>CM050898.1:830000-1430000 GCA_027726005.1 Juncus effusus
TTGTGTTATCAGCACGCGGGCCCAGTGACTTGAGTGTAACGTGATGCTCCTGATGCGAATGTGATACTTGCTTGAGTGATCTGGACCGTTTGATAATGCAAGCCTTTTTGGGGAAGTGGAGCTGTCCTGCCGACGGTCCGAATTTAGTAATTTAGTAGGCCATTTTTAATGGGCCTAGATTCGTGTATTTATATGCTTTTTTTTTGGGGGGAATAAAGGGCTGTTTTGTTCCAAACTATATAAATTGTGTTTCCAATTGAAGAATGAAGATTTTTCAAATTTATTGGACCGAAAGTGTAAATTTTATTATTTTTGGATATTTGAATATATATATTTTTTGTTTATATGGATAACTTTAATATATTTTGGAAGCTCGAAGTTGATACAGGGCATGTTTGATTTGATGTATTTTGAGGGATTGTAAGCCTAAATACTTCATTTGTAGTAAAATTCTTTGTTTGTTTTTCATAGAATACTGGATTTGAGGATTACAATACTGCATCTTGTTATACACTCAAGAATGCAGTATAACAAAAATGCAAGAAGTGTTGGCTCTCTCTTACGAAAATCATCAAATATTAAACAAATTTAAAAAAATAAAAAATAATACAAATTAAAATAAAATTTAAAATATTAATAAATTAAATATTAAATAACTTAAAATAAAAAATATTAAATTAAAATAAAATAAATTATATAAAATAAAATATTAATTACATTAAATATTAAATAATTTAACATGAAAACATTAAATTAAAATAAAATAAATTATATAAAATAAAATATTAATTAAATAAAATATTAAATAATTTAACATAAAAACATTAAATTAAAATAAAATAAATTATATAAATTAAAATGTTCATTAAATTAAATATTAAATAATTTAACATAAAAAACATTAAATTAAAATAAAATAATTTATATAAAATTAAATATTAATTAAATTAAATATTTAATAATTTAACATAAAAAACTTTAAATTAAAATAAAATAAATTATATAAAATAAAATATTAATTAAATAAAATATTAAATAATTTAACATAAAAAATATAAAATAACATATTAATTGAGAATACACCAAATCAAACAACTCATGTGTATTCTGAAAATGATGTATTATCATGATGATGCATTTGAAATATACATGAAACATGAAATCCCTCAAATCAAACATGCCCATATTTGCAATTATTGAAAAATAGAATTTGAACACAAACATCATGAAATTTACAAAAAACATCACCTAAACAATATGAACATAAATACAGCAGATACACAAATGCATAACAAATTAAATCACATCAAAACAATATAAAAAATAAATATCGTAAATTATCATCGCATAAGTAATTTACTAATAATTTACGCTGGCACTGGCACTGGCACGGAGGAGTTCGTTGTGATGCAACCCTTGAACTTCAGGAGGTCCAAAAGAGAGCTCCCTATTTTAAGTTCATGATGTATTATTACTGGCAATCCTTCTTTGAGACAATGATCAAATTTCTCTAAAACCGACACGACGTGGCTAAACTCAGGTCTCTTCGCTGGGTTCAGCGACCAACACCTTTTTATCAGATTGTTAAGAACTGGCGAACATGAAGCTGATAATGGCGGTCGGAAATTCTAATCATGTTAAAAGAATGAATATTGATTAATACATAGTTTACTTACTAGATATATAGTTATGAAATTTAAAAAAAGGAAGATGAATAGGGGGAATTTTCTCATTATTTTCTTGGCTAATAAGATAAACTTCCATATGAAAAAGGATTTATCATGTTGAGGTAAGTCAATTGAATATTCACATTAACCTAATAAGAAGCCATTGAAGAACTATATATATGTATATACTAATTATTATTATTTTTTCTCTAAAGGAAAAAAAAGAAGAAGAATAAAGTACCTTTTCGGCGACAGCATAAGCTGTTTGGACAGGTGTCATGCCCTGATAGGGCACAAGACACGTGGTCAACTCCCACAGAACGATTCCAAAACTATACACATCCACTTTCCTAGTACAAGGTTTTTCTTTAATCATTTCAGGAGCCATCCACCGATACGTGCCCATGTTGCCCTTCGAAGACCGGCACTGAGTTTCCAGACACGACGTGCCGAAATCCGCTACCTTGACTCGCATCTCATCGTTCAGCAACAGATTGTGTGATTTTAGGTCTCGGTGAATCACGCCTTGCGTGTGGAGATATTCCATGCCGCGCGATATGTCGAGCGCGAGACGTAATATCGTTTCGGTTGAGAGAGAGTAGGGTTCTTTTTTGTGGAGGTACATTCGCAGAGTTCCTTGCGACATGTATTCGGTTATTATGCAGTATACTGGTGGTTTTTTGGACGCCGCGATAAACTGTTGAAAACAAAAGAAATACAAAATATTAGTTTCTTTCTTGATTTATTCAATTGGTAGATGATATAAAATCAGGATTTGAAGTCCTACCTGGACTATATTTGGATGATAAAGTCGCGACAAGAACGAGACTTCGGAATTGAATTCTTGTTCTAGCGTCAACCTTCTCTTCTCGTCTTGATCAGGAATCTTCACCATCTTAACCGCCACCGCTCTTTGTTTATAAATCCCTCTATAAATCCGACTATTCGATCCAGACGCGAATTTATTTCCGATAAACAATTGCGACAAATCAGCCATCCATTCTTCCCTCTGAGCTCCTTGATTCGCCTCTGAATTTTCGGAACTTCCAGCCTCTAATAACATGGACCAAGACTCAAGACTATCCCACCTTCTCTTTTCCATGATTTCAAGTTCCGTCTGGCCTGAAGAAGAGGAAGGGAAATATGGCAGCTGAGGTGGCGGTAAGCAGATGGAGTTCGCCTTGTTCTTTTTACCGAGCTTTAAAACTCGGAAACACGTCAAAGCCATTGAGTTATCTTTTTTGGGGTTGTGAATGGATCAGATGAAACAGATTTCAGTGAGATCGTTCAAGGATTGCGCCGTTTGCATCCTTGCGATGTAGAAAGTCGGATTGGAGAATTTGATGAAGTGTTTTTGAAATGACATGATTTTTTTAGTGGATTAAAAAAAGACGGGGAAGAATATATGAACTTTGAACTAAGAACCAAGAATATCAAAGATGGATTAATGGAATCAGTTTAGAGATAGTATGAAAAACTGGTCCCCCTTCATGGCTTGTAATGTATATCAGATAAAGAATTGAGTTTCTTATAAAGAAGAAATTTAAAATAGAAAAATGAAGTATATTCAAAATGGATAAAACTGGAAGATTTCTTCAAGGGGAGGAAAGAAAGAAAGACAGCGCAGAAGCAAGGATTGGATGATTCAGAGAAAAAGTGCAAGAGAAGGCAAATATGGAGAGAAAAAGTGCGTATGACTCTCTTCTTTTCTCACACTTTTTGTTATCCTTTCTGCTTTTTAAAGCTTCTTATATTATCTATCCTGTCTCTCAAATATGAACGGCTTAATTTGCGCATCAGAGTCAGACTGAGAAAATAATTTGTGGCTTCTGATATTCTGCATGGGCCATGAATAGTTCATTCAAATGAATCTACATCTATGTATCACATTTTCTGTAGAATATGTGTAAACAAGTCATAATTTGGGAAGAAATTGCTTAACCATTTTACCCGCTTTAAAATTGGATGTAGAAATTGAGAAAGGGAATCAGGATTCAGGGTTCAAGGATGTCTCGTGAAACAAGTAGCTCAAAAGAGATTTTCTTTTCTGTGCTTCGGCCTTCATCGTTTAACTCCCGTGTTCTACGAGTTCGGATTTTATGTTGCATTTTAAGGATTTGTACCTGTGAAATGACTCTCTATGAAGGAAGATTACAGCAAATAATGACTTATTACACAGGAAAGGCCTATGTATTCGATACAGGGGATCGTTTAAAGGCATGAGATCATTTCGGCGTCATGGTTTTATTAAAATGGGCCATTGATGCCCTTTATTGTGGACATTTGAGCCCAATTCATCACATGATAACTAATAAAAAAATTTAACAAGATAGATTGGAAAATAGAATTATAGATGATTTTTTTTTGAAGGTAGAATTATAGATGATTAACTTCATAATTTTATTTTTAGTTTTTTTTACATTATTCCATTAAACGGATCCTTAAATTCAATTCAATAAAAATCAACTTCCTTTTTACAAACTCTTAAACCCCAGTAATTATCCAAGCCAAACATGTTTGGAAAACAATTGAATTTTCAATTCAACCCAATTATTTTCTGCTCTAACCTTAACAAATTCCCTCCCCATTTTATCCATATACAATTGTGTTACCCTAATTTTAACTAGTAGTCTATATAAACTCTCTCAAACTCGTGCTAAGTGTGAGATCTGCCATCAGTCGATTAACCTTTTCAGTCGGATGAAATGCGTCCCAAAAAATATATTTATCAGCATCTGGACATGTTAACGGATTATCTTCACTGCAAAGGTAGCCCATCTCAAATAAGCCACTTGCACAACAACCTTGTTCGACATTTTCAATTCCTACAAAATTTATTTGTAAATACAAAAGATAAAATTTATAGATAGATTCTTAATTTTAAGAAACTATGGACATTTTCATATCTAACTTACCTAACTTTAATTAAATATATAACATAAATTATTTTTCAACTTATTTATGTAACTAATAAATTTGGAGTTCCAAATTCAACTTCAGTTTTAACCGTGAAGCAGGATTTTAAATATCGTTCTTTTTGGGACAAGATTGGTTATTCCAAATATTATCATTAAGAGTAATAAGATGAAATCATTTTGGATATTTGAAAAAATGAGAGTTAAATGCATAAACTTGTCTAATTCAATATATTCTACATCAAACTTACCATATTTGTTAGGTTCATTGATAAGCCGAAGCAAGCTATCATAAACAGGGGCATATCTCAACTTAAGTCCTGGCAGTTTTGCATCAAGGCCCCCAATCATTATTTGTAACTTCACGTTGAAGTCCCTAGCGACTTTATTGTACTCCTCATTGCACCCTCCAGGCCCCATCACATTGGTAGCTCTCTCCAAAGGCAAACAGCCAATAGCACTCAAACCAGCGAAGGATATTTTTCGAGCCCCCAATCTGTATATTTCAGTAACAAATTCTTTCGCAAGACCGACCAAAAAATCCTCAAATTGTTCCACTGTAAACTGCACGATTCTTCCAGTTACGTATAGGAAATAGTTTTCCAAAAAGTCATTTGTGCCAACGCTGATAAGATATACTGCTTCATTTATGATGTATTTTGCATGTGCCTGACCGAGATACTGACCGAGCCTTTTTTGGTAGTCCTTGAAATAATCTACTTCCTTCCATAAAGGGATCACAGACTTCATCATCATGGATTAAAATACATGAGAAAAACATCAAGTTAGCTTAGGACATATATGTAAATGTTGATTTGGTCAAAAGTTTTTTAGATAACTAGATATGCACAACATTATTAAGATCATGTTTAGGCTTGAACATCACAATTAATGGAAACTATTACTACTAGGGTATGCAATATGAGTTGGATATTGGTATTTGGGCCAATATGTTGGAACTTTATATTGTTAGGCTATATACATATCCAGCATTGTATCAATAAATACAAACAAATCAGTGACAGCTGCAAGGATTGTTGATGATGAGATCTTAATAGAGACTAATGTCCCTTTCAAGATTTTCAGCAAGCAATATAATAATTTAAGAATTTGGTATATTTATAATAACATAGCATTAAAATTTATATGTTTGCTTCCCTCTCTTCCTAATAAACTAAAAAAAATTAATATATAGTGAATATAGATTATGGCTTTTCATATGCATGGTTCGGTCAAGATATACCACTAGTAGATATGATGCTATTCCATTCTTCTTAGGCAAGAAGGCTGACCTATATTTAGCAATTATTGTATATTGTTATGATCTGCTTTTTATTATTTTCCAACTATTGTCGAGTTTTGAAAATCTGAAATGAAAAGGATCTCATCACTGCAGCAGTAATATGTAAAAAAAAGGGGAAAAAGAAGAAATGGTCCCATTCTATTTATGCCACCAAACGTGCTAACAGTAAACTACCCTATTAACTTTCTTTCTTTCCGTATATCTATCTGCCAGAGAAGGCTACCACCTCATTTATCAAGTCTCTGCACCAACTCATGCTCTCATGATGTAACCCATTTTTTCTATATATTTTTTATGATGAAAAATTCACAATTATTGGAAAAATCTGATAATTAATCAGGAGATGAGAAAACTAATTTTTTCTTCAATATGAGATAGGGAATTTGATTAATTTCAATATAACTTGGTTTCAGCATTTTTACTTTGTTGGTCGGACAGATTAGGGTTACAAAAACATATTTTTGCCATATAAAGCCACGCAAACTTCTTCATGAGGGAATATTTATTGGAGTATTTAATCATACTGTCAATTTACCAACTGTGCACTAAATACTTAATCTAATTTATTCAGTTGGGCCCTATCGTTTGGATATTTTTAGACAAGAATAACAGTGGCGGATCTTGATCTAAAACGTAGAGAGAGCGATAATAAAAATACACCCAAAATCTAAGAGGGCCGATGTATACGTAGTTTTTAATTTCTATACAATTTTAGGGGACGAGCGCCCCTAGTCCCTATTAAAATTTTATATATATTCCCCGGTAAACGTCCCCCAGTCCGCCGTTTATCACTGGTAAACGGGCCCACATTTAATTAAAAAAAAAGTGAGCCTCGTTTATCAATGATAAACGGCGGACGGAGGAGACTGTTGGGGGATATAAACCTTTTGACAAGGATATAGATATTTGGTATAATGTATCATATCAAAATGCAATTATTCCTCATCATTAGATTATCAAGGAGTGATTTCAGAAAGATATGAGATTTCCTTAATGTAAGACAAATGTCATTATATAAACAGTACATAAATGGGTCCCTAAACTTATCAGCTTGATATAGACATAACATGACATGTGTGCTATAAATCAAATTGAACAAAATTCTAAGGGACTTCTTTATAAGTGAAATGACTTTTAAGGTCAAAATTTTTATCAAGGACATCATTTTGCCAGTGCTTTTTCTGAAGTGTCTTTAATATTTTATCAAAAAATAAATATCTTCAATAATAATAAAAATAAAATATTTACGCAAAAAAAGAAAAACGCACCAACACATTTGAAGTGGCATTGTCAAGTCCGGTTCCGGCCGAAGCAAAACAGACTCCTTTCGCAAAATCTTTTATGCCGTAATTTGGATCCAGATAGGCTGGTACGACAGGTGGCAGGCCGAGAGCTTCTGATATGAAATCAGTCGGCAATCTACCATTGCAGAATCGTCCCGTCGGAATTCCGTTTGTAAAATCTCGACCATAAGGAGGAAAGTTACTCTTTAAGACCGTGCCGATTGCGTTGTTATTGCCGGTGTCCACGGTTGAGTCACCGAAGACTATTACGGCTGGAATGCGACCTGCTGAGGAGAGAGAAAGTAGAGAGAGAAAGAGTTGGATGGAGAGAATGAGTTTGGTTGGTGCCATTGTAGAGAGAGAAAGAGGAGAAGGGTTATTGAGGGTTCAGCAAGAGAGAGAGGAGGTGGTATTAAATAGAGGGGTGAGGGATGAAAAGAGAATAAAGGGTATTAGTACTTGGGCCTCAGGGATTTATCAAAATGGGCTATTGATGAACTTTTTGTTGATTTTTTTTATATATCATTTTTTTTGAAAAATAATTCAATACCTGTCACTGTTTTGAAAATAATGGAGTAACTACCATTTCCGTCACTCTCAGTGGCGAAACAGACTTTGATCCGCCACTAGTAGTGTGGCGGAACGTGTCCATTTTCAGTTTTGTCAAAATTGGCTCATTTGACGGGCTAAACAAGATTAATTAGTATAAATAATCTTGTTCCGCCACTACTAGTGGCGAAACATGTTAAATCATTTTTTTTTGCCACACTAACAGTTAAACATGGCTCATGAATAGGCAATTTGCCTAAAAATTGAAGAATTAGCCTGTTCCGCCACTACCTGTGGCGGAACATGTGCATATTTCTCTGGTTTCGCCACTGGTAGTGGCGGAACAAACCAAATTTTTTTTTGCTCTCTGACTAGAAAAACGCAAAAAAATATACCCTGTTCCGCCACTGCCTGTGGCGGAACAAGTTCAATTTAGCTTGTTCCGCCACTACTAGTGGCATAACTATTTGATGGGTCTGCTATTAGTATAAATACACGCCCCCCTCTCTCTCCCCCGATCTAACCTAAACGGCGCCCTCAATAATAAAAAGCGATTTTGAGACTATTTGAAGGTGATTTTGAAGGCGTTCAACCTTCCATAATTATAAATTAGGAAGGAGATTTCTTAGGCATAAGATTTCTTAGTAAGGGAATTTTATTATTACCATGTATTTTTTATTTCCTATTTTATCTTTTATATTAGGTAGTATTGTATGGCAAATTTATTAACAAGGTAATGGTTTCTTTTGGCAACTCCTCAGGCGTTGCCTATATAAATGGTCTATTAGCTATTGTAAGAGACAACCAATCAATTATCAATAAAATTATTTCTTGAGTTGAGTACTACTCCTCTTTTATCGTGTCTTGTCTTTATTCCTCTTTCAATTATTCTCTTCCGTACGCCATCAGATTTTGAGCCCAAAATAAGGGGAAATAGAGGAAAATTAGAGGAAGAAAAAGCAAGTTAAAGAAAAGGAAGAAGGAAGTAGTTAATTTATTATAGAATTATTTTTAAAACTTATTAATTAGTTCAATTTAGTATATATTTTTTTGAGTTGTTGAAATATGATTGCAATTAGAAAGAAGAAAAAATAGATATTTGAAAGAAGATGGCACAGAACTCAGCAATGTTTCTATATTACGATGGTCGGATTGTTCAAAATCCCTACGGCTGCAGTTACGATCCATCTGAGCCGGCTGTTCTACCAGAAAATACAGCTGCAAATAGAAATTATGTCAAATTGTGTTATGAAATTTATGAAAATATCTTTTAGTCGTTTAATGATACTCTTTTAATTCGAGGTAAATATCCTTACCTTAGCGGCAATGAATGACATTTTAGACCAGTGAGAATTACGAATGACAGACAACTGGTTCAATTTGCTGAGCGCGTCAAAAGTTTTGGTCTAGAAATAGAAATATATGTTGATCGAGAACCAAGTAAAGAATCCCAGATATGAACTAGTACTAGAACAACTGTAGTTGCAAATGCGGATGAGAATGAGAGATTAAAACCCATAAATAATGAACAGAATAATGGAGATTATGAGGGTCAAATTCCGATATTTGATAGGAGGGTATTAGAAGATGAAGATGATGAAAATGAATTAGATGAGGAACCAGAAATGAGTCCAGAAGACGAAGAAGAAATATATGGAGATGGTGAAGCAGGGATATATTTATACGGAAGCGGGTCAGATGGTTAGTGTGGGGACTTTTGGCGATCCGTCGGCGGCGGAGTTCGAAGATATTTCAATGTGGAAATTTGCGAGAAATGATGTTCCATTGGGAAGTAGTATGCATGAAGGGGATGAAATGTTGTATAAGGGTCAGAAATTTAAAACGAAATTAGAGTTACAATCGTCTATAAGATTATATAGTGTGATGTGACACTGAGAAATTGAAGTCGCTAGTTCAGACAAAGAGAGATATATTGTGCGCTGTAAGCTTAAACATGAATCCGACAGATGTAATGGAGGCTGCATACTTCAATAAATAAACAAGAATTATGGCAGATTAAAACATTTATGCAACAACACATATGCAACCACCATATACCTATAAAGACGACAAACAATTAACTAGTGCGCTTGTTGGGGGGTTAGTTCTAGATATCGTTAGAGCGGATTTAGCAATTAAACCCGTAGCAATAATAGAAATCGTTAAAATGAAGTATGAATATAGCATATCGTATTGGAAGGCTTGGCACGCGAAGAAACACGTGCTAAGATTCTTATTCGGGGGTTGGAAAGAAGCTTATAATTTTCTCCCTGAATATATGGCGGTAATAAAAGCAGCAAATGACGGTACTCGTTACTCTTTTAAACTTGGTGCTATAAATAGTAATGGTGAGACCGAGTTTGAAGGACTGTTTTGGGTATTTGGCCCATCACTTCATGGTTTCAAGTTTTGCAAACCCGTTTCTAACAGTAGATGGAACATTTCTAACCGGAAAATACATAGGTTAAATCGCTAAATTGAACTATTAATAAGTTTTAAAAATAATTCTATAATAAATTACCTACTTCTTTCTTCCTTTTCTTTAACTTGCTTTTTCTTCCCCTAATTTCCCTCTATTTCTCCTTTTTTTTGGCTCAAAATCACCTTCAAATAGTCTCAAAATCGCTTTTTATTATTGGGGGCGCCATTTAAGTTAGATCGGGGGAGAGAGAGGGAGGCATGTATTTATACTAATAGCAGACCCATCAAATAGTTCTGCCACTAGTAGTAGTGGAACAAGCTAAATTGAACTTGTTCCGCCACAGGCAGTGGCGGAGCATGGTATTGTTTTTTTGCGTTTTTCCAGTTAGAGAGCAAAAATTTTTTTGGCCTGTTCCGCCACTACCAGTGGCGGAACAAGAGAAATATGCACATGTTCTAGGCTAATTCTTCAATTTTTAGGCTAATTGCCCATCCATGAGTCATGTTTAACTGTCAGTGTGGCAAAAAAAATGATTAACATGTTTAGCCCGTCAAATGGGCCAATTTTGACAAAATCAAAGTCTGTTCCGCCACTAAAAGTGACGGAAATGGTAGTTACCCCTTATGTTCAAAATAGTGGCAAGTATTGAATTATTTTTCAAAACAAATGGTATATAAAGAAAAATCCTTTTTGTTGTGGACATTTGGGTCCAATTCATTGATCATGATAAATAATATTATACTGCTTCATTTATGATATATTTTGCATGTGCCTGACTGAAATACCGACCGAGCCTTTTTTGGTAATCCTTGAAATATTCTACTTCCTTCCGTAGAGGGATCACAGACTTCATCATCATGGATTAATTACACGAAAAAAAATATATCGAGTTAGCTTAGAACATATATGTGAATGTTATTTGTCAAAGTTTGTGGATAACAAGATATGCATAATTATTAAGATCATGTTTAGGTTTGAACATGATAATTAATAGGAACTATTTTTTTATTCAATTCATATTCGATGAGTTGAGAGACTTTGTTAAATATGTGTTAAATAAATTTTGCGTTTGTCGGAATTTAAATTCATGATCTTTTATTATATATGTAATATAGTCTATCAACCAGTTTGTGCATCATTTGTAATTAATAGATATTCTGATAATTAATCAGGTGATGAAATAACTAAGTTCATAAATAACTAATTTCAATATGACTTGTTTTCGGCTTTTTAGTTTGTTGGTCAGACAAACTACGGTTAGAAAACGTCATTACTGCCAATTGACGAACTTTGCACTTACTTAATCTAACTTATACAGTGTGGCCCTATCGTTCGGATAATTTTTTGACAAGAATGGTCCTAAATTTTGAAAAGGAATATATACATTTGTTATAATGTATCATATAAGATGCAATTATTCCTCATCATTAGATTTATTAAGTGATTTTAGAAAGATATGATATGTGACATATGTCCTTAATGAGACAAATGTCATTTTATCAACAGTACCTAAATGGGTCCCTAAACTTTGTCAGTTTCATATTAGACATAACGTGACATATCTTCCCATAAATCAAATTCAACAAGATGCTATGGACCTTCTTTATAAGTGAAATGAATTTAAGGTCCAAATTTTTATCAAGGACCTAATCCTTTTGCCAGTGTTTTTTTCTGAAGCGTCTTTAATAATTTGTCAAAAAAATATACATCTTGAATAATAAAAAAAATGAAACGTACCAACACATTTGAAGTGGCATTGTCAAGACCGGTTCCGGCTGAGGCAAAAGAAACTCCTTTCGCAAAATCTTTTATGCCGTAATTTGGATCCAGATAGGCCGGTATGACAGGTGGCAAACCGAGGGCTTCCGATATGAAATCAATCGACAATCTACCGTTGCAGAATCGTCCGGTTGGAATTCCGTTCGTAAAATCTCGACCATATGGAGGAAAATTACTCTTTAAGACCGTGCCAATAACGTTGTTATTGCCGGTGTCGACAGTTGAGTCACCGAAGACTATTACGGCTGGGATGCGACCTGCTGAGGAGAGAGAAAGTAGAGAGAGAAGGAGCTGGATGGAGAGAATGAGTTTGGTTGGTGCCATTGTAGAGAGAGAATGAGGAGAAGGGTTCAGTGAGAGAGAGAGGTGGTGGTATTAAATAGAGAGGTGAAAAGAAAGGGGTATTAGTATTAACAAAGGGGGTTAAGACAATTTTAATAGTGTAACAAAAGAGAGAATAGCCGGCCGAAACAGTTACACCCATGACTAAAATCGGGAATTGATATTGGCAGCAAAGAATTGAGCAAGACTGGTATAGAAAATATTAAATGACTGATTTACCCTTGCAATTAATTACAGTGTCTTTGTTAATTGTTTGATTACCAAATGAAAAAATTTCTTATTTGCATTACATGAACGGATCTCACTCACATATATTAATTTCCTAAATCTAGAGCACTAATTTTCTAAAAATAAGAAAGTGGACGAATGATTTCTCTTATTTTATTCATGATATAACCATATATTATTTTGTGAATAATCTAATATTTTATTTTAACTAAAATTTTTGAACCTTATTTCACGCAGTAGATAAGATATTCGTCTTGCTTCCAGTCGTGATTAAATATTAAAATATTTTGTGATAAAATAATCATCATCATATATTCTTTTATTTCTTTCATGCTATAAATATAATTTGGTGATTAAATATTAGATGTCCCATATTGCGAATATATTGTTCTTTATTACAATTAATGATAGCTATTAAAAATAATCTGTGTGGCCTAAGGACAATTTTAAAAAAATAATAATAATAATCTGTGTGCATTTTTCTAAATACAAACTTCTATTTATGCATAGAAAAAAAAGAGAAACTTTAATTATATTCTAAACAGTCATTTGAATTTAAACAATGCATTTATTACAAGATAAAGAGGATTAAGAATGCATTTATTATGAATATTTATTTGCCTGTACGCATCAATTACTTGTCTAGCAATATCAATTCCCCTAAAATCTATTGTATAAAATCCAAGAGGTTGTGGATTGAAGTTTATATTGTCGTTTTTGGTTGTTAACTAAGCAACAATTCTTGTCTAATGTCTCAAAGAAAAAAACAATTATTTATTGTCTAAAAAACTAGACTGACTGTGGAAACGTTGGTCCTATTTGTCATTTCATCTTGATATTACTCTTGGATTAATCAACTAGAGTGACTGTGGAAACTAGATTAATGAACGTTGGTCCCATTTTAACGGCCTAAAAACCAGAATAGAGACATGAGAAAGAAAGTATAATCCACAATATATACTCTATAAATTCCCTACATAACTTAATATTCTATTTTATATATGGCATGTTTATAATTATAAACTATATGTAAGTTTGACATATTTTATAATAATAATAATAATAATAATAATAATAATAATAATAATAATAATAAGAGAGAGGGAAGAAGCTTAACAATGGTGGGGGATAGTCGGAGATGCGAGTCAGCAAATGCTAGGGCGGCTGGCGTCAATTCTCGCCAAGGAGCTGATCAACGGCCAGCGAGTGGTGCTGTCCGGTGCGAACAGATCTGCATGTCCGTCCGACTTGTCAGGTAGATGGTTCCTCCGCAAGAGGATGAACACCAAGCCGTCTCACGGCCCGATTCACTACCGATCCTCTGGCGCACGATCCACTGGTAATTTTTCTGATTTTTTCATCTTTTCTTGAATCGAGATGCTTCAGTTTAGATATATCTGGTTTCTTTTCAGCTTGTATGTGTTGTTGCTTTGTATTTGTATATGAATATGAATTATGGTTATACATCATACTAAATTAAACCCTAAACTTTTGTTGGGAAAATAGGGGTGAAACACGAACAAAATTTTCTCACGGGATTTTTGTCGAACACCTTGTGTGCGCTCTTTATGCTAATACCACCGATCAAATTAAAATCACAAACCTCACCCAATCAACATAACAACAAAGAAACAAATCCAATGCAACAAGAGAGACAAGATTTTAAGGAAAACTCTTTATATTATCGGTATCGTACCGTTCACTATTACAAACAAAAAACCTTTCTTCTAAAGTTTATACACAAACTCTAGACTACACAACAACATTCACCATCATCTTGATGAATTATAAGCATGTGAAATAAGCTACCAACTAAAGAAGAAGATTGCTCGAAGAAGAAGATGAAGAGGCTTCCACCGTACCGGTTTCAACGAACCGATGATATAGGTTCACTCCAATAAGACCGGAGATATACGTTCCGATCACTTGACTCTCCTCTCTACCACTCTCTCCTTCCTTCTCTCTTTTTCTTTTTGGCCGAACCCTAGCTTTGGGGTCTCTTTTTTTTTTTTCTTTCAAACACACACGCACAAAGTCAGGGAAGAGAGGGAAGAGTCCATGACTCTTTTCTATGTGTAAAAGCCACATTACAAAATAGCCCCTCTAATGTTTATTATTACAAAACTTATATTAGAAGGCCCAAATAGATAAACAAATTATTAGGCCCATTGAGGAGGGAGCCCAACAACTTTAACTTCTAAATTTTGAAATTTAAATTCGGTAGATTTAGAACTGCAAAATTGGAATAGGTACTTATGAATTAAAAAAAATGTTGGTTGTTTTATAGATTCAAAGGTATGTTTGTAAGTATTATAATTTTCTGTAGGTTCTGGTTGTAAAAAATGTTCTAAAATTGTAAAGCGTAAAGTTGCTACGCATGCAGGTAAGCCATTTCTTTCATTTTTTTTTTCTTAATGTTCTTACGGTCAATTGAAAATTAAATAAATCAAACAAAACGCTAGATTTATCGCAAAAACAAATTAAGTCAATATTTATGTCATAAAATTAAATTAATTTATATTATTTTGATTGGCAGTTCAACATTGGGCTTATATAGAAAGTTTTTAACAAATCACCCAAATCATGAAAATGTTTTTTCTTAAAAAAATAAAAATATATTTCTTAATTATGTTTTTTTAGTTTTAATTTTCCTTTTTTTATTCCTTTATTCTAATTAAATTTTAGTACATTTTTTTTCTTTTTTTTTACTTTTTTATATTTTTCCGATTTTATATGTTTGAATGTCCAGATTGATCCATTATTCTTTATTTTTCTCTTTATTCTCTAGGCTATGTTCAATTTCAATATCATATAATTTATTATATGAAATTAGCCCAACAATATTAGTTTACGACAACTTGGTGATGTAATTGTAGAATTGTAGAAAGTTGAGCATTGAATTTTGAAAATATTCATATGGGAATCTAGATCAGGTTCTTTAATATTTGTTTTATTAATTAATTAATTTAGTATCAAAATATATATGAAATTAACACGAGAATAGTAATGATGCAGACATTTGATGATAAAATTGTAGAAGTGAAAAAGTGAAGGGATTGATTTATAAAAGCTGGCATATAGAAAACTCTCACTCTTCTTCTCTTTTTATGAACATATACTTCTCTCTTTGATGTATGGAAATTTGTAGCTTATAAAACTGTACCAACTATTCTAAATATTTGACTTGAGTATTTCAAGTCAATTTCTTAATGATTTCTCGCCTTGTTTAGATATATAAAACCCCGAATTAACGCAAACCAAATGGTACAAATGTTATAAATATATTTTTGTACAATTATGGTACCGTACCAGGTTACTATGGTCGTCAAAGGAGTTATCTAATGCATCCATTTTGTGTGAATTTATTTATTATATTTAGTCGTTTGTTCATAACGGAAGTTCTGTTATATTTTTTATGAGGAATTATTTATTATATTTATTTGTTTGTTCATGACAGACTCAGGAACTCTCCGATGCTACTAAGGCTGTGGATTGAGAAGAGGATGTGGAAATTATAGCCTTTGAAAATGAGGTCCAATTGAGGCATAATTGGTCAAATCAAGGTGAGCTGTTGATGAGAAATTGGATTAAAAGTTCTTATGTACATGATTGAGTAAAAGTTAAAATTGCCGGTACTCATTCTCTAAGCATGTTTAATATTTTTCCATATTATGAAATTGATACTTTTTTGTTTGTTTGACAATTATAACTTTATAAGTTGAAGACCTAAATGAGATGGCACTGGTTGATTCATTGAATGCCGAGTTCAAAGGCCACTCTTAAGTATTTGGTATTAACTTGTATCATTTTCTTGAGAAAAATGATGTCCATGGAATTGTGCATAGTTACATATTTCTATAACTATTGTAACTTTGACACAGGTTTTCATGTAATTGGGATAAAAATGGTAAACAATTTTTTATTTTGATTTTTGTTTATGCAATACATGATCAGAATGAGAAGGAATGTATTGTATAATTGTATTGTTGAATCATGCTAGCTAATTGCTGTTGTTATATGGTAATCAAATTTTAATTTCTTTCTTCCTTTAAATAATTACATATCATACTTGATATTGATGCCTAAATGAGTAACAAAATTAAATATCTAAAGGTATAAAAAATTAAAATACCCGTAGCGTAGTCGCGGGTACTATCCTAATTTTCTTTAATGTTAAGTTAGATGCATAATTGATGCCAATTGTAGATGGGCCCTAAAACAGGCCTTCTTTGTGCGCCTTTAATTAATGACACATATTCATAAATAGCAAGGTGGTTCATTTCTTTTCTATCAATTATGACTCAAACATTGATGCGATTTCTCTCTTTGAACTCCCTGAGTTGTCTCTCATCAATCCCTGATTTCTTTTTGATTTTTCCTCTGATTTTGTGACAGTTTTGGTGACGGATATTTCCCCAGAATCATACCGGTGAAAATCAGTATTTGGTTCATCTCCAATCCTCCTATTTGAATTCTATAAAAGAAACAGAAATTCCATGACAATCCAAATGACTCATCCTCACCACACTTCATTTCTTCCAAGGAAATAAATATATCAACATCAATTATCTTCCTTGACGATATTACAGAATTACTCATGAATCAGCTACAGAGGCAAGAATGAATCAGATCATGCACGATTTTCACGCACTGCTGCTTTTTATTTCTCACACAGTGGCGAATGAAACTTATGAGCTTATGAATTATTGGAACTTATTTCTGGTTGGTAAGTGAGGCTGAACATATTTTACTTGCTAGGTTTGTATTGTTTGAATATGATAGGAATGTACTTAAGATTGGGGTTTGGGTGTCAGTTTGATTAAATGTGTATGTTGGGATATGTTGAAATTACAGGGGAAATGTTGCTCGATTGTAATCAATTTTAAACTTAATATATAAAATGAAAGCCTACGGGCATGTTACTCGAAAAAAAAAAGAAATGAAATAAAATAGCAGATAATCCATTCAATATGAAATGTGCTAGAATATAGTTATGTCTCCAACACAACCACTTCAGCCCATTCATAAGTATAATATAAATATAATTAGCCCAATTTTATTTGGGTTACTCTTACTGGGATATCACTATAATCTTTACATTATATGAAAATCATAAATTTTAAGAAAGGTGTAGATTGGAAGAAGTAAAGTAAACACTCTTTTTTTTGATAAATGTAAAGCAACCACTCTAGTAATTATATAAGCATCAAACAGTCATACGTAACTATAAAAGATCACAAAAATAAGCAAATTGTTCACAAAAAAACGTAGAGTGTGGTATTCATCATTTTATCAGCAATAATATGGTATAGTTTCTCAGACGGATGAATTGAATCCCAAAATGCATATTTATCAGCATCTGAACAGGTCAAAAGATTATTACCATTACACAAATAACTCATTTCAAAAACTCCAGTCCCACAACAACCAACCATTATATCCTCAAAACCTGCAAAAAAACCATCACCATTACTAATCAAATTGTTTCAAAACACATAAAATTAAATCATAAAAATAATTAGTTACTTACCATAAGATGTGTAATTTTGCATCACTTCCATTAAAATGCCATATATATCGCCATAAACTATACTCACATTAACCAATTCTTTATTTAACCTTCCAATCATCCCTTTTAGTTTCACATTAAAATCAAATGCAACTTTATTATACTCCTCATTGCATTCACCTAAAGATAATAAACTCTTGCTTCTCTCGAATGGCAAACAACCCATTGGTGGAATTCCGACCAAATCAATTTTTCGTGCGCCCAAATTGTACAAATTCGTAATGAATTCTTCGGAGATATGAAGTAAATAATCCGAATATTCTGATACAGTATACTCTGATGAGCGTCTGCTCGAAACGGAGTAGTAATTCTCTATAAAGTCGTTCGTTCCGACACTTATTATATAGAGAGATTGCTTTAGGGTTTGTAAAGCTTGGGTTTCTCCTTGAGAGGATTTGAGCTTTGATTGGTACTCTTTAAAGTAGTCTAGTTCCTCATATAGTGGTATCACAGACTGCATTGTAAATTAAACTTAGGAAATAGAGTTTATTTTTATCATAAATAATTTTTTTACAAAAATTATCATAACAACTGTACAAAAGTTCCAAGTTACATACTATAACCAAAGTTCTTTGTCATGAAAAATAAAATCTCACAAAGATGTTGGACGTGGCATTGTCATAGCCGGTCGCAGCTGATGCAAAACAAACACCTTTTGCAAAATCCTTCATGTCGTAACTCGGATCAAGATACGCCGGCACGATTTTGGGCAACCCAAAAGCCTCTGAAATAAAATCAACAGCCAGCCTCCCGTTCGAAAATCGTCCTGTTGATTTACACAAAAATTATGAAATGAACAAAATATTTCTACTTGAAAATGTTTAAGGGTTTTTATGACATGACCAGTTGCATTTCCGCCTTGAAAATCACGGCCATACGGTTTGAAATTGCTCTTAGCTAGAGTTCGTATATAATTGTTGTTTCCTGTATCAGCAGTTGAGTCTCCAAATACGATTATCGCTGGAACTTTAGCCATAACCGGAAGTATTAATGTTTGTATCAAGATAAGAAATTGTAAGTAGGTTAATGGCATCATATTTCTCTAAGTTAGTGAGGAAATGAGAATTTGAGAGATGGGTTTGTATAGGGATCTAGAAATGTTATATGGTTTGCTTATATTCTTTCTGTTGTTATGACTATTTATTATTCAATAGTATGGTAGGTTTGAAAGGAGATAGAAAGTTGTCACAACTACCTTAAAACAGTAAGGAGGTGTTTAATTTGGGCTACAAGCAACTGTAAATTGAGGCAATGAAGGAACAAATTTATGACATGATATCCTTTTTGAGGCAATGTTTTGGCACCGCAACAGTAGTTGTATTAATGTGATGTTGAAATATACTGTTTCTGTAGTTCTTTTTGTTTCATGGTACAAAGATTTGTTTAAAAATTGTTTACCAAAATAGATCTTCTAGGTGGACTTACAATCACTCCATTCACGAACAATGAAATTTTCCATTTTAATTGCTACTTAATTTATTTCTGGTTGATGGTAAAAAACTGGAGATATCTAGTGCTTGTATAACAGAAGAGAAGGCCTCTTAATTGCGTCTTTGTTGAAGAAATAAAACCTAATTATGATACGTAGTCTCAAGTCTCAAGTCTCAAGTTTGAAGTCTACTTCACTCAAATTTCTAGCTTTTGCAAAATAAAAAAAAATGAAAGAAAGAAGAAAATAGGATTTTGAAAAAATAAATATGAAACTCCCAAAAAAATTTAGAGCTGCAAATTTGAATTTACAAGATCAAAATATTGATTATTTATTTCATTGGGCTTTATATCTTCAGCCCAAATATCTATAATAAACAAAAGCCCAACATTTCTTCTCCTCTCGCTCTCATTTTTCAAACAGTTAATTTAGGTTTTCTCAGTCTTAACTGGCGAAATTCAGAAATTAGGGAAAATTGAAACGAAAGCAGATATTGTATTTTGAAGCTTTGATTCGACCATGTCAATGGGTACTCAGGTTCAGTCGACTTCTCTTCAGCGCCTTCACTACGTAGAGAAGGTTCGATTTAATCCTACTAATTTTCAGTTTAAGTCTCAAATTTTGTATTACATTTTTACTGATTTGATTTTGAATTGGGGAATTTCAGAGAATCGTGAAGTTGCTTGAGCTGGCTGGATCCGCCATGGATGAATTGGGCAACTCGACTGGACCTAAAACTGAAGCCCTTGCTTCTCATTGTCGTGAATTTATGCTCGCTATTAGGGTTTGTTCTTTTTCTCAATTTAATTTATTTATACTTGAAATTAACTCAATTCTTTCACTAACTGGATCTAATTCTTGTGAAATATGGATTTAATTACCTTAAATTGTGATGTTTTGTTTAGGAAATTCAAACAACATTGCGAGAGGAAATAAAAGGGATGTGTGAGTATCGGCCGTTTGAGAAATGTGATTACAATTCAAGAATTTCTAATGAGATTTGTTGCAAGAAACTCGAGCATATCATCGAACAGTTGGAGGGCATGCAGCAGAACATTGAGCAAAGCAACCGTTCATCTTAAGTTCTATGATTTTGTTTCTTGTTTTGTTTAGATGCTGAAATTTTAAATTATGTTTGTACTAATGTGATTCGATAATTTTAGTAGAGAATTAATTGTTAGGATGGTTATTACTTGTTATTTTTCGCTGTTGAATGTATGGACTTTTGTGAGAGATATTATGTAACATATTTGTCCCAATATTTTAGTTAGTACGAGTCTATGAGTTAATTGTACCAAATTGGCCTTCTGTCATACAATTTTGTATGTATTATCTTAGTTTTACTTAATTGTTGTTTTTTTAATCAAAAAAAAAAAAAAGAAGCTGGCCACAAAATGCTCTTAAAATCAGTAATGAAAAACCCAGAAATTGTATTCTGAATCTCTGATTCTAAAATTTAGAGAAAATTAAAAACCAAGAAATATATTCCCAGATTTCAAAATCCATGATTTTTTCCTGAAATCTCTAGATAGATCTTCAGAAGAAGAAAAAATGGACCTCAAATGGTGAAATAAAAGTAAAACCATTGTTAATTTAATTCCAGGCCCCAAATTATTCTACTCTATCCACCTTCTCTTCTCAAATACTCTCAGCCTCTCACCTTCTTCTCTTTTTTCCTTCTTTCTCTATCCCAATGCAATCCATGGCCACGACCTCTCTCAACCTCCTCCAGCTCCCCTTCCCCTCCCCTCCGCTCTCCCTCTCCTCCTCCTCCTCCCGCCTTCTACGCCCCCAAATCCCCAACGCCGGCGACCTCTCAGTGTGCAGGGCGAACAAAGGCTGCTTCAATGTCGAGGTGGTGATTGAAGACGACGAGCCCAGCGACTTGCTACTGAGGCATTTCCAGAGGGAGGTTTTCCGCGCGGGGATTCCGAGGGAGTGGAGGAGGAGGATGCATCATGAGAATTCGAAGGATATCAAGATGCGCAAGGACGCTGAACAGTCTCGCATGCGTGCTAGACAAAGGTCAGTGAGTTAGTGTGTGAGTGAGGTTTCTCTTTGATTGGTTTGGGCACTCAATCGGGGCGAGTTTTATTGAGTAAAGGTTGCATCTTTTAGCATTATTTTGTGGATTATATTAGATTGTTATAATTTGGAGGGGATAACGAGGAATTGGGTTAATTTCAAAATTGGCCAACTAATGAATTACAAGTTGGAATTACCCGTAATAAGAATAATTGAGAATCGGTATTACATATTGGAATTACTGGGAATGAGAATAATTGCTATCTATACTTTATTTTACCAGTCTAAAAAATGTTGTATTAGTTATTACTGATTAGAACCTTACTCCAATAGTCCAATGCCACTTATTTATAAAAAAAAAATACTAATGCCTCATCCACACCTTACAAAGAAGTGACATGACACCTCTATTTAGAAAACAAAGAAACTTGACATATTTGTGTTCATCGTGTTTGTTTAGTAAAATCATGTTTTGATTCATGTAACAACCCTTAATAATTCCAATTTTTTTGACAGGATGATGCGTAGAGGAGGAGGAGGGAGATCAGGCGGAGGCAAAAGAGACTACGGAGACGACGACGAACAAATCGAGGAGGGAGGGGCTCTCGCGAAGTTGATGGACACAGATTACCAAGAAGGCAACATAGAAGTGCTCAACGAGTTTGATTTCCGCGACGAGGTTTTCGATGATGATGGAGAGGCTTTCCCCATTCACTTTGATTGATTCGTTGAATAAATGTTTTGTAATTTTGCTAAAAGAAGAATAAACTTTTCGTTGTGTTTTTGAATTCGTGTTTTTTTTCTTGTGTAGTGTTGTTTTTTGTTGAAGTGTGATGCTTTTTGTTAGTTAAAGGATTGGATTGATTTTAGTTGGGTTGGAGATGGTAATTGATAGATATTGCCAAAAATAGAAAGTAAGGTACTAGAAGCCAGTTGTTAACTAAAACCCATTTCATACCAAATAAATTAATGCTTGCCACAAAGTTTAAACAAACACGTAGAGTACTCTTTTGTTTCCTTGTTTCCTCTCTATAAACCCTAAGCCTTCATGCCTTCTCCATCCAAACCAAGCTTCGAAAAACGTACTAAATTCTCTCTCAAAGCATCCATACAAATAAAAATCAAAGGGATCAGAGATGGCTTTTGTTCGTGCTACGCTGATTGTCTCACTCCTCGTTTGTACGATAATGCTAAGATCTGGTATTGAAGCTGCGAATGTGAAATCCATTCCTGCGATTCCCACTTTGGATGCTGCTTCTGATGTTAAGTCTCAAATTAAATGCGCGTTGAACAATAAGACCTGCAGGCCTGGCGATCAGGCGCCTGAAAATCAGGAGGAAGAGGTGAAAGCTGTGAATGTGGCTTCATCCTCTCTTCCGATTGATAATGATTATGATGACGATGACGAGTTGCCTGGATTTGAGGATAGATTGGAAGTTCTGGGACACTAACTCGAAGAGAGGAAAAGGATGTGTATCTAGAAGTTAAAATGTGCTCTATCAAAGAAATAAACCTTGAATGTGATGTGATGGTATTGATGTGTGTATTGTTGAATTATTGCTTTTATTTCTTTTAGTGGAATTACTTTTTGTGCATATGGTTTTATTTTATTTTTTTGAATCGTAAAATTTGGAATATGTATCGTATACATTGTTATAGCTCGAGGGGTATCTTATGTAGGCGGTATCACCAGCCCAATAGTACTCGAGTCGAACATTAATGTACAGGTAACCCAAATACTTGCTGAACTCAAAGCCCGCACGACTAATCACATTAAATTCATGTGAAAAGCATTTTTTTTGTTTTGAGCTGTGATAAGCGAAATGCCTATCAAAATATGTTAAATTACAATAAAAGTTCCTACAGTTGCACATTACAAATAACAAATGGAAAAAAAAAACAAAGAAGAAAGTTCAAGAAAATGGAAACGAAACCAAAAGGAAAAATCGAAGGCACCAACTGCAAATCAGATGAACATTGAGATGATTTGTGTGCATCTCT
This sequence comes from Juncus effusus, assembly GCA_027726005.1. NCBI lineage: Eukaryota > Viridiplantae > Streptophyta > Magnoliopsida > Poales > Juncaceae > Juncus > Juncus effusus. The sequence goes on from CM050898.1 coordinate 853,513, forward strand.
GTGTGGATGCGGTTGTCGGTCTGGCGATGAGAATCACTTCCTAGTTTAGTACCATATATAGAAAATATCAGGTCAAATTTATCGGACAATAACTCGGTAAGCAACAAGTTATTATATAATGTAGTTATCCGCCTTATATCAACTAATAAAATGGATGTTATTTGATAATTAAATTTTTGAAAACTTAGGGTTGATTATGTACAAAAACAATTGGGCCTATTCATTTTTTTAAAAATATTCGGCCTTTTCATTTCGGCCTAATTTAACAGTAATATTCAGCTGGGCTTGTAATTTGACCCATTTTAAATCAATGGCCCAAATTTAGTTACTATATAATAGTTTACTGTTTAATATTAGGAAGAAGAAAAAGTTTTACCTTTTTATCGTTGTTGACTTGACGCGTGAAAATTGTAAAAACGTGCAGTCTCCGGAATAATTTTGATGGCTTTAGTTAGTTCAAGATAATAAACTATAATCACATGTGCATGAGAAAGAGAGAGAGGTAAAAAAGATAGATTTTCTAACGTGCGTTCTGTAAAAAGATGTTGGTGAGAGCAAAACATGGGTGTTTCTTTGTCTACCATTTTATCCACCTGACCCGTTTTGACCTCTCCATGCAACCCTCTTTTTTTATTTTTTACCTTTTCACCCTTTTCACTTTCACTGAAGGGATTAAAAAAGAATACACTTGTCCTTGACAATTAGTAGATTTGTGAATTATTTATTTTACTAATGTAAAGGAGAATCAATTTAGTAGATGTAATTTGAATTGTAATCAAATGGTTGAGGGCATGGGAATCCAGTAAAAGAGGGTGGCACGCCAACTGAAGCCCTTATCATCATACGATTCATATCATGAGGTCAACAAGAAGAATCTCCACTTTTTTCCTTTCTTTCCATCTCTAATGTAACCTAATTCACAAATGAGATGAATTTATTTTGGACCACCTATGTATTTTGGACCACCTATGTATAGTGTATATTGTATAAATCAGAACTTATCTTAGGAGAGAGCATTTATGAAGGTGTAAGAGATTTAAGATAATAGCTTATCATAATTTTCTTGAATAGCTTATTATATTGTGAATAATCAGAGCGATTTACTCTCATTACAAATTTTGCTTATACACATTTTATATGATGTTGTCTGAATAAGTGCTACAATTAAACAAGTATGCCTACTTAAATTTGTTCACAAGTTGAAGTGACTCAAATCATATTCAGTGTGACTATTGTAGTCCTTATGTAATGTTCTTTCTTTATTTATTATCGAATGAATCATGAAATAGCAAAAATGAATTCGTTATACAATATATACAACAAACTCTAGGGCCACAGAGAATCGTCATTCAGTGAGGAGAGACAAACATTCCTCGTTGAACCTTTCATGCAAAAAAAAGGTAAGAGAACTAGAAGGATATATGAGAATTGAAAGTTTCTTTTTAATGCTCAAGGAGAATAATAATAATGTAAAGAAGCCAAGGAAGAGGGATAAATGTCCCCATTTGTGTTTGCATGGCAGAACCACTTTTACGCCGTTGTCCCCGATCTATCACAGTTAGTTTAGAAGATTGACAAAGAGAGAGAGAGAGATTAGAAAATATAAAAAGAGGGTTATGGTTTGTATGTATTTGCTAAGCTTCTTCCTAGGTACACACATTCTGCGCTCCTGCTCCCAATGTCCTCATCAATCCTCTCATCTTCTCCATTTGTTATTATTCAAATATAAATTAATTAAGAGGAGAATTTCTACATCTTCAAAATGGAAGAAATTTTTTTTGAAGCTTCGGTAGGCAGTCGCCTTTTCGAGATTCTATTAAAATAGAAGAAAAATTGTTGGATTATTCATGTAACTAGAAGGATCAATTATTAGTGTAATCACTATAATCTAATAGATGCTAAATAAAAAACTTAAAGTCTAATTTGTTGAATGTAATGTTTAAATAGTAAAAATATGCAAGTGGTTATTAATCTAAATGTTCAATATCAAGATTGAGATATAAGAAGTTGAGGTTCAAATCTCATATGCATTAATTGAAATTGAGTATTTTCTCTTTCTTTCTTTACAAAATATTATTATTTGAGAATTTTCAAAAAATAGTGAATCTATGTTGACTATTTTGTATTGAATTATAGATAGAAAGATCTAGTATTGTTATAATTTCTTTTTGTTGAGAAATTTCGATAGAAAATTTTCGTTTATTGTACCTCAATGAGAAACTAGCTAGTCCAAACAATAAAACATCTTAGAATTTAAAAGATGTGTTAAGTTCAAATCCCGCAAACATAATCTTATGTAGTAAATATTTAACACAGTTTAAACTCATAAAGTGCGAGTTTAATCTAAAAAAATTGAGAGAGACTAGCTAAGTTGTCAAATAAAATTTATATATACTAAAAACAATAAAAATGTAAATAGTATAAATCATTATACGGACTTGACGTATATAAATTCACTTATTTTCCCTAAAAAAAAGTATAAATTCACATATTGATGGAAAATATTGTGACTTGTGTCCATTTAATGGATGAAAAGGAGAGGAAGGAGATCCAACATAGAAAATGAAACCTGACAAGATTCTCTCATTTCATCTCCAACCAAACCACTTCTCTCTTTCCTTCTTTTCCTGGATAATAAATAATTAACAAAATGGAGATTAGATTACTCGTGTTTTCTTAATGGGGAATATTGCAGGTGGGCATGCTGTCTCCTCTCTTTGCATAATTCTACTCTTCCTCTCCAGTTATACAAAAACTACACGTGTCCATTGTTAAAGAAGTTTCAAAATTAATAAAGTATTAAATTTATTTTATAAAATTAACTAAATGTTTGGATATGTGAATGTTAAAATAATAACTTACCATTAATAATAATAAAAGAATATTGAAGTTATGAGAGAAGAATATAAATAACTTTGCATATGATGAAAATGTATGTCATATTTGGTAAAATTTATCATCTACATAGAAGTTAATTATTTGATTTATGATTAATTAATATTTTGATATTACAAAAAAAATGAAATTCACATGATAACATGAACCATGTGATAAAAATGTGAATACCATGACATGATATTCTTGATTTTACATATTCTTGACTTTATACATAAAATGAGATGATATTTTTTTGCATAATTTCAAAAATTTGTACATCAATTAGTATTGCAAATAATCTATATTTTGGTCTAATTTCATTGTTCAAACACATTCATATATGCTTATTATATCCTACAAAATAAATCTTTTAAGACGATTCAGACCAACTAATGAATCTGGTGAAAATAAATAAGTTTTACAAAACATCTAAAGATATAACACAAACATAAATCATCTCACTAAAACTCATAATAATTCAAACATCTATTTCATTAAAATACTTTACGACACAATAATTGTTCTGTTTAGATTCTCCAATTATATTTTAATATTAAATTAGAATGAATACTAATTAACTGAATTTATAATTGGAAATTACAGTGAACTTATTATTAAGCATTTGATTTTTGACACCGGAATGTCTGGTTTTGAGTGGACTGGAGAGGAGCTGACTAGTGCAAAAAGATGGTGCTTTAATTTGGCTCGGAGTGCAACTAGTGAAGCATGACTAATCCTAAAGCAGAGAGAGAGAGAGAGAGAGATCTTGGCTTTCGTTTCACCCTTCCCTTCCATCATTCACCTCACCAACCTCTCTCCTTCGTAGTACATTAAAACCCATTAATTCCCCCCTATTTTATACCCCTCTCTCCTTCTTCCCTCTTCATTACTCTCTCTCTCTAAAACACAGACTGCATGGCTTTTAGAAGGATCTCTTGTATGTTGGTTTGTCACCCATAGTGTGGGGAAGGCTTTAGACAAGACGAATCATCTAATGATATACAAGTCATGATCAATCCATCTCTTTTATCCAAATGCTGTCTGAGGCAGTTTCACAAACCCTAACATTTCGACAAGAGATCTTCAAAATCATTCCCACAATAGCATATATATAAGGACTGTGTATGGTTTCAAACAAACAAGGTAACTCCTCCAACTTGTACTCATCTTTAGCTGTTGGATCATCAAATAAAGATCCTAGCAATTAATAGATGATCATAATTCTTCAACACTTTCAAACCCTAGTGAAGCACCACAAACTGAAGAGTTGGTTTGCTTTCCACCCTTTGAATTAATTCGTTTGTTTATTTCTTTTAAGATTGTTTTAATTTCTTGATGTATTTTACATAGTTGAGGGATGAAGCGATATTGGTGAGGTTCAATCCGATGAACGGTTTTACATCGGGACGTAAATCCAATCTCTGATTGAGCCGCGCCAATATCACTTTTTTCAACAATCTAAAATTAAAATAAGTATTTTATTTTTCTTGCATATGTTTGAATCCGTTGTTAATTTTGATTATATAGACGCTTCCGCCAATTTCATAATCTACACTTCATTATATTTGTTTATATATGTTACTTTCTTATATGTTTTCATTCTCGTTGATGTTTAATTATACATATGCCTTTTTCATGGTTGCATTGACAATTATTTGGCTCAAAGTCGTTATGGTTACAATTTCATGTTATTGTTTTAGCATAATAAGTTTTTTCTTCATTTTTTTTCTTGACATTTGTTATGATCATCAACATTACTTCTTAGTTATATTGACATTTTATTTCTTTGCCGTTTAAAGTTTACATAAACACGTACGTATATGTATCAACTATATAATTCATGCATATATTATTTTTAGATGACCAATTTTATGTATATCAAGTCTCCTGGATTTACTACTAAATTCTCTTAATTAACAAATAAGACAATGCCTATCTTTTTATAAATTATCGAATTTGCAAGGCTAATATAAAAACTTTTAACAATCTTTTAAGCGATTAATACAACAAGGATATACCGATGGGTAAATTTCGAAAAGCCTTCTTTTTTTTTTTGAAGCTCGAGTAGGCGATTGCCTACTTGAGGATTCTTTTGATTTAAAAAACTAAAAATGTTTTTGTTACGTAATCATCTGCTTTTGAGAAAGCAGATTGTCACCCCGATTTAAAGAAGAAGAAAAGAGGTAAAAAGGAGAAAGAAATTGGAAAAAAGTTCCCTCACAACAAAAGATATTAGAGAGACTAGTTTGAGCATTTTTTTCATAAGTTCTCTGCGCCCATCGTTGTGTTTCGACTGATGCTAGCTGGCACGTGATCGTCGGTGGAGCCCGTCGATTGTTGAAAATCCGTTGGTTGTGTTGTTTCCAAATGTTCCAGTAGCTAGACGCCCATTGGAGGTCCCAATCCCGTCGTTCCGTAAGGGTGCCCAGCCCGTCCTTTGTTTGTTGCCAAAAACCAAAAGGAAGGTGCGCACCTATGTCCATCCTAACAACAAAAAAAAGAAAAAGCCCGACATAATAGTTGTCGTAGTTGCAGGAGGCGTTAGACCTCCTAATGTCCAAACATGTATGCTATAGGGGCATTTGAGAAATAGATGATCAACTGTCTCCGTATGTCCCATTGTGCAAAGCATGCAGACGTTGATGCTTGTCCAACCTTTCCGGATGAAGTTTTCTTGTGTGGGGAGTTTATGCATTGCCAGAAGCCACAAGAAGAATCTAACCTATGTCGGGATTTTGATTTTCCAAATTTTTGTCTTCCAACTCGAATTATGGTTTGTTTTGAAGAAGATGTTGTATCAGGTTTTTGAGGAGTAGGTAAATAATCATTGGTATTTTTGTTAATTTGGTGTTGCGATTTCTTTTTGCTTTTTTCATGTTATTTTTTATATATTGGGATTTAGGATATTATATAGTTTCATTTGGGAAAAGATTTCTCTTGTTTTCAAAGTTCTTCATAATTTAACTTATATCAGAGGGCTGTTATTTCGATTAATCAACAAAAACACCTTATGAGGAAAAATATTGATTTAATACATTATGAAACCAAAAAGAAATTCAATGAAAACATGAGAATTGCAATTTATGTGATTCCATATTATCAATTGTAATTACTACAATAAGTACGATGCGTTCTTTGTAGCATCTCTATCAAGGAGAGACAACTCATATTCTTGAATTCTAAGTACTGAAAAGGATGTATTGGCTTTTATATGACTGATATGTCTAGCTGCAATATTGTGATTTTATGCTAACATGTAAAAGTTTGGAGGATGGGTTATAGAAAACACACAAAATTATACTCTAATTATGGTGGGTGCTAATGTTTCTCTGGAAGAAGAGAATTAATCGAATTTTTAACAAGAATATACTATAGTGTTCTTCCAATTCTCCCATTTTTTCTTTATTTTGTTATTACTCCTTAATTTTATTCCCTTTCTGTTAGTATCCTTTAATTCTGTGTGATGTATTATTAGGGACTTCATATTAGTATTAGAACTTTGAGGACAATCTAGTGTATTTTATTAATGAAATTTCATAATTCAGTTAGCATTTTTTATCGTTTTAGAAAAATATATATGCTTTATTTTCACCAGTAACTACTAAATCGATACAAACTATTCAGATAGAATCAACAATTTCCACACTAAACACATATATAATAATTCAAGACATATCGCTTAATAATGGATAAGAGATTGTATATATACTTTCTAGTTTCTACACAGAATCATCTTTTTACTTTTTTTTTCTTATGCCTCTTGTCCAAATTCTCCTTTTATTCTATACTTAGCTTGTATACTCTTCTTTTATTGTCTCACAAGTTATCTTTCTTTGATAAATTCTGGTTTCCATATATCTAGTATAATGTTGTTGTTTTTCCTTTTTAAGGAAATTCGTATGATAAATGTTGTTACTACACTTACATTTTGTTGTTTTTGGTGATAGTGATAATTATAAAACAATTTATTTATTATTTTCTGTTCATCCAACTCTGAAAACAATTTTTTTTTCCTTTTTCATGTAAATAATCTTTAGGTCAATGGATTTTTTTTTTTTGGATGGGGGACATTAAACCCCTCTCCAAAATTTCTAAAAAAAAAAAAATTAATGCAGACAAATTAAAGGGGACTCAATTGCTATATATCAATACACCAACTCTAAAATCTAATTACTCAAGAAGATAAATGAATCAAACAATTAAAACCAAAAAAAAAATAAAAATAATCCTTACTTCTCTCATGATATTATAATTTAACATTCTAGAAGGGCATATGTGTTATTTCCCAGTCTAGCTTTAGACTTTAGACCAGACGTAAATTTTACAATCCAGTCCCTGATTTTGAAAAAAACATCTGTCAAACGTCGCGACAAGCTTCCTTAACCGCCCGTTCCTCGAATACCCCACAAACAGAATTTCCCCATCCCATGTTCCCTAACCATTCCTTCAATATATGCAACAACTCACTGACAAGTAAACCCACAAAGCAAAACTACAGATACTACATTTGTCAGAAGATCGCTACACGGACTACAGAGTTAGGAGGGTTATAGGGTAGAGAGAATATCAACAGCCTGACACTGGTTTCTAGATACACACCTTTTCAAATCCAACGTCCTTTTTAGTTTTTCCATTTCTCCCAAATTGAGGAACAATTAATTAAGAAGAAGAAAGAAAAGGAAGAATTAAACGTTGAATTTCTGCGTTAATTCAATCAATCCATGCTTAAGCGTAACTGGATTCGGAGCGGATGCTGTTGATTCCGGACGGCGCCGGCGCCGGTGAGGAAGAGAGGTCGCCGGAGGTTAGCAGAGTGAGGGTCGGCCATCACAGGCGGATTAGTAGTTATTCGTACCAGAGGCTGCTTGAGCCTGCGCTTCTTAGTCTTTCGGTTCTCAAACTCGATGGCTCTGTTTTCGGTGAGTTTTTTTGTTGATTTTGTAGTGATTTTGATTTGGGTGATTTGTGATTGGAAATTGGGCGATTGATTTGATTTGATTTGATTTGGGGCAGATGTGCAAGTTGCGAGAACTGCTGCCGTTTGGGAACTGAAGGCTGCTATAGAGGATTTCTTCTTCCCAATTTTAAAGGATGAAAGAATCAGCGTTTCTTGGTATGAACAAAATTTATCTCTCATTGCGAAATTAATCTTTTGGGTTTGAGTTTTGATTGATCGTTTCTCAAATAATTAATTTTTCAATATGAAATTAATTTTCCTTCTAGGTCACATGTGTGGAGTCATTTTTGTTTATGTCATAAAAATCAGAATTTAACAGATGATCGTGCGACCCTTCGATCAATCGGCATCAGAGATGGAGACCAGGTTCACATTATACCTTTTATATCAAACATTATATTTCAAAATCGTAGTTTATTTCAATTTCAAATTGATTTATGCCCTAACTATTTATTTTTTCATTTACGCAGCTTAGGTTTGCTCAGCATCTTTCAATTGATTCTCTAAGCAAGCATAAATCCAAATCTCGCCGAAGGCTTAAACACAGGAGGTAATAATAATAAAAACAACAAAAGTAATTACAAATATTAATAATAAATGATTTTTTAATTTTTTTTCTTTTCTTTTGAAGGTCAATGGCATCACCAGAAGATTTAATTCAAGATGAAAGGGAGAGAATCACAGCAGAGACTCAATTAAATCGATCGAACAGTTTTGGTGGTGAATTTCAAAATGTTTACCAAATTCTCGATGAAAATAATGAAGAAAATTCGTCGGATCGAGACCGGATCAAAACAGGCATGTTTTTCAAAGGATGGTTTTCTTACTCTAGATTAAAGAGCTCTACTAGCAAGAACAAAAGGAGGGGTTGAATGATGATAATAATAATAATAATAAATTTAACTAATTAATTTACTAATTAGCATGTTTTGTTTAATTAACATTTTGTTTTGGGTTTGATTTTGTGAATTGTTGAATTTAATGTTTTGTTACTCATACGGTTAATTGTAGTGTAAATGTTTTGTGTTATGTACTATGTAGCAATTGTAAATATGTTCTTTTTAAATCTTCTATTGAGAAATTCTACAAAGTAATATTACAATCGATTCTTGATCTAATTAGAAACAAAATTCAAAGCATCAAAGAATATATTACAAAAAAAAAACAAGCCTCAAAAGAATTAGTACATACATTTCATTTTTCAAACTATCCAAAAATGGTTATTTCCTCTTTAGAAAAACTCCATTATTTACCTCATAAAAAAAGGAAAGAAAAAATTCCATCAATTAATGCCCCGCACCACGATGACTCGGACCGGCCTTTGCCATTGCTAAAAGTCTTGAAATTGGAGAAAGACTATCTTTTTCTTTCAGCAATCTTGAGCCTTCTATACAATCTACATAAAATGAGAGAACGAAGAACAAAGCTAGTAGAAAGAAACATAGTTGACTCCTCTGAGATTTCATTTTGAAGAATTAGGGTTTTTTTTTGTTTCAGAAAATGAAGGAGAATGAATTTGATGGAGATTTGAGATTTAGGGGTTGGTTTTGGTTTGATTCGAGATAGAATTTTGGTATGGAAATGTGTGTGGAGATGGTATATATTAGAGAGAGGGGTTGGTGAATATGTAATGGTCGAGTCTATGAGACTAAATGCTATGTGAGTTGTTTATTTGTGTGATTTGTGAAATGAGTCACTTAGATATTGGACAAATATTCTTAAAATTAGGGATAAGTGAAATTCTCCTAATTTAATATTATATTTATTTTAATTTTAGTAGTTCATAAGAAAAATATTAGAGCATTGTGTTTATATTAATGGACCAAACAATCATGAAATATTTATATTATATATTTAATATTTATGATGTATTTTACAACATGTTGGTGATATATTTAGTGAATAAAAGTAAAATTCAATATAATCCGTAAGAATATGCACAAATTTACGCTACATGAGCATCATGAGATTCAAACAAATTTCACATTACAAATTATTTGTTATTTTTAACTTGAATGTGGTGTTGTTTTTCTACTTTTTGTTTTTACTTATTTTTTTTTTTTAATTTGGTATGTTGTATCTTGGTTGCATTAGAGTTGTAGGCAATTCGCTTAGGGTACTCACCTTATTTTTTTATTATTTTATGAACTTTGTATTCTAATATTTTAATGAGAATGAAAATTTGCCTCAAAGTGTGTTAACTCATCTCGAACTATGTTTCAAGAAAAAGCAAATCCTTTGTTATTCAATATAAATAAAATAATTACTCTAATGACATATTATTGCTTTTCATATCTACTAATCAACATATAAAACTATAAGTTTTTATCTTTCTTTTTTATCAAGTACATTTTTTTCATAGTATTTTACACAATATTTTATACCTTCCTACATGGAATACTTACACAAATAAATTTGAATTAATGTAATATTAACTTCATGCAATTTTACTAAATCATAGAGCTCACAAATTGCTACACAGACTACAAATCATAGAAGACCTAATCAACTCTAAAACCTATTCGATACGGCTGCAAGTCATTTTCTTGGATTCACTTTGCGCATTTATTTGGCCATTTCAAGTTTTCAACCAAGCCGTATTTCTAACTCCCACCTTGACTTTGGTTCCATTTGCTTGAGAATATGTTGGTGTTGTTTAGTCATTATAAAATTAATTCAATTGAACCCACATAATTCTTCGGTTCTGTTATTAATTTCATACGCAGAATATAGTCAATTCAATACTAACTATCATTCAGATTTTCTTGCTGCATTAGAATGCGAGACAAAGATTTCGGCCACCTAACATATTTCAGACTCGATTTCTCACTCCATTTTCCACTTAGCTGTTTCTAAACAGATCAGTGATTTACATTTAAAAAAAAAATAAACAGATCAGAGTTTATATAATTCATTTCAATAAAAAAAAAACAGTTTATAGAATTCATGAAAGTTCATATCTAACTAAGAATGATTCTTGGATAACCAAATTTCTTAGCGTAATGAGAACGTAGTTTGTACCAGAAAGTACGGAAACAGTGGACTTTTGCAAAAAAGATGATTCAAAAAGGCAAATTTTAAATCGTTTGACTGTGTTTGAAGGAAGAAAAATACTCGTTTAGATTACAAGTGTTAAAAAGTAGTCGACTTTTTCCCTTGTTGAACGGTGTTTTATTTGACCAAGGAAAGGAATTAAATCTCTGCTGGAAAAAGTAAAACCACATGCCAAAACTCGGCCTGTTTAAAATTTAAATTTAAAAGATTTGATTCACACATTTTATTTAAATAATCAAATTAATCTCAAATAATAATTAAATAATCAAATTCCATCCAAATTATTTTGGGCATTCATTATGGATCAGTCATAAAATTAACCAAAATAGAATAATAATAACAGGCCGAAATTTTGGCCCTATTTAAATTAAAAAGATTTGACTCACACATTTGAATTTAAACAGCCGAATTTCATCCAAATTATTTTGGGCTTTGTAGAATAATAACAATAAAGGCCCAAAATCCAAACTCACATCAATAATTCACAAGGTTTATCATTATCCCAAATTCCAAAACAAGTGGCACTTCTGTAATTCAAAAAATAAAAAATACACAAGTTGAGACAAAAAAACATTATCCATCCAGACTGAAAAGAAATCAATAATAATAATCGAAATTAATCCCCAAAAAAGGAACATAAAAAAGAAACAAACTTGAAAAGATGCTGACTCATTGATCCCCAACAAGAATCAATCTTTTGCATCTCGCCATGAAACGTTCTGCTTCTTCAGATCCGAGCTCCTCCATCAAGAAGCTCAAAATGGAAGAAGAACAATCCCAAGTGCCGGATCTGACTGAGGATCTGATCTACGAGATCCTCCGGCGGGCGGACGAGCGCACCCTCGGCGCCGCCGCCTGCGTCAGCACGCGCTGGAAGCGCCTCGCGGCGGACGAGCGGCTCTGGGAGGCGGTATGCGTGAAGCACTGGGCGGCGATCTGCTCCAGCGCGGCTCAGCTCCGGCACGTGGTGATTACGCTGGGGGGGTTTAGGAAGATTTATACTTCGTTGCTTCATCCGCTTGTTGGGGTTAGGAATGGAGGTGGAGTGAGGAGGAGGTGGAGCAGGGATGAGCTGCAGATGTCGCTTGCGATGATGTCGGTTGGGATGTTTGGGAAGATGAGTGGGATTCCGGGGAAGAAGAAGTAGAAATGGGAGATGATTGAGGACAATGGCGATGATAATGGTATGATTTTGTTGAATAATGTTTAATTTATCGATGTTTTATTGTATAATTAGAATCGGGTAAGGTTTGAATTTGAATCGATTTGATTTCCTTGGATCGAATCTATGATAATTACGGTCGGTTTCTCAGAATTGAGATGTTGTGGTTAATTATGCGTCTTTTTCTTAACTTTTTTTTAGATTATAGTAAGATGGTATAAATTGTGAATAAATTGAAGTTTTAATTTGGCAATTAGAGGGTTTACTAAACATTTCCCTAAAATTGAATTTTGAAAAGACGTAGTAACTTAATAAAAGTGTTCTCTTTCCTCCTGAACGATTAGAAAACTCGCAAATTATTTTTGTCAAATTACAAAATTTAATGCAATGGTTTAAAGAGTAGATGCATCTTCACCTTAAATTCAGGTTTAATCATTATTTTGAGATGATAGTTAGGGTTAAAAATATTGCTATTTGCATGTCATTCCCTGTGAAATCTCATGACATTTAAATGATAAATAACAAATTTCATGCACATATGCTTGATGAGTTTAGTTCACACAAATATAATGGAACTTTGATTTGGCAAACTTAGGGCTATAAGAATAGATCTTTCAATTCGATTGCATTCTACAAAAAATAAACAAAATAATGAAAATAAGATAAAAAGACGGAAATGGGACTAATGGAGTAAGTTTGGTTACTAATACATTATTGACCTATAACATAATATATTGGAGGATAATCAATAATGAAGAAACAATTATTAAGACCAATGGTTTTAGCTTTAACCAAATGATTATTTTCTCCATGTTTGCAAGGTTTGCAATCATGCAAGCAAATAAGGCTTTAAAGAGATAACTTAGTTTTGTCTCCGCTGTTTGCAAATGGGTTAGTAAGACGCCATTAATTCAATTGATTGACTTTAAATAGATTAGTAAGATGTCATTAATTCAATTGTGTCATAACCTGAGTCTACTGGTATGCTTGGCGGGAATTAATTAATTGTTTTGGCAGGGACTTCTTTGCATATTATTCTATTTACTGTTATTTGATTGTTATTAGGGTTATTTTGGTGTGTCGGGTCACTGGTCCATTTATTTTCATTTATTAGTTGTTATTTGGGTTGCATGAAGGATTGTAAGGGCCCAGCCCATTTCTGATTAATTGGTTATTGAGTTTTTCTTATTGGGTTCAGGTAGCTACTGTTGGTTATTTTTAGTAATTATAGCTGTAAGAACTTGAGGTATAAATGCTGAGATACATGTAAGAAGAAATTATCAGTTAATAGAAAAACATATAATTCTCTCTTCTTCGTCTTCCTTCTTCCTGTCTCATCTTTCTTTCCTTCTCTTTTTCACTCAAAACCCACGGATCTGTGCAACTACTCGGTCTGATTCCAGATCCGAGTGTTACAAATTGATGATCGGTTAGATATTAAAAGTTAATATGTTTTAGATATTTTGTTTTATTATATAATTGTAAAGGAATAAGATACGGACTTGGCACCACAACTTCTTAGTTCTATAAATATTTGTGATTTCATAAAAGGCTTCGGATCGTTATATGTCCTTGTTACCATCATACAAAAAAATTGTCATATTATTTTCAAACAAAAAAACTTCCTTATAGCTTTTATATGTGGCTGAGAAATTGGAAATATATGTGTTCAACTTTTGAATGAAAGTTCTTTGTAGTATGCGCTATTTATGGACTGGTACACCATTGGTGTATATCTCTGAATGGGAATTAAATTTCAGTCAATTTTTCTTTGTAAGTTGAAAAGACTTAGGAACTTAATAAAGTGTTTTCTTTTCTCCTGAATTAATTCAATGTCAAAATCACAAAAAAATAATTTCGTCTAATTATAAGAATTGATGCTCAAATTTAAAGAATGAATGCATCTTATTCTTTCATTTAGTGCAGGTTTGAGCACTATTCTGAGATGATAATTAGGACCAAAAAAGCTTGCTATTTTCATTCCATTCCATGTGGAAAGTCATGGCATTTAAATGACAACTAATAAATTTCATACACAATACTTGATGAGTTTTGTTAGTCGGTTCATGCAAAGACAATGGAACATAGATTTGGCATACTTAGGACTATAAGAATAGATCTTTCAATTTAACCTGAATATTCTTCTAAAAATAAGCACAATAATGAAAAACAAAAACAAAAGAAAAAAAAACTCACATGGTGTCAGACCAACGATTTCAGCTTTAGATATTGGAGACTAATCAATAATAAAAGAAAATCAATATCATGCTTAACTAATTTAGAATAATCAAGTGATAATATTCTCCAAGTCTGCCAAATCTGCAATAATGCTTGCAACTAGGCCGGTCAATTGAGTGGAGATCTTCATTTCTCTATATTGATCTGACCTGAAAGGGATGGAAAATCTTCACATGTCCTCACAAAAAGAAATGACAAGGACAAAAAGAAATGACGAGGAATTTGGCCCTAATAGAGTGGACAGGCTTGTCTCGGAAGAAATTCTTTTTTCTATAAAAGAAGTAAAATTACTTGAAGTGAAAAACATTAGAAATTTAGAAGTGAGAATATTTTCATGTAAATATTTTAAGTAAGAAAGTTTACAAAATTATTATTTTATTAAACTTTTATAAATATGAATTATGCAAGTCTGTAATGACACTTCTTTTATGTGATCAATGTTTCTTTTAACTTCCATAATTATTTTTATATTTGTGCACAATTGATTTTTGGTTGGTAGCTTTTATGAAGTATGATTACTGATTATAATTGGTTTGTAATGGATTTGGGGATTAGCATTTCCTTGACCGAGTCAATCGATATTGGTCTTAATTTAATTGATGGTCAGTTGGGTATCCATAGGCCGAGAGTTAATCATTTTTAACTATGTCATTTTATTGTACAGTTGTAAATGTACTGACTTGCAACTAGATGTTTTACTCTATAAATATTTGTCATTTAATCAGAGGTTCATGGTTCGTTAATATAATTATATAACTTTCTTGTTGTCATCACACAACAAAAGAAAGTTTAATCGTATTATTTTTCAAATAAAATTTGTTGTCAATAATTTATATTTATGGCTGAAAATAGATGTATTGGGCCAAAACTTGCTCGCTCAAGCGATAAGTCACATAACCAAATATAGTAGAGACTCAAGTTCGAGTCACGCCTTACGCATTTAGCTTAATATTTAACAAAGTCTACTAACCCAATGGGTTGTCTCAGAACAAAAAAAGTAGATGTATTGGAGTTTCGAATCTCCATGTTCTACTAAGATTGTTTTCCAGAATTGAGATTTTTTGATGAATTATGCATCTTTTTCCCACTTTTTCATTTACTAATTTAGGTAAGGATTAAGTGCATATCAGTGCATAAACTCTTCCATAATCATGATCTTATGATGTATTAACTCCTGATTAATTCAATGTCAAAATCACAAAAAATAATTTTATTAAATTTGCAAAATTTGATGCTCCAGTTTAAATAGCGGATGCATCTTACTCTTACCAGCAATGCAAAATGTCATTATTTTGAGATGATAACACGAAAAAATGTTGCTATTTCATGCCATTCCATGTGAAAACTCACGACAATATGATAAATAACAGATTTCGTACACAAGTACTTAAGAATTTAGTTAATTCATACAAATACAATGAAACATGGATTTAGCATTGCTTACGACTATAAAACTATATCTTTCAATTTAACCCGAAAAGTCCAGCGAAAATAAGCAATATAATGGAAAAAAATTACAAAAAATGGAAAAAGAGCACCCATGCAAAATATTGACCTAGGCCTTTATAATATATGATATTGAAGGATAATCAATAACGAACAAACAAATAATAGGGCGAAATATTTCAACTTAATCAAGTGATGATCTTTTCCAAGTCTGCAAAATTTGCAACAACGCATGCAAACTAGATCAATCGACAGCACAGATCTTCTATTTATATGCTTATCCAAAGGGGATGGAAGCTTTGGCCCCAACAGCTCAGACGGGATGGAAAATAAATGATATGTATTTTTGGTTCCGTCGAAAATCGATCTCCTTTTTTCTATATTTTCAAAGAAAGAGAATAGCAAAATTTATTTACTTTATATTGAAAGGTGTTCAGTTATTTGGTGTCTAAGCAATAATTTAATTAAATTACAAATTAACATAATCGATTATGTTTTCAATTCACAAATAGTATTAACAATAGGTAATTCGTGATGCTTAGTCCGTTTTTAGATATTGGTGGTGTTTAATGTTTTATCAAATTTTGGTTGTACTTTTTTTCATTTTGCATGATGGCCCAAAACCATAAACAATCTTTAGTGTTCAAAACGATGATTTGAGTAGGCCTACTTAGTACCTTGTTAAATATTCAGATTTTACATTGGTCCAAATTTATTATATTTATTTTTGTATACCGCAATCTAAAAACAAGCAACATGTTTAAGTATCTTATCTTATTGGTCCATTGAAGAAACAAAATTTTCCAGTTTCCTTACCTCTCGGTCTTACATTTGAATTATATAACTATAATAGTGTCTGACCAAGGAAATTGTATGTGACATAACACGTCTACTATACAGTTATTATATATTTTTTTCTGTACTGTGTTATTTATTAACCTGATTTATTAGCAAAAAGGTTTATCTTCAGCAAATGTTAGTGTCCGCTCAGTTCTCACTAACTTATAAATTAAAAATTACATAATAAATTTCTGGAATTATGAGAGATAGATCATAGATGCCTCACTAACCACAAACTAGAAATTACATACTTAATAAATGAAATTATCACAAGAAAGCCTGGTAATAAGGCAAAGTTGAGACGTCATTGCTCAGCTCACCACAAAATTGACATGTGATGAGTTCAAATCAAATTACAACTTTCATATCATTAATCATATCAACCTATTAATTTAATAATTAGTGTGAACTGTAAATATGTAATATTTTATGTGGTTAATTAAGGTTTCTAATTTCTGATCAAACTGATAAGATTTTTTGTTTTGAAACAGTGCAAGACACTTAATTTTCAGCTTGGACCCCCTTGAATATATATACTTTTAAGATAAGTTTTGCATTAGAAGATAATCAAAACTTCAGAATCATGATTAAGAAAATGAAACAGCAGAAAAATATAATAAAAAAAATGCAGACAGTAGTACAATGTACAATCGACACAAAATGTTTTCAAATTGATGAGTAGATTTGAAAAGGAAAATTCAGAAAAAACAAAAAAGAAAGGTAAAAGTCAAATTTAAGACTTCGTTTGTCAAGACAAAACTGGATGAATAATGAAATTTCACTTTCAGCAGAAAACCAAATTTGATGAATTCTTTCCGAGAATCAGTACCATATAATGTTTATTTAACGATTGTTTTTCATCACGTCTATCAATCATCAATATGTTATCTAATCTTACTCTTAATTTGCATAAAAATAATGGATGTTTCCTTCAATTCAGGTAAGTAAACCGTGATTCCTGCCTCCAATCTTGATGAAAGTTTGACACTAATCAAAATTTATATATTACTATAAAAAATATAATACTAAAATGTATCAAGAATCTTGAAATAAGTAGGCTAATTAATTAATTTATTTATCTTTATTTATTCATCGTTTGGACTACAGAGTTAAACTGAATGAAAGACAAGTCTACTTTTGCTGCCTAATCGAACCTATTAATAAATGATACATATACATTGTACGTGATTTTAGTTTTCACCAAACAAGACTATCATGGATTTAAATTAGTTTCAATAAATAATATCTTTTGTTTTTTTAAACAAACTTTTCTAAATATGTTAATGGCTCATTGATGGATTATTTATATATTTTACTGTTGTGTTACTTATTGGTAATTTTTTATTATATTAATTATATATTAATTATATTATCTTAAACATTTAAGGGCTTAAAATATTTGAAAATACTATGAGAGCTTGGTAAAATCAAATATGGAATTTAGATAATTATTTGGTCGGAATTAACTTGTAAATTAGGGGGGACATTTTCACAGTACGAAAAAATGAGTGATGTGTATGTAAAATATCCCTATCAAATGGGAGATCGCCATTATAAACTGAGCAACGGAGATGAAATCATTTGATTTATTTACAATGTGCAACAACATGATATAGTCCTTATCAAAGGCCAAATGTGTAGCAACATGATATAGTCCTTTTCGAGGGCCTCTTTGTGTAGCAACATGGTATAGCCCTTTTCAAAGGCCTTTTGTGTGAGGATCACTTACATTCGAGCATTTCCAATCCAAACTCCTAACCACAATTCCTTCAAGTAGAGTTCATTTACGTACAAACAATTCTGAAAACCACTCGACTTCTTTCTTTCTAGACTTGTCCCTCCTCTTATCTCTGTTTCTCTCCCTTCTCTATTTCAGCTCACCTTCTCGCTCGCTCCTTCTACCTACCTGAACGAGCACGAGAGATAGATAGAAAAACACGTGTCATTCATTCATCAAGATGGGAGCTGAGTCGCCAAAGCCGCACATGTTGATGATCTCATTTCCAGGCCAAGGTCACGTGAACCCTCTCCTCCGCCTGGCCAAACGGGTGGCGGCCAAGGGCGTTCTTGTGACTTTCACAACCACCTGTAACACGGGTGAGAAGATTCTCTCCTCATCTGACATCATCCCCGGTGATGATGGTGTCACAATAGGCCTAGGTCGTCTCCGTTTTGAGTTCTTGTCTGTAAATTTTGATGATGGCAAAGACCTTGATGAAGCTATGCTCCATTTGGAAACTGAGGGGCCCTCAGCTTTTTCTGATTTGATCAAAAAACAATCTCAGAATGGTCGACCGGTAACACAACAAATAAGAAAAGAAACACATATATGATCTGTTTTATCATGTTTCAAATATTATTTTTACTATTAAGATTTAACTTATGGAATTATGAACAGGTTACATGTGTAGTAAATAATCCATTTGTACCATGGGCTGTCGACGTGGCAGCTGACATGGCAATCCCATGCGCGGTTCTTTGGGTTCAGTCATGCGCCGTCTTCTCAACTTACTACCATTACCACCATCGTCTTGTTGAGTTTCCTTCAGAAGACAACCCTAATATATCTGTCTCATTGCCAGGGATCCCCACCATGAGTCCTCAAGAAATCCCTTCCTTTCTTCTTCCTTCAAATTCCCTGAAATCCCTAAAAACTGTGATTCTTCAACAGTTTAAAAACATCGACAAGGCTTCATGGGTTTTCGCAAATTCCTTTGAAGAACTTGAACATGAGGCCATTGAAGCTGTTATGAAATTTTATCACCTCATACCCGTCGGACCTTTAGTCGAACCGGATGATGAATCTAAATCGAGTATCAAAGCTGATCTGATAAAGGCGACAGATTGTATGGATTGGCTCGATAAACAGTCTCCACAATCGGTTATCTACATTTCTTTAGGAAGCATTGTTGCTTTTACAAAAGAGGAAATGGAAGATATAGCGATGGAACTAAAGACAAATAATCGGCCATTTTTGTGGGTCGTCAGACCGGAATGTCGTGAATTCTTACCAGAGAAGTTTCTAGAAGATATAAATGGAAGAGGTTTAGTAGTGGGTTGGAGCCCACAAGAAAGTGTGTTGAATCATAGTTCAATAGGGTGTTTCTTAACTCACTGTGGATGGAATTCAGCACTCGAGACTATATCAGCAGGAGTAACAGTAATCGCGTATCCTCAATTTGGGGATCAGAT
Organism: Juncus effusus; assembly: GCA_027726005.1. Taxonomy (NCBI): domain Eukaryota; kingdom Viridiplantae; phylum Streptophyta; class Magnoliopsida; order Poales; family Juncaceae; genus Juncus; species Juncus effusus. Next base: position 873,279 of record CM050898.1, read on the forward strand.
CACTGATGCGAAGTTTTTTGTCGATGTTTATAAAATTGGAGTGAGATTAAAGGCGCCGGTTGATCGAAAATCGTTTCATCAAGCGGTTGAAGATGTGATGGATGGAGCAGAAGCAGAAGAGATGAGAAAACGGGCCGCGAAGTTGAAAGAAATGGCCAAGAAGGCAATCGTGAAGGGTGGATCGTCGGACCGGTACATTGAGGAATTTGTGGATGAGATAAAGATGAGAGCTTTAGGTGGTAGTGATTTATGTGTTTAGTTAGTAATTTAATTATTTTGAAGGTTAGATAAGAAAAGTCTGTTACATTTGCATGTATTTTTACTTAAAAAAAACATTTGCATGTATTTTTATGTTCTTAGTTGCATTTTTGGTTGAATTGGTTTGAAAGACATTGCAAGATTTAATTGGTATTTATCCTATATTCTTCATTCTTTGTGTAAAAAAAGCATCTTTCTAAGGGTATTTTTTTGAGGGAATATAACGTTATCTGTGTACAAATGCCTAGTTAATTTTGTAGCGATCTTAATTAAAACAAATACGGTTATAAGTGTAACTGTGTATATGTAAAAATATTGCTTGGATATTATTCAACTGCAAGTTTCACTTAGTGGTATATTATATAATAAAAAAGTAACTTTTTTTTTCCTTTTTTTTTGTGTGGATATTCTTTATCATATGATGAATCTTGACTTGACTGATTTGAAAATCTTGGATTATATGCAATGAAGAACATGTAAAAGTAGATGCCCTGATTACGTAAGTTCGGACTGTATGCAATTATTAGTTGAACATGAAAATCATTTTTCAAGAGTAAAATGGGATCTTTTACATCTGTAATTTTCATTTTTTATATGCACACTTTCTCAAAGCCTTTTTTTGCTCTTTTTTTCAGTTTAAAATAGTTGCATAAAATTCTCAAGCAATTGTTTTCCGAGAAAAAATACATTTTTGTTTCAATAAAATTTGGTCATACAAATAAATAGTATCATCTTTTTCATCCATTTTGTGTAATATCTTTCAATCATATTTTTATTTAAATACAAAGGTAAACTCTTCTTTGAATACATACATACACATAATTAAGGCCTTTATGGTGTCCGCGTCTTTCATGGGGAAAAGAAAAACGCAGAGGTCAACTCTACTTTGTATACGTACAGCGTACACGTAGAGCGACTGACCACCATACATTTAATTTGTTCAAAGTAAATTTTTGAGGTCTAAAAATATTTCTAAATGTTTAAGTCTGAAGAGTTAACTGAAGACTAGATAAGTAGTAAGTCTAATCAGTCACGCATTTTGACCGAAATTCATGGAGAAAATGTAGTAGTAATTATACTAAAAATTTAAGCAGCGGTATACATATAACTTTTAATTCTATCATAAAATACATAATGATATGTCTATATACGTATATTGGTTCCTCAAAATCTCGGGGGGCGGCTAATTATTTGTGCGGTTATATTTTTCATATATACTTTTCAATTTAGTCCTTCATTAATGACTCAATTAAAATGAAATATTATTAATACTCGATACAAAAATATCATTAATTATATTTCTATCTCTGTCTTTGTCTTTGTTTCTTAGGACACTATACACATATCTGTACAAACTATCTCTGTTTTTCTCACTTAATAATATATAGATAAAATATAATGTAGAAGATAGTTCATGGTCTTCCAATACAAATATAGAAAGAAACATCATACATAAAATATTTCTTATATTTATAGGGTAAATGGGTGATTCACGATATTTCATATTTTGTAGGGATGATATTTTGAGATCTTACATGTACGGCATAGTTGTTCAATTCGCGAATAATTCGCGTATTATACACGTATTTTTCGAATTTTTAAAAATTCGCGAAGTTCGCGTCTCCATTTCAATAATTCGCATTCATTCGCGAATTTTTGACATGACAAAAATTCATCCCGTATTTTTCGAATTTTTACCAAATAATAATATTTTCTTAGTTCTTTTAAATAAAAAATATATATTTACATAATTTTATATACCGAATTTTTCCGAACAATGAACTGAATTGACGAATTATTACCGTCTCCATTTTAGTTGACCGAATATTTGACCGACTTAGAAAACGTTCAATACGAATTATACACGAACGTATCGCGAACCATATTATTCGCGTATTAAGAATGACTAACTATGATGTACGGGTAGTGATATCGAAAGGAAAAAAAATATTACTTGATACAGAAAAAATAGATTTAAAATGGCATTTTTACTCTTATTAAATAGATGCATATTTTATGGAAAGTAGAATCCAAATTGCCTATGATTTCATTAGTGCAATTTTTAATCAATTTCAATTACTGTGCATTAATTACAAATGACTCAAATGGTATGTTTATAATTTATAACATGAGGACATTCTACAATATTATCAGGTTTAGGAGTGGCTATTATTCAAATTAGATAAATCTTAATGTTTTTAAATAAATCTCTTACTCAACATATATTTTAATCAAGCTTTTCAAAATAATAAAAATAAGATGAAGAATATTAAGATTTAAAAAAAAGAAGCAAATAACATTGTTTAAAAACAAAATAACATAAGTTAGTACTATCAACTACATGACTAAATAAATTGACAAACTAGGAAAACATAATATAAAAATTCTCTGCTGCTACATAAAAAAGGGATCTAATATATTATGACAGGGATTTCCCGTCATACACCACGACGACAATATATATAAGTAATAAACAATGCATAAAATTGAAAAAACAGTATGTATAATTTAATATACTTAAACAGTGAAAATAATATATAGAAAAGAAATAGTATATTAAAAGTGGAACAACAATATATAAAACTTCCAAAGAGTAAATAAAGCTCAAAAAACAAAAAATATGTATAAAACAATGAAAACAGTATATTGACAAAAAATAGCATATTGAAAAGTGAAAAAAATAATACATACAAATTCGGTCATGATTTGGATGTGCTCCAAGCCGTCGTGATTTCACATTTTCCTAAAAGAAAATTTTTAATCCGGACAACTAAAGCTACTAAAATTTCTCTCCATTTTATTATTAGACAATACAAATCTTTATAATTTATTACAAAAGATATCTTTGAACTTATTTCCATAATACATATATCTATTTAATAGGAGTACAAATATCATTGTAGGTCAATTTTTTCAGTATCAAGTAATATTTTTTTTTGTGTCAATATCACTACCCTACATGTAAACATTAAACAGTATGGGCCTCAGATTAGAGAAGTTATTTTTTCACGTGCAGAATTAATGACTTGCATGAAAGTTGGTTGGGGTTTTAAATTTATGATATGAACAAAGTCTAACATATCATATCTCTGAATTTATTTGTCTCTAGATAAATATTTCATCTGCTCTTGGGAAAAATAATATCGTCTTCCTACTTTTAGATAATGTTATTCAAATTCGGTGGTTTCACCAGATATTTTATTTGGTATATTTATTGTTTTTCTCTTTTTTAAAAAGAATTTGTCTTAATTTTTGAATAATAAATGAATTTGTCAGTTTGCTGAGATTTATTTCTCCGGTTTTAATTTTGGACCCAATTTGTGACCATACACGTTATAAAAATTATATATTTAGCATAAATGTCAATATTTATATAAAATAAATTGTAATATCTTTTTCAATTAAACTTTCTCTCATTTATATTTAAAAAAAATTTATCCTTCAAAACATGTTTAAATTGTTCGGAAAATGGGCTGAAAAAACAGAAAGTTTCTTTGAAAATGGGTTAATATTAGTACTAATTTTTTAAGTGAGAAGTATTTATGGACTCAATATAAAATACAAGGCCTATACAGTATATGGCCCAATCATCTAAATGGGTCAATATTAGACTAATATTTTAAGCGACAAGAATTTATGGACTCAATTAAAATATAAGGCCCATAAATTACTACTGGGCCACTATTCCACAGTACTAAATTTGCTAGGTTTAGGATGTGCCCTATGTATAAAGCCCATATTATTATTTTTTGAGAAAAGTCCAATTTTACCCCCTCAACTATTGAATTAGTTCAATTTTAGTCCCTCAACTTTTTTATGGTGCAATTTTAGTCCCTCAACTATTTAATAAGTGGGTTTTTGGTCCTTCAATCCGTTAAGTGCTCAAGTGTCTGTTAAATATGGCACGTAATCAATGATGTGGCATATATTCTTAACACATACACAATAACGTGTTAATTTTTATTTAACAAATAAACATGTATAAAAAATATACATTTTTTAATAAAAATAATATTTTAAGAAAAGAAGGGAATTAATAATTTTTTTATTTTTTTCAAATATTTGTCACGTTACTAATGCCACGTCATTGCTTACGTGTCAAATTTAACGGACACATATGCATTTAACGGATGGAAGTACCAAAAATGCACTTCTTGAATAATTGAGGTCTAAAATTGGATCAATAAAAAGTTGAGGGACCAAAAATGAGCTAGTTCAATAGTTGAGGAGGCAAAAATAGACTTTTCTCTTATTTTTTCTTTTGAGGGTTACACCAGGCAATGGCGTTCTTATTCTTATTCTTATTCTTGCTAATATATAAAGCTTATGAATTAGGGGTTTGTTGACACGTGCCAGTCCTCTTAATTGCTATATGTATTCAAGTTGAACACATACGTATTTTTATTTGATATAAATTTCTAATTTGAAAGCAATAATTATTTTCATATTTTTGTTTTTAATGTTTGATATTATGATGTTCTATTAGTAATAAAATAATAATATAATATATTACGATATTGGATAAATTATAATAATTAATGGGCCCCACTCTAATTTTTTTTAAAATAAACTCATTAAATATTTTCATCATATGTGTTTTCATTTGATATGAGGTCCAATTTGAACTCAATAATTATTTCTTTAATTTTATTTTTTTTAATGTTTGATATTATGATATTTTATTAGTAATAAATTAATAATATAATGTACTATGATATCAGATAAACTATAATAAAATAATATGGGCCCCACTTTAAAAAAGAATCTTTTTCATAAACTTCTTAAATATTTTCATTATATGCTTTCATTTTAGTTCCTATAGAATGAAACTTCTTACTTATTTTCAATATATGCTTTCATTTTAGTCCCTATAAAATAAAATATTTTAAATCATTTCAATATTTAAAAATTAACTTATATATTTTCATATAAATAAAAGTTGAGGCCTGACTTTATTTAATTTTGAAATTATTTTGGAAAATTTTGAAACGCCCCTTATTTTTCTCATTATTTTAAAAACTCACTTAACCTTTTGTATTCATTTTTTAATCTCTAGTAATTATATACTTTTTCACAATAAAAAATAAAGTTGGTTTTCTATCTATGGTTTATTTTAGAAAAATACTATTTAATTTTACATAATATTATTTGATTTTATAGAATAATATTTTTTTAATATATTTTTTTAATTCATATATATTTTATGATTTCATTTATTAATTATAGTATATAAAAATATTTTACTTTTCTGGTCATGACACGTGTCCACATCAATGATTTTTTCCTTTCGAAATTTTGAGCATCAAGAGAGCTTCATTCCATCAAAGTCCAGCCTATAAACGCTATATATTTGTTCAATCAGTTATGGTATCATGTAAAGAAATCTCATATAAAGAGCTTCAACTTGATTAAATTTATATGCGGAATTGAAGAGAGAGAGAGAAAACCGAAATTGAGGACTGCATACTAGATTTATTTTCAATATTCTCTATGGAGCATCTATATATATAAGCGTGAAGCAAGTTGTTTTAGAAGAGTATTTTGACCCGTTTTACAAAATAACCCAAAAATACATATAAATATTTCATTTCATCAAGAATTCACCAATTTCTTAGTCATTTTTTCATCCTATAAATTAAGAAAATATGAAAAATAGCAATTTGGTCTGAAAATAATATTTTTGTGCCCATAAAAAACCTAAAGTATAGTTTATATTATAGAAAATTATTTTTTTCCATATAATCTCATATGCACTCTATAAATAGAAATTGCATATTTGTCCTTGCAAAATCTCAAAATATCACATACATTCTCATTTCCCAAAATTGAAACAAAATAACCTTGATGCCTGCTCAAAACATATAATTATAAAATATTTTCTCTTTTAAATAGTTTTTTCATTTACATCATGAAAAATATCACATATATTCCTATAAAATAAGAATATCATGTTAGTTATGAATCTTATAATGCGTACTATAAAATAGAAAATATCATAAATGTCTTCAAAAAACTTAAAGTATAGTATATATTATATAAAATTATTTTTTTTCCATATAAACTCATATGCACTCTATAAATAGAAGTTGCATATGTTTCCTTGCAAAATCTCAAAATATCACATACATTCCCATTTCTGAAAAATGAAAGAAAAAATAACCTTGATGCCTGCTCTAAACATATAATTATAAAACATTTTCTCTTTTAAATAGTTTTCATTTATATCATGAAAATATCACATATATTCCTATAAAATAAGAATATCATATTAGTTATGAATCTTATAATATGTACTATAAAATAGAAAATAGCATAATAATATCTTTAAAAAATGAATTATTTCTCTATTCTGAAGCGAAGCGAGGGTCCCAAGTAGTTATCTTACAACTTACAAGCACTTTCATCATAAATCGTCCAGTTTGAGTAGAAATTTGCTAGCATCTTTAAATACTTAATAAAAACCAATATTACTATAAAACCCTCTCCTTTTTCCAAAGATTTTTCAAAGGAATCTTTGAAGGAATCTAGGGTTTTGTACATTTTTTTTTTTTGATGAATTATAAGATAAATAAGAAACAAAGAATATATTTCATTCTCTATTTTCAAAAGAAACTACTCTTTTTATGAGTTGATTTTTGAAATGACCTTCTTTAAATTTTATTTATTCAAATGACTTACAAAGTTAAGAGTTTGTAAATATAACGTGTTTCAAACGGTGGAAAGACGAAAGTCACCAAACAAATTCTGTTTCGAACTAGCAGTTGAGGAGTTGAGAAAATAAATGAACGAGTGAATTTCAAGCATTATAAAATCGTGCATTGACAGTTTATTTAAATTTTAGCATACTTTTTTTGCTTAAATTTTATTCAAATTGCATAACATAAAATTTATTTATAAATATTTTTATTTCAAGCCCATACGCACATTTATATATATATTTTTTACGGTACAATTTGGATATTCTTTTTGTTTCTCTTTCACTCATATTAAATCTTTTTCTTTTATGTCAACTCCTTTTAGTAACATCAAATTTGATAAGCATTCATATATTTTTTTCTTGTACACATTTGGATATTCTTTCTAATTATTTTCTTTCACTCATTTTATTTCTTTTTCTTTGATGTTAATTCCTTAACTGCTAGTAACATCAAATTTGATAAATACTAGTACAACCACCTTATGAAACTGGAAAGAATCTAGAAAATTTTTAGTCAATATTGAAATCTGTTGTTTTGTTTAGTTCAGTTGAATTGAACCCATAATAATTATTATGGTTTATTACAAAACTAACCCTACATCTTAATTTATTTTAATAGGTCTCGTAGTCCGGATTGGTACAGACGCGAACGGGCGAGCACTTTTTACGGCACTGAAAATAACGAGCTTGATGATATTTCTTAAAACAGGTCTGTACCCTTAACACGATTGCCATTTTTGTGTAATTTCATATGTATACCCTTCCAAAAAAAAAGACTCAAGATGTCAATATCCCTTCCGAAACTGAAGCTACCAAATTTACCATTTCAAAAACTTGAAGTAACTAAATTTCGTTCCGAAGCTGTAATTATAGGATTTATTGGCTGATTGTCAATCGAGAATTCTTAATATGTGGAAGATTACCATGTCTTGATGCATATATGCATGTAGATTAAAAGCAGATCATATTTTTTAAGTCAAATATGTCCTAATTAAATCCTATTGTTTCTCTCTTCTTGCGTTATGATATTTGATCAATTGAGATATGGTTTGATACTTGAAAACATCAACTAAACTCAATGAAATACACAAAGTGCTAATATAACCATGGAGTTTGTGGTTCTTTTTAAATTTTATTCTGTTTGTATTAACTATATATTTTTTGTTTTCTGTTCTACAGCTTGCCTCCTCCTGTAGAAAAGGCGTGATGAAATCCGAACCAAGGGTGCCTTTTAAATTTGATATAGTTTTTATGATGAAGATTGGTAGTTGTGTTAGTATGTTGTGATTTTAGAGTTTGTGTGTATGTTGGAATGTTAGTTTTATTTTGTTGGGATTTTAGGGTTTGTTATGGATGGTTGCTAGGTTATGGATATTTTTGGTGGATTAATTGTTGTATGTATATTTCGGTTAGTTTATGAACGGTTGCTAGATATGTATAGTTTGGTGAATTATTTGGTACGTTAATTGTTAGATAAAGTTTTTATTATATAATGAATTTTGAGAATATATATAAATGTAATCATGGTTTTAACGTGTGCATATATTGCAATATTGTATATTATGTTATTATGGTTCTGACTGTGACCGTATTAAGATGTTGTAATAAACACATAAATATCGTACTCACGGTTCACCTTGACAATTAAACCGTGATATTATAATCGTGTAAACACGGTTTAAACCACGAAAAGAAAATCATGTTACGTTTACAGATGGATCAGAAAAATAGCACTTACGTGGACTCTTGTGGAGTGAGAACTGTAGCTAAGCCCTTTCAGGATTATAACATAAAAATAGATTTATATTTTCTTGGTACACATTTGGATATTATTTTTATTTCTTTTTCACTCAATTCCTAAACTGCTTGTTCGAAATAAAAGTTATTTCGTCCTTTCACAATTACAAAACGTTATATTTACAGAATCTAACACTATGTAAAGAAACAAAAACATAAAAAGGTCATTTTGAAAAACAACTATTTCATTGTCGTTGGTTGGTGAGGATGTTACAGCAGCTTAATAAAATGTGACCTCATTTTTTTCAATCTTTCCTACGTTTTCAAGTATTGGAATTTGGAACCATTTATTAAAAAACCCAATTTGCCAAGTGTATTTTCTTTTCTTTTTTTACTGAAAAGGAAAATTTACAAAAAAAAAAAAGATATCTTTTATGAATATTACAAATAATCCCCTGGATTTCGTTTATTACAAATACCTCCCTGTTAGAAATTCTTTCTTTACAAATATCCCCTACATCAACTATTCCATCCATTTTGTGGTTAGATTTTTAAAAATGACTAAAATGCCCTCATCTATATTGAATATATTTAATTAATAAATAAACTTAAAAAAATAAAAATAATTAAATAGACATAAATTAAATAAAACTAGTTAAAAATAAAAAAATAATCAATTAAAAATAAAATTAATTAAATAGAAATAAAATTAATTAAAATAATTAAAAAGAAAAAAATAATTAAAAAGAAAGAGTAAAAAAATTAATTAATTAATTAATTAATTAAATAAATAATAAAATTAAAAATAATGTTGAAATAGGAAAATTTACAAAAAAAGCCTAACTGTACTGAATATTACAAAATACAAAAATTAAATTAAAATCAAACATAATAGAATAAAGATTAATTTAGAAAAATAATAATAATTATCAACTAGAGTTTTGTGTGTCAATTGTTATTATTATTTTTATTTTAATTTTTTATTTTTTATTTAATTATTTATATTTTTATTTAATTATGTCTAGCTTTTTAATTATTTATATTTTGTTTATTTTAAATAATTTTTATTGAATAATTTTTTTATTTTTTAATTATTTTTCAATCTTTCTTACTTTCTCAAGTATTGGAATTTGGAACCATTTATTAAAAAACCCAATTTGCCAAGTGTATTTTCTTTTCTTTTTTACTGAAAATTTCGCTCATTTGTCCCAAACATAATTTTGACCAGGAAGAAATGTCGGTTAGAGAGTCAGACATGGAATGATGGAAACTTATTCAACACTAAAATAAGTAACAATCAATGACATTTAATTAGTAAGCTTAAGCAATGACTGGAACTACAATTTCTGTGTTTTTTACTCATTAATTGTCCAATTAAATAATACTTGGAATTTTTAAGGAAACTTTCACCCCATAATTTAACTAATTTATCCAGTACAAATACAATGCACATGCCCCTTTTTTATCAACTTAAACAAAAGGTAGACCAACTCCACACAATGCGTTTCTTACTGACTATCAAGTGGGTCCACGGTGGACCCGGTCCATGAAGTGACGATAGACTGACGATGGTGTTGGTGTGTAACCTCTCATCTCTTTCTCACCAACCGCACTCACCCCTACTACACTCTTTGTCTTTCCCTTCTTTTTCTCCTCCTCAAATTTCTCCCCCTGTATTCATTATGTCGTTTCTTTTACCATTTTTAATGATTCGTTTTCTCCTTTTTATCTCCTCACATTCTTCTATGGTGGTGAAAAGTGGTGGCAAACGTTGTAGTTGTAGATATATGTTAAAGTAAGTGTAATATATGTCAAAAAGGAATCGGGAAATTTGAAACTAAGTGCAAGATATTTTAATAAAGTATGATTTATTTTTGTGAAACAAGATTTCCAATATAAAAAATTGTAAATACTCAAAGGCAACTGATTTTATTAAGGAGAATTTTTCATAGTTTCTAACATTAATTCTATTTTCATCAAATAGTTTACTTACTAATTTATGAATTTCACATGATTACAATTCATAAAAAAACACAATATTAAAGTTGTGAAATTCAAAAGTCAACAAAAAAAAAATGCTAGAAATTAATTTAATGAAAAAAACTTTACTCTAGAGTCTAAATGTAATATATATTTTTTTTTTATGTTCAACTCATTAATTTGAGATATTTTGCTCAATATGTAATATATGATTGTATTTTGCATGGACTTGAACTCATGAGTTCTTACTATATATATATATATGCCTTCCGATACTTAAAAAAAAAAAGATGTAATTGTAATATATAAATGACAGTCGTCAAGATAAATTTATGGGGTATAAAATAGGAGAAGGATTACAAATTGTAATTAGAGCAAAATCTCTATCTCAGTGTAATTTTAAAGTAGATTTTCCCTTTCTCTATCACCTTACCCTTGCTTATTTTGCACCCTTCCTTTCAACCCCACTCTCTCTTATATATTGCAATCCATCTGTCTCACCTTCCAGTCCTCTCTCTCTCTCTCAACCAATCCTAATTAGTACCAATTGTAAAATCTTTGTTTCTCTCTTTCTACCGTATCTCACAATCTGATTGAACAACAAGAATGGGGAGCCTTGCAACAGAGAAAACAGTGATTGGATGGGCAGCAAGGGATGCTACTGGAGTTTTGGCTCCATACACTTACACCTTGAGGTTTATACTTCATTTTTTCGACAATTAGGTTTATACTTCCTTTACACATATAGTCACAGTCGATAAATACTTCATTTTTTTGATAATTAGGCTTATACTTCATTTACACATGTTCTTTCAGCGGGTTTTTCATGATTTTTTGTTGTAATTTTGTTTATGTATATCGCAATCGAAAGTACTCACATAATCACAATTTTACTTGAAACACATTCGTATTTTTCATTTATTATTTTATTTTATTTTATTCATGAGAATTTGATCTTATTTTCATGGATCTGAGGGAGGTATTACACTAAGTTGAGTAAAAAAACCGAGAAAAAAGCAACCCTAGCTAGAAAAGTAAAAGAACATGGATAGTATAACAAACTAGAAATTGGATGTCATCATATCAAAAAGCATAAAACTACCAAAAAGTGACAATGTTTTTTCATTTGTTTGTTTATGTAACTTATAAAGTTAGAATTATTTTTTGTTGTAAAAAAAAAAAAAAACAGGAAAACAGAGGCAGAGGATGTGGTGCTAAAGGTGTTATATTGTGGAATTTGTCATACTGATGTCCATCAAACTAAGAACGATTTGGGCATGTCTAAATACCCTATGGTGCCCGGGTTAGTTTAGTCTCTTTTTCTCTCCTTTTTTTGGACTAATTTGAATTTCTAAGCTGTCTTTTCTCGTATATATTTCCAAATAATTTTAATGACATTAGTTATAAAGTGTGAATAGAAATTCAAAGTCCTCAAATAATTAATTAGAATAATGACAATTTAGTATGTGGGTTATTTAGATTGAGTCGTTGAAATGAGTCACTGTCTCGTAAAAATGTTATATTTCATGACATTTAATGAATGATTACAACATATTGCTTCATGACATTATCATGCATTATTATCATGTATTGTAGCATCTTTTGCATGTATAAAGCTAGTTTTTTATAAAATAAAAAGACATAATGTTGAGGGAAAAAAATTAATTATTGTATTTTAATGAATGAAGACATGAAGTGGTGGGAGAGGTGGTGGAGGTGGGACCGGAGGTGACCCGGTTCCGGCTTGGCGAATTGGTCGGAGTTGGAGCCATTGTTGGATGTTGTCAGAACTGTCAGCCGTGCAAATCAAATGTCGAGCAATACTGCAACAAACGTATTTGGTCGTATAACGATGTTTACACGGATGGAAAGCCAACTCAAGGCGGGTTCGCCTCCACTATGATTGTCAATCAAAAGTAAGTTAACCCAATGTTGTTATTGTAGATCTTTTCATAAAAAAAATAGAAAAAAAATTCAAAATATTGCCTGCGTACGTTTTTTTTTTTTTTTTGGCAAACAAAGGAAGAAGAAAATTTTAATTTTAGTTGAAATTTATAGTGGTATTAATATGATATGATTAATATAATAATAAGAAAGATATCTTGTATAAGTGGGGTAGGTGTGACTCTGAAGATCAAGTAAGTAAAAATACAATTCATAGAAATATTTTGAAATGATTAATAATCAATTGTGGAAATAAAAGTACCAACAGATAATGTGTGACGTGTAGTGTATAATCAAGTCAAGAGTAGGAACTGAATTCTGACTACTAAAGTACTACCTTCTTTTATTTAATTTTTGCTTTTTCTTAATATTGTATGGTTGTTATTTTCTCAAAAGAATCCAGCTAAAAAGACCATTTCCAAATATTGACGAATTTCAAATATTGAGGCCACAGTTTGAACTTAGGGGACGTGAGAAAATGACTTCGTTGGACAAGACTTTAAGCTTGACTAGTTATTGACTTTAAACTTGAGAAATACTACGAGAAAAATAAATCAAAACCATAAACTATTTGATGCCTAATTAAAGTGGGAAAAAAAGAATTAACATGGCCCAATTCACGGCCTCGTGAAACCCACATTTGATAAAAGCTCATTTAAGAATCTATATTCGTCATTTAAATAAAAGAAAAAAATAACCAAGCTTCAGGCCCAAAATGCAAAATCTTTTTATATACAACTAATTTGAAACATGGATCCAAATAACATTACTGACCACCTTCATATATGGTTGGCTTATCAGGTTCGCCGTGAAAATACCAGCTGGACTAGCACCAGAGCAAGCGGCTCCACTTCTCTGTGCCGGAGTTACAGTCTACAGTCCATTAAAGCACTTTGGACTCAACATACCCGGCCTAAAAGGCGCCATTTTAGGTCTCGGTGGCGTAGGCCACATGGGCGTAAAAATCGCAAAGGCGATGGGTCACCACGTGTCAGTGATCAGCTCATCTAACAAAAAGAGATCTGAAGCGTTAGATCATCTGGGCGCTGATGATTACATTGTCAGTTCTGACGTGGCACAGATGGAAAAAGCGACTGATAGTTTGGATTATATTATCGATACGGTGCCGGTGTTTCACCCGCTTGAACCGTATTTGTCTTTGCTTAAGTTGGATGGGAAGTTGATTCTTATGGGGGTTATTAATCAGCCCTTGCAGTTTGTCACTCCTATGGTCATGCTTGGTAAACTAAACCTCAATTCTTTTTTCATAAATACATTACATTCAGATTTTTTTTCCCCACTTCTTTTTAACTCGTCGAGAATAAGCCAAACATGTAAAAGCACTTATCAGTAAATCATGTATTGCTTATCAAAAAAAGAAAAAGAAAAAAAATTCATGATATAATTGGAGCGCGAATAAAAAACTGTTTCACTTACCACCTATTGAAAATAAAAAATGAAAAAAAATTGGAGCGTGAATCATGATATAATTCTCCATTATAATATACTTCAAACAACAAAATTTTGAACATCTAGCCTCTTGTATCTTATAAAATACATATGAATAACTGATTTAATGGTCTCTATTTCCAGGAAGAAAGTCAATAACTGGTAGTTTCATCGGAAGCATTGATGAAACACAGGAAATGCTTGAATTTTGCGAGAAGAAGGGCTTGACTTCTACAATTGAAGTAGTAAAGATGGATTATGTGAATCAAGCGCTTGAACGCCTCGAACGCAACGATGTGAGGTATCGATTCGTTGTTGACGTGGCGAGAAGCAACCTTGAGTCTTAGAGATTGATCAAGATGATGTTTGTAATGTGGAATTATATGTGGATTTTATGTGTTATTTTCTTTTGTTGATGTGTGGCATTGACATGTGAGGAGATGAGTGAACATAAATTGGTAACTTGTGATTTGGTAACATGTTTGGATTGTCAAAAAAAAAAAAATTAAGATGATGTTTGTAATGTGAAATAATATGTGGTTTTTATGTGTGTTTTTTTTCCCTTTCGTTTGATGTTTGAGTGAACATAAATTGGTACTTGTGATTTGTGAACTACACCATTTAAATAAATGTTTAAGTTCGGACATGAATGAGTCTCTCTGATCATTTGTGTTAGGCCCAGCCCAACTTACAAACCAACTCTCTCTAAAAAAACAAGAATAATATTGAATGAATAAAGAAAGGAACACATGTATGATATAACAGTGTACAATAAAATAATGCAAAGGAAGGAGCAAGGAAGGTTGGTTATGACAGTTTGAAGCGTCGGTTAGATTCATTTCTCTTAATTATTATTTATACACATCATTTTGATTCTCATTATCTCTTTACTAATAATAACTAAGGTTAAGGAACAGAACAGGTGGTTGGTATCCAGGCTGGCTGTCTGAATGAAGATTTTGTTTGAATGCATGCCCATATCATATATTCATGCATTTTATTTATATTAAAATCATGTCATGTCTCTCTGTCAGATAATACGTACGTCATTTGATATTAATTTATGAATAATTATGTGGGGTAGTTAAGTTAAGCTCAGCTCTGGCCGTTATCACATGGGGCAAAGAAAATAATTCAATTTGCCATTTTAATTATTCAAATATATATTTCGGCCGTAGATTTGGTATGTACCCACTTGTACACTTGTACGGATTTCCCAAAATCTCTATTCTTATTTTATACATCCTCTGTTAATTATTTGCACCTATTTTTTTAAACTTCAGATATTAATAATTTATCAGAAAAAACATATTAGATCTGATTTAATGTACATTTCTCAATGTGAATTTAGTTTTATTTTTTTACATGCAAAATGACTATATATTTACTAGGTTTCAACAATTAAAATGGATTTTTTGCATTTTCCAACCTGTGAAGAAACTCAAGAGACAAGAGTTATAAATTTCAGATCCACATGGATCCAAATCCAACCAAATTTATTAATATTATAACATCAGAATAAATCTCTGAACAAATAAAATAAAATGAAATAAAATAAAATAAAACAGACTTAAAAAGGCAATAAGTTCATAAAATAATCCCAAGGAAAGAGCTAGGAAAGTGAGGTGAAGCAAGTCGGTACCGGTCCAGCCTGGCCACAAGGGCCGGTACCTAAATTAATCCAAATTACCATACTTAATTAGTTAGTTATAATCCCAAATTTCATTATTATATTAAACATAACACTGCCTTGAATGAATCTAGAAAACCCGTTAAACAAATGACGGTTGCATTGCATGCACAGTTTTTATTAGGATTGAATTCGAATATTAAAATTTGAACTAGGAAAGAGCCAGGAAGCTGAGTTTATTCAAATTTTAATATCATGAATTTGGTTATTGGCGATTTTATGTGTCGGTGATGAGCTGCCAGACTGCCAGCTCAAGTACATCCTCTTTGTTTGAATATACTTTTGTCCTCACATATCCACTCCACTCCACACCAATGATTTCCATTTTACATCAAATTTTCATGCACTGTTTTTGTAGGCAAATATGTAATATACTAATTTTTTTTATTCATTTATATACTTTTGTTGTCACATATTCACACCAATAATTTCCATATTACGATGTAATCATTTCTCATGCATTAATAGTAAATTTTAATAATTAAGGGTGAAAAATTAAAATTAAAATTAAAATAAACAAGGAGGGATGGATCTCCAGTCCAATCTGGCCTGGCTCAACCAGGATTGATTTACACAGCATTTATTCGGATCCATGCTCCATTGTCTCCATTTCTCTCGCTCTTCAATTCATGCACCCATACTTGTCAATTTCAGTACGCCTGCGTACATCTCGTACGGTCGTCTCATTCCACTTTCACAGTCACAAATTTACAAAATCATCATCACACATGTAACATTTCAATCAACATCATCCCAAATCATATTACTTTCAAATAAATAAAAAAACAAATAAACAATTTACATAAAACAGAGAACCATACCCTTGTGTTGTGTTCACAAGGGTGTGTTTGTGAATATATTATTTGGGAGGTGTGTGCGAAAGTTAAAAGTGGGAAAGTGAAACCGTAGAAAAACGGCTCGAAATGCGAAAAGACACTTACTTACCCTTACTCTGAGATTCAGATGATTATAATTAGGCGGGAGAAGAGAGAGAGTAAAAGAGGCAAAATTCACATGACTAATTCGCGCTACACGACAAAACACTCCTCGCCGTGTCGTTCAGTCTCCTCTCCTCGCTGGCAAGCTCCCGCTAAAGGTAACATTTCTCCCCTCCCTCTCCCTCTCCCTTTTTAACCCCCGCTGTCCCCTCCTGTACATAGTTTCTACTGTTTTAACCCCACACGTGGCGGGATAAGAGATAGCCAGTGGGATAAGGACTGGACGAGATAAATGCGCGTATCGACAAGGCGACGCGTGTCTAATTGCCAGCTGTGCCATTCAAAACGGCCTATCTGGCTCCTAGCGCTGCATAAACAACTCCATGCACTGCTCTTAATAATTATCAGTCACTGAAGAATGGGCCCCATGTTGTTTTTCTAAACTCGGTGTGAGCATTAAATGTTCAGTATCCCAGCCCTTTATATAGTCCTTTCACTCTCATTCTTTCTTCAGCACACTTTCGAGCTTTGACTCTTCCACTCCTCCTCCTCTCCTTTTCTCTCAGATATTCTCTCTGAAAATACGAAGTATCAAAGTAATGGATTCGATCAAAGGCCCGTGGAGCCCTGAGGAGGACGCGCTGCTCCGCCACCTGGTGCAGAAGCACGGCCCGAAGAACTGGTCGGTCATCAGCCGCGCCGTTCCTGGCAGATCCGGCAAGTCCTGCCGGCTCCGCTGGTGCAACCAGCTTTCACCCCGCGTGGAGCACCGTCCGTTCACGATTGAGGAAGATGAGATGATTTTAAGGGCGCACAAGCACTTGGGGAATAAATGGGCGGCTATTGCTAGGTTGTTGCCTGGCCGGACGGACAATGCGATAAAGAATCACTGGAATTCGTCGCTGAAGAGGAGGTGTGGGGATGGGAAGACGGGGAGACGGGCTGAGAGTCAGTCTAGCGGGTCCGGATCCGCGTCGGATCTGAGTGATCCGAGTGATGTGGTGGTGGAAGAAGACCCGATCACCGTGCTCAGTCTTGGGTTGCCTGGCTGGGAGAGAATTGAAGACAAAACAGAGAAGGAAACGAAGAGCGGCGAGAGCTCGAGCGAGAAAGAGGGCTCCTGTGAAAAAGAGTCAGTGATGGGATTCAGCCACGGCGGTTGTGAAAAGGAATCAGTGATGGGATTCAGCAATGGCGGTCTCGGTTTGGGTTCGGGTGAAATGGTGGAGATGATGAGGGAGATGATAAGAAGAGAAGTGATAAATTACATGATGATGAATGGAGGAGGTGGGTCTGACATGTGGGACCCTGCTTCTAGTGTTAGGAGATTTCAGTAGGAAATGAAATATCAGGGATTTGGTAGAATAAATAAATTAGATTTTTTTATTTTTATTTTTATTTTTGGTTCGTTTTGGGCGAATTTGGAGGGAAGAGATCGGAAATTTTGTATAGAGAAAAAGAGGATATGGTGATGAATATGATAGAGATGAGAAATGAAATCTCGCAAGTGAAAATGGAAATTTAATTTACATTCTGTGAATATCTCTTCTCCTTTTTAACATTTTCTTTTTATTTATGCATTTTAGTGTTTTATACTCTTCCACACATTTTTCATTTCAAAGGTTCAAAGTAATAGTTATATTGTGGAAATTGAAAACATAGTTTAATGGGAAAAAATGGGCTCTTTACTCTTAATTAGTTATTAAATTTCAAGTTTACAAAGTATTTATAGGTATATTTTCAACATATTATCTATATGGTGGATGGAGTAGGATATTTTGACAACAAAGCTTTATTTGACTAAGGTTACCAACATCATCAATATCTTCATATCCGAATGATTAATTCTACATCCAACTGTCATTTTCATTCTATATTTTAAATTCCTATTATGAAGTTCTAAAATAGTGATAAAAATTGACTTAAGCTTCATCCAAATGATGTAATGCTATGATTGGATAAACTTAAAAATCAAAATTCGAAGTTATCTTGTTGATGCATCTTTTGGAATATTTTTAACATGATAAAAATATATATTTGCAATTCTTTCCTAAATTAAACTACAACATATATATTTCATAATTTCATCCATATTTGCAACCCTTGTTATTTGCTAGGCTCAGTTCAAACTATACAAAATACATTAAAGCCCAGTATAAGCCCAACATAACGCCAGTCTCACTCAGCCCATTCAAATCTCAAATCCATCATTTCAAATCCCGAATTTAACCAAAACCCAGATTCCAAATCCCTCTTTCCTGACGTAGGCACGAACCAACCAACACACTACACACTGTTCAGATTCAGTTCAGTCAAACCATTTCCTTCTTCTTATCCCTTTGCTTCGCTTTCTTCCTTCTCCACCTCAACCCAACCAAACCCTAACCCTAAAAATGGATCCACCGCCGCCGTACGACCCCCGCCGCCACCCTCACTACACCTCTCACCCTTATCACTCCCATCCCCAGCCTTCCAGTTCCAACTCCGACCGCTTTCCTGCTGCGCCACCGTCCTATTACCACTCGAACAGATCCCGAGCGAGCAGCGAACTGCCGCCGCAGTCCGGCAGAGTCGCCGGACCCGACCGTGGTGGCTCGAGCAAGCACCAGCGCGGGAATGACGCGGCAGCAGGTTCTTCGGATCAGAGAGATCACAAGCGATCTAGGGTTGACATCAGAGAGAGAAACTCAAGATCTGCTGCTTATGATGGCAAAGCCAATAATAGTAAAGATCAAGATAGTAATGGTAATAATAATAATTACAGGAAAAGCAAAAGGAATCAGGATAAAGAGAAGAGGAAAAATAGCAAAAGGACTCCTCAAAAAGCAAATTCTAAATCCAAAGCCTCAGTTTGGAGCCGTATTGAGAAGAAACCTTCTTCTTCTTCTCATTCTCCTTCTTCATCAAATCGTTCAAACCAAGTGGGCACAGATCCAGTTCTTCCTAACTCAACCCGACCCGATAATGAACTAACTGGCCCAGTTATTCAACCCGATAAGGAATCCGATCATCCAGTTCAGGATAAGGAATTAAATCCAGTTCAAAATCAAATCAAAACAGAAGTTTCAATTCCAGTTGAAACCGGCACGAAAAAGAAGAAAGTCGTAATCAGAAGGACGATAGTGAAGAAGAGCAAGAACAATCCCGCGGGATCCTGTAGTTCCCCGCAGGATCAGATCAAGGAACTTTCCGGATCCGGATCCGGCGTGAGGCGGGTCAAGCGGGTCATCATCGTCAAGAAGAAAAAGGGAGAGGCGAGCTTTTGCAACGAAGAGGAAATAGTTAGGCAAATCGCGAATCAAGTTTTTTCAGAGAATAAATCGGTTGAAGGATCCAAAATTTCGCCTGAAATGAGTGTAAATGACATAGATTCAAAACCTAGTTTCGTATTATCTGATAAGGGTATTTTGGTCCGAGTTGAATCAACAGCGGAAAAAAATTCATCTGATAATAATATGGCTGGTACATCTCGATTGAAGATTTGTGCCAAAGAAGAGGTTGTCGAGACGGATTTGAATGTTGGTCCAAGCATTTATTGCATGGACCCGGTCCGTGATACACCGTCGAATGTTGCTGAAGCGATTGATACTTTAGGTTGCGTAACTGGAGAGGGAAATAAAGAAGGAAAAGAGACTGGTTTTAACATAGGTTCAATTATGCAAGAAAATCAAGAAAGTAATAATATTAATATTGATGTTAATATTAATTCTTTTTCTGCAGCAGTTTGTGAGAATACTGGCGATGCGATTAACGGAATTCAAGATTTGAACAGCGAGAATTTAGGGTTTCAGAACGAGAATATTGAGACCGAAATGAACGATCTGAATAATTTAGGTCAAAACTTGCCTCAAAACTTTATCGAATCGTCCGAAAATCAAGGCAACTTTATAGTCTCTACGAATGAAGGGAATATTTGTCCAGAACAACTGGAGATGTCCAGTACTATGAATGGAGAGGATCATCATCTCGATGGCAAAAGCGTAATTCTACCTGGCCCACAAGATGAATTAATTCAGAAATATTTGAATGAGATTAAGAAGGATATATTTCAGCAATCGGTACCGGTTCCTGTACCAGTTCCGCCTAAGTTTCCTACTGCCTCTGCTGGTAATTTAAATCAGAAACCTAGACATAAAACTTGGCGCCGCGATGATGTCATAATTCCCCCAAATAATAATAATAATAATAGCAGTAGTAGTACTAATAATAATAATAATAATAATCAGACAAAAATGGCCCAAAGTTCATATATCAGGAAAGGTAATAGTCTCATTAGATCAGCTAGCGGAAATAATATTATACCGTCTCAGTCAATCCCACCTAGAATTCCGAGCCCAAACCTTAACCCTAACCCTAATTCTACAGTTACGTCTCCTTTGAATGAATCGGAAAGTGAGGCGGAAAAATTAGGGTTACAAGGAAATAATCAGAGCAATAAAATGGTATATTTGAAGAAAAAAAGCAACCAGATTGTTCTTAACAGCGGATCTTCTAGTGATAATAGCCAAAGCTTAAAAAGTAATAATTCAAATATAATAAATTCAGATGTTAATAGTGGCATTTTAAAGTTTTTACCCAAAAATAAAATACATCACAGAGGTAATCTTCATCTTTCTTGGTCATTAAACTTTCATCTAATTTTACGAAACGACCTTGTTTTAATTATTTTTTTAATATTTAAATGAAGTTATGAGACAGATAAACAAAGCGGCGATTTTTCCTAACGTGTGGACTCTAAACAGCGATATACAAACAAAGAGAAAAATATATAATAATTATAATAAATCGATTCCTTTAATTCTTCCATGGAAACGAACCACATTTCTGAAAAACTCGACTCGTAAAGCTCCCATTTTGATTAACAGCCCCACTTCTTTTCTCATCAGGTCCTTTTTTCTCCCAAAAATATACCATTTTTCATAAATATAGTTTTTGAGGGTCTAAATTGTTATTTTTTTTTATTTTTTAATAGGAAATTGGTATTGGCTAGAAAGAGAGATACGGTGTATAAAGTATCGAAAGACGGATTTTCTATATGTAAAGCTGGAGTTTTGAGCATTGGTGGATCCAATTTGAAATGGTCTAGATCTATTGATACTGACTCTAAAAAGGCTAATCAGGTTTATCCATTTATTCATTTATTATTTTATTTAATTTGGAGTGGAGTTTTAAATATGGTTATTTTAGGAAGCGACAATGGCGGTGGCTGAAGCTGAGAGAAAGAAGAGAGAGAAAAGGAAACAACACCTACACAACAAGACCAAAAAGGGTAATTATTAATTTTTATTATTATATACATTTGCCTCTATTTTTTTTTCTGAACTTTATTAATGTTCAAATAACAATCTCAAACATTTTGTTTATAAATTTGATCAACACAGGTCCAAAGACGCCATTAAATCTCAACAAACCTACATCTTCAACCCGGTATTTTTAAAAAGACAATTATACCCCTACATTCAAAAATCACATTAAAATTACTCTCTCACACTACTAATCATTTTCTCTCTCCAGATATATGAGAGTAACTAAAGGCAACTCTAAGAAATTGGTACGAATTTTGGCAAGCGAAAAAGTACAAAGGAGTCTCCACACATTGAGGACCCGTTATAAAAGGAAGAACAAAGGGCAGTTTTGTCTTTTCTACACCCGTTTTGGCTTCTGCAATAAAAAGGATGGAATGTGCAATTACGTGCATGACCCTGCCAAAATTGCTATTTGCACTAAGTTCCTCAGGGGCCTCTGCGTAAATTCTGACTGCAAACTCACACATGAGGTTGTAATGCTACCCCCTTCTTTTTATATTATTTTATTCACTTTTTTTTTATTTTTTAATTATATTTTTGTTTGCTTAATTAATGCAGATTAAACCGGAAAGGATGCCGGATTGTTCGTATTTTCTGCTAGGTGAGTCATTAGGTGGTTTTTTACGTTTTGGTCCTGAAAAGTTTTGATAATACTATTTTTAAAAAGATGGAGATTTGAAGGGTGTTTATGGAAATTATTGCAGGATTATGTACGAATTTGAGCTGTCCTTACAGACATGTGAAAGTCAACCCTAACGCTCCTATTTGTGAAGGCTTTCTTAGAGGCTACTGTTCTGACGGCGATGACGTAATAATAATCAATATCTTATTAATTAATTAATTAAATTTTTTTATACTTTTTTTATTTGTTAACAATGTTTTTGGAAGCAGTGTAGAAAGAAGCACAGCTACACGTGCCCTCAGTTTGAGAAAAACGGGGAGTGCCCACAGGGACCTAAATGCAAACTTTACCACCCGAAACTCAAATCCAACAAATCCAGCACTTCAAAATCCAGGAAACGGAAATCCTCCTCTTTCCTGCAAAATCCTAATTGTATTCGGCCCCGGTATTTCGAATCCAGCATTGACTTTTGTCAACTCGTCGTTGGAAAAGAGAAGAATGGAAGTGACATATTTCCACAAGGGCAATTTGGGGATTTCATGATTTTGGATGAAGATGAGTCTAGCAGCACGGCTTTTGATGCGGTAGAGGAAATGAGAGTTGTGGATGAGGAATCAGAAGGGTCGGATTTGGAGATGGATGATGAGCTGATTAAGCCGGTGAAAGTGATTAGAGATTCAGGATTGGTGGTTTAGTTAGGAAAAGTGAAGAATGGGAAGTTGGTTTGTTTTTTGTTTTTGTTTTTGTTTTTTATTTTATGAGCTCAAATAATTGTAGGGATTACTGATATATAGAGAGATGTGATGCTTGAGTTGAGGAATGTATCAAACTATTTCTTATAGTTGTTTTTCATTATCTCTTTAAATAATGTAGTTCTGTTGGTTAAGAACATAGGAATACGAGTCAACATATCAAACACATTTTCATTAATGTACTTAATTACGCTCGCCAGAAATGACACAATGTTCGGAAATAATTGTCTTAAGGTCTTCTCTGCACTCAATTGAATTGAAATTCAATCTCTATATCACATTTAAATAGTTTAATCTCAATTAATCATGTCAGGGGCTAAACATGCACCATCTTCTAATATATATAAATTATAAAGAGTTCAAACACACAATATAAAAATTAAATTGCAATAAAACCGAAGCTATGAAAAAGGGGCATTCACATTCATCCCATATTTCAACACGTTTATTATAACAAAAAATGCCAACTGCCATCCACCTAGCAAACAAACAACACTACCAAGCCAAGCAAGCTCAATATCAAAACAAGACTACAAAAAACAACATTCACTACAACTCAAAACGCAGGTTTAGGAATAGCTTCCAAATGCGGCAGCGTCACCGATCTCAACAGCTCCAACGACGAAACCAACCCAAGAAAATGCGATAGTATCGTGTTCGCACAAGCCTACCAAAAACAATAAACTTAAATCAAAATTCAAACAAAAGTCAAAACACAACAAACACTCAACTCTACTTAAATTCTCTTTAACGATACCTGGACTAAGAAGACGTCGAGGGCCAAAACGGGACTCTGACCTGGCGATATGCCCTGATAGTACGGAACGGTTGATGTCGTCAGAGCTTTCGCAACCAACAATCCGACGGTTGCTTGCATGCCAAGAATGGCGGCCCCCATTCCTAATAAATTTAGTACCGCTCCGTTTTTCAGACTCTTCACCACATCCGCTCTCGGCGGCGCCTTCAAAAATAAAAATAATAAACAAATGAATAAATAATAATTAAATGCATGGATCTTGATGCAGATCTAATGATGAGAAAATTAACTGATTTATGGGAAATTTGCAAAAAGACCATGTAATATTGGGAATTGCGAAAAAGCCCCTGCATTGCCAAAATTGCAAAAAAGTCCCTACCATTATTACAAACTAACATCGTGTAATTATGAAAAAAACTTTTAAGAATATTTTTCGAAAGAGAGATGAATCAAATTTTATTTTATTTTATTTTTCATAATTAGAGTGGAAAACTATATATTATCTTGTAATTACACTAACATTGATTTTTTGCAATTTTAGCAATATTGCAGGGATTT
Organism: Juncus effusus; assembly: GCA_027726005.1. Lineage (NCBI taxonomy): Eukaryota > Viridiplantae > Streptophyta > Magnoliopsida > Poales > Juncaceae > Juncus > Juncus effusus. The sequence goes on from CM050898.1 coordinate 897,967, forward strand.
TTTTTGCAATTTCCAATAATACACTTTTTTTTTTGCAAACTATCCCATTAATTCATTATTAATTATTTACCTTTGAGGGCTCGTTGGCTGTGCGTCTGAGTCGTTCAGATAGCCGTATATAACCGAACGACCAGAACACCGACACGAAAGCGGCCGCTATTCCGGCCGCAGTGGAATAGAAGGTGATGGGCGAGGTTATTCTGCCTTGGATTACGCACGAGAAGGATAAGATCGCGCCTGACACGAGCGTGCAGACCAGCTGCCCCCAAAACCCTAGCGTGCCCAGCCGCTTGAAGTATTGCGAGGTTTTTAACAGCCTTTTCGTCACCTGGAATTTGAAATTGTTAGAAATAATCGTGTTTTTGATGGAAATTGAGTCGTGATTTCGTGTGTGTTAATTAAAGTTGTTAGAAATAATGGTGTTTTTGATGGAAATTCAGTAGTGATTTTCGTGTTAGTTGATTAAGAAGCTTGAAAGCTCTGATTGTTGAAGTATAAATACACACACGCACACAAGCACACGGATATTTAGGGGATAACCTGAACGAGCTTGGCAGATTCATCTTCAGAAGGGAGGGAGCCAGAGGGAGCCGCACGAAGCACAGCCGGACTTCTAGTTGTTAATTTTAAAGGCGATTTGAGCGGAGTGAGGAAGAGAGAACTCGAACAAGATGTGGAGATGAGGCGGGGCAGAGACAGCGGCTTGTTGATTTTGTTAGCATTTAGTGGACGGTGAGTTGGGAGGGCGGAGAGAGTGGATACACCGCCGGCGACGACGAACGGCGGCGCCAGTAGCAAGGTCGCCTGCATTGCGAGAAAGAGGAGAGAAAGAGAAGAGAGAGATCTCCAATTCTGTGCTGCGATGTTATTGTTCATAAATCATAATCTCTGATTATAAATCCAGCATTTATATTCCCGGGTTTTCCCAGCTTTTTAGCAACCCGGGAATTTAGTTCCTGGATTTATAGCAATCCAATAAGCTCCACATACGAAAGATGCGTGACGTGGCACGCAATTAAGCAGCCAAGCAAACGAATATGCCCGCTCACACCTTCGATTTCTACGCACTTTCACAATGCAAGCAGTAGCCGGCTTGTGCGTCCTCTCTCCTTCTTCTTCTTGTTCGAGGTCGAAAAGATCGATTCATCTTAGTGTGAAGTCGCAGTATAAACCTACCCGAGCAGTTTCAATTTCTTCAAGCCCTTCTTCTTCGGCTGAAGCCATGGCTGCCAAGTGGGCGCAGAAGACCGTCGTCATCCCCGCTCAGCGCCGTGGTTGCCACCTCATCACTCCCAAGGCACCGAGTTTTACCCTTCTTTTGTTAATTTCTCTGTTTTTCTGGATTTGAAGTAATTTTTTTGAGGAAATTTGGAGAGGGCTTTAGTATCCCTCTTCCAAATGCAAACTTTCCATTTATATTTTTTCTAATATTTACAAGAGTTTATATTTACAAGAGGAAGTATAAGAAGCTGAGAAAAGCAAAATTCTGAAAAGAAACTAAGGCCCAACCAGAAATGTATTTGAAGTAATCAAGCTGATTACTTTCAGATTTTGAGGTCGTGTTATGAATCAGTCTCAGTATGAGTATCCGTTGATTCGAAATTTCTAATTGAGAGTTAATTGTGATTTGAGAATAATCTCAGTTGAATTTTGGATTAGTAGATTGTTGATTTGAGAAAAAATATTCAAAATTCTTGATGTTTTGTTGATTGATCAGATTGTGAAGGAGATTGAGCAAGAGCTCTCAGGCTTCAAATGCGGCCTAGCTCATTTTTTCTGTACGTTAAATTTTTATACATTAAATTACCATATACTAATTAAATATTAAATAATTCAAGCTTAGTTCTCACAAAATATTTGGTAATAATATCTACAGTGCAACACACAAGTGCTTCTCTGACAATAAATGAGAATTATGATGATGATGTTCAAGCCGATACTGAAACTTTCCTTAACCGAATTGTGCCTGAAGTAATATATTATCATTTTTAATCTTTTGTTTTTTACGATTTACACCCTCTTATTTTTTAATATTATGAAAGAACCTAGCTTTAATGATCTTTTTGTAATATATTTGTATTTCAGGGCCATTCTGCACCATGGAGGCACACAATGGAAGGTCGATAATTTATTTTACCTCATTTTTTTTCTCTAATTTAATTTTTATTAAAATTTGATTAATAAAGTGCTCATATAATAATTTAATTTTATTATGTCGTGCAGGACCTGATGACATGCCAGCACATATTAAATCCTCTATGTTTGGTTGTGCTTTAACGTATGTATATGGTCTTAGTATTTTTATTTTATTTTTCGTTTGGCCTTTTTATTTGAATTTTTTTAGTTTTACTAATTAATGTGATTTATATATTCAGAATTCCAATCACAGATGGACGTCTCAACATGGGCACCTGGCAGGTATGCTACACAATCTTTTCTTAACATTATATATTATATAAATTATAAAGTATGTATAATTTATATGTATATACATTTTGATTTTTTATTTAAGTTGAAAAAAATGCAGGGAATATGGTTATGTGAGCATAGGGATCATGCGACACCACGCAAAATTGTAATTACTCTCAATGGGATGTAATATTATTTATTTCCTATTTTATTAAAATGTTTTGATAATTTTGCATTATGAGTGTATTAAGTTAAACTACTGTACTATGTACTGTATCAACTCTTAAGATACTTGTAATATTTATGTCCTGTCATTTGCAATCTCTTAGGGATTTGATTGATCTTTTTATCTATTTTTACTACCAGCATTACTTTTTATGAAATGCTATTTGAAATTTAAATGGAATAAAAAAAAAATCCTGGAATTCATTGTACTACTATAAATAAAAAAAACACATTTAAAAAAAAGAATTAAATAAATAAGATAAGAAACAAGGCCAAGGCCCACAGAAGTGTTTTTTGCAAAGGCCTGTGGCACTTTCATTAAGGGATATAATTTACAAGCTACAAACAGAGTTCTAAAATATAAAACAGAAAAACAAGACGAATGCATAAAAGGCCCGAAACACCAAATTCAAATAAAATCTCTCTCTCTCTCACACATACTCTTTCCGCAAAACCGATAAAAATTTCCCAATTTTCGATTTTATTCACACGCATACTCTTTCTGCAAAACCGATCAAAATTTCCCCAATTTTCGATTTCATTCCAGAAGCGAGAGAAAAGAGAAGAAAACATAATGAGAAGAGTTTACGAGGATAACCAAAGTGACTGACCCTACCTTCCATCCTTCAAAATCATTTTCTTTCCTCTTTTTGCCATTGCATTCAACATTTTACTTATCATTTTCTCGTTTATTTTTACTTTGGTTGATTCTAACCAGTAAGTTTCCAACTTGTTGGAGCAGAGCAATCATCAGTTATTACATCTGTATTGTATCTCTTCTTATTTTAGAGAAATATTGAGATATAACGGGGGTCGAAAACTAACTTTAGGCTAGAAAGAACTCTGTTGGTTTGTTTCATTGTTAGCTTAATTTTAATATATTTTTGTATTTCAGTATACCAGGTGAAAAATATCTCAGCTCGGCACCCCTTACTACCACATACCTGGACCGAGCTGGTTAGCTTTCAATTTCAATCATAGATTTCATGCCTTAATTAATATTACTAATCAACATGCATATATAATATGCTTCCAATCTAATCATCATGTATAACAGGAGTGTCTTGAAATAGACGATCTTTTAACAAAAACAAAGTTTGCAGACCAACTCTGCTCAATTGGGGCATTAATAGAGACAAAGCCTGGTTTTGAACATGACTTGATCAAGCCTGTTGTTGTACGACGTGTCACTCACTCATTGGACGCTCAAAATATCGATTATTTCCAAGCTGGCGAGACTGAGAGCTTTCTCACTCCTTGTATGCGATACAAAGACGAATTATTCAAACGACTTTTTTGTCGCGTATTATAGATATTATATCATTTGTTTGGTTCACTACAATTGATTGCCCTCATGATATTGAATTAAATTAAATTTAATTTAATTTAATTAGGATGGATAGAAATAGTTATGAGATTGAGATGACGTTTGATTGGTACATCAAAAAGCATAAATATAGGATGGATTCAATAAATGTTGGATCGATCGAACCGATTTTTATTTTAGGGCTCAATAAAAAATGGATCTTTTCAGAGACTTTCAAGAAATTTCTCAGGCTCTCTCTCTCTCTCTCTCTCTCTAAGCATTTTGGTGTAACATATTTTGCAATTGCTCTCTACTTAATTCTAAATTTACCTCATCAATCAACAATTAATTTATATATGTATTTTTTTGTAATAAATCTAATCAAACAATTCACATTCTCGAGCGAGCAAATAGGTTAGGGTTATAGCCAGATGGATGATGATCATCCGTATTAATAATATCCATTTATCTCAAAACAAAATACCTCAAATCAAAACAAGCCCTCGATAGTTATTTGATTATTTTCTAGATAGATCACCGAAGCTGGCTGTTAAGACTCGATGAAGCACGAATGATCAAATTTAAATTCAAAGAAAGTTCCCAGTTCTCATGAAGTTTGGAGATTTGATGGAGAGTATGTTTTAGGGTGCAATGGAGAGGATAGGAAGGAGCTACTTTTCATTTAAGTATAATTTTATTTTGAATTCACGTTTTGTAATAATTAAAATTAGTAAGGGCTTGAATGTAAATTTGAGGTGGTATATAAACGTAAACCTCTTAAAACATTTTACTTATCTACCCATATTATTTTCGAATTTATGTAATATTTCGGATTGCTTGAATATCAATGGAATTCTCTTTCAATCTTATCGATTTCCTTTCTATTCTTTTCTCTTGTTCTTGTTCTTGAGTTGGAAACTTAACACTAGCTGAAGTTGAGCTGAACGTAGTTCTTCCGACAGGCTGCATCTGCGATAGAACCGTTGACCCATAGATCTGAGGCTTCTCTCTCACCCTCTTCCCGCTGTACATGTGTTCTGATTTGGCGAATTAGTGGAAAGGTTAGAAAATTTCCTACTCTTCTCAAATTGCTTTGGTTATTTATTTATTTTTTTTGAATGAATTCATTAGTACAAAACAGTGGTCACTTGAGAAATAACCCAATTTACAAATCCCTATCCAGGGCGAGATGCCCCTTTAGTAATCCTCTAGAAATTACAATTCCTATCCTAATCCAACAAGTGACCATAAACAGAGATGCTTTGGTTCTTTAGACAGACCTAGATACCTAGGGGCTTGTTCTTACTTATACAATCGAATTGGCTTGCTAAATACCAGTACACACAGCACTGTTATATTTGGTATCAGTCATTTCAATAGAAAATAAAGAAGAAATAACACTAATTCTAGGCACTATGGCTGCTGCAATACTCTCAGGTCCAATAGAATAATTATTAGTTATAAATTGTAGACAGCTTCTGAAGAAATGCCCCTTGATTGGAGTTTTTCCCCTCCAATGCAAATTATAGAGTCTAGACATCTGCTACTTCTGTCCCGTTAGAGAGGAAATCTTTCTTAGTAATCTTTAGAGAAAAGGCAAACTCTAACCTCAGTCCTCACTGTTCATACTTCATATAAATGTCTATGGTTCTGAAACACGGAGTCAGATATACATAGCCACGAATCGATTCGGCCGAATCGGATCGGAGTTGCTGATTATCAGAACCATTGTGTAGTCCCTCTCTCTTTTTCCTTCTTTTTATAACATTAATGAACCGACTTGTATGCAGTGCTTTTCTCCTCTCGCCATTTTAATAAGTAATTTAACAGTAAAGCGATTGAGTAGACAAGGGTGCAAATGAGTATCGACAAGATGCCCGTAGGATTCAACTTTTCTCCAACAGATTTAGAGCTGGTGAATTACTATCTGAAGAGGAAAATCATGGGCCGAGCTATCGATTTTGAAAGGGAGCTCATACCAGAGGTCGATGTGTACAAGTGCGATCCTTGGGATCTACTAGGTATTATCATTTTTAAGTACTCTAATTTTCTAGATAATTCAGTGACACAACAATAATTATATTATGTAAAACCCAAGTACACACTTGCCCTAATTACTACCTTGCTCAAGGACAATGCTATTGTCATTAGTAAGGACACATTTTTCATTCTGTTCCAATTTGATCTATTTACAGTCAACAAGTCCGGTGAAATTTTGTACTTCTTTGCCCCAAAGGACAGAAAGTACTCAAGCGGAAGTGGATCAAACCGAGCAACAATGAGTGGGTACTGGAAGACGATTGGGAAAGACAGAGTGGTCAGATCCGTCACAAGTCCGCAAAATATTGCTGGCATGATGAAAACCCTGGTGTTTTACAAGGGATGCGCCCCACAAGGTGTGAGGACCGATTGGGTCATGCATGAGTACAGAAATATGGCACCTGAGTTGGAGTCATGCAATAAGGTTCACATTTTGTTTCCAAATCTTTTTTAGTTTTTGTTATAGTTATTTCATTAAATGTTTTTTTTTCTTTGCATGTATAGGACGGTTATGTGCTTTGCAAATTATTTAGAAAGTTCAGAGGGAAAATTCCAGACCACGCTGACCCCATGAACTTAGATAAGCTTGATGTTGAAGTCATGGAGGATATCACGGAACCTTCGCTTTTGCAGAATGATCCCTTAACTTCTGCTAATTGCAACTTAGCCCTTCATGGGGCACAAAAGCAAGTGAGTATGCTTCTTCATCTAGTTTTAGTGAGACTCAGATTTCTATGCTTTGGAATAGTTTCCCATAAAAATGTGATATCTTGTTTCATAAAATTCAAGTATTTTTCTTCTTCAATAATTGGGGCATAAATCAACTACGATGTTAGTATTATGTGAGAATGAAACATAACAGAAGAAATTTCCATTGCATGATATTTTCTCTTTTGTCTAATCAATAATGTTTTTTTAGATTGATGATAGGGAACTCTCGGAAGCAATTATTTATGGCAGAGAAGATGATAAAAGAAGGATTGTTGAACTGGTACTATCAAATAATCACAAAAACCATGATATTAATTTTGTTTGCATAGTCTCTGATCGGGGCATTGGCAAGACCACCATGCTCCGTCTCATTTACCAGGATGAAAGAGTATGTGGTTCTTTTGATACAAGATTATTCATTCCCATGCCTGGGAAATTTGATGAGAAGATGCTTCTTAGAATGATTATAGAGTCACTAACTTGTGCCTCTTGTGATGTTACCGAGCTAGGAACTCTAGAGGAAATAGTAAAGGAAGAACTCACGGGTAAGAAATTATTGCTAGTTTTGGATAATTTTGAGAATAAGGACCAAGGATTCTGTAATATTCCATTGGTGCTCCTTAATGTTCCTCTGAAAGGAAGTGCTATTGTTGTTTCCACAAGGTTGGAAGCTGTTCCTGATATCAAGGGATGGGTGCAATACTATTATTATCTCAATCATTTATCAGACCACTGGTGTTGGATGATTTTCATTTTTCATCAGTATACTTTCGGTCAATATTCAAATGTCGATCCTAACTTAGTTAAGCAACTGCTTGCCAAATGTAGAAGCATTACATGCATCATGGTGCTTAGTGGTCTCTTAAGGCATTCAATTACAGAAGATTGGTGGAAAACTGTATCGGAAAGTAGCTTGTGGGAAATGGACGAAAAAGGTGGTGATACATTACCGGTTTTAAGGGTTTGTTATGAATTTTTGCCCCCACATTTAAAGAAATGCTTCAAGTATTGCTCTTTATACCCTAAAGATTATTTTTACCAGAAACACCATTTAGTTCTCATGTGGCTATCACAAGGTTTCATTGAGCCAAGAGAAGGAAGAGAACTTGAAGAAGTTGGTTTAGAATACTTTGATGAGATGTTATCTCGGTCATTTTTTCAACGTTCAGCCTTCCATGAAACTAAAGATAAGTTTTTAATGCCTGGTCTTATCCATGATTTGGCTGAACTTGTTTCTATATGCGAGTGCTTTAGGTCCCAAGGATGTGTGCAAAACGTGCCTCAAAACGCTTGCCATTTATCTATAGTACCTAGTGAGTATCAATCTATTTCAATCAAGGATTTAATAGGAGATGCACAAAATTTGCATACAATTATGGTTGTGACCAGATCAGCATTGCAACATGAGAGCATTTCTTCCCCTGCAGTGAATCTAATTAACTTGGATGATCAATTCATAAAATGTGCTAGTTTACGAACATTGGATTTGAGCTATACTGATATAGAAAACATGCCTAACTCTATCGGATTACTAAAAAATCTGCGGTATTTGGGTTTTAGTGGTACCAAAATTAAGTGCATCCCTCGGGAAATATCTGAATTGTTATATCTTGAAACATTAGAGGCCAAAAATTGCCATTATCTTGAAGAATTACCTGGAAATATACAAGAATTGCTTAACCTTCGTCATCTTGATGTAACTAAAGAACCGATGTGTGTTATTATGCCAAGTGGCATAGGGCAATTGGTTAATCTACGTACTTTGAGTACATATCATGTGGGGATCGAGCAATCACATTGTAGAATTGAAGAGTTGAAGAATTTGAATTATCTAAATGGAAGCGTTAAAATTTATGGACTCGAGAATGTTACAAATGGAATTAATGCCAAAGAGGCTAATTTGGGAAGTAAAGTGTACTTGGCATCTTTATCATTACATTGGAGTGATATCTTAACTTGTGATGAAGGCGATGAAGGTTTGGAAGTTGCTGATGAACTCCTTGAAAACCTTCAACCTTCTCACAACATTAGAGAATTGGTTATTAGGAATTATCCAGGGAATAAATTTCCGTTGTGGATAGAATTTCCAACCTTCACAAATTTGGTATCCATTATACTCGATAACTGTTATATCTGCAAAAAAATTCCCAATCTAGGTAGACTTCCAATGCTTAGGTATCTCAGTATACAGAAGATGTATTGTGTTCAAAGAATGGATTTATATAATGGATATCCATCTTTGGAGATATTAAATATTTGGGAGATGTATGAGTTGGAGGAATGGATTCAAACAAAGGATGAAGATTTTCGTGACGATTTCCGTCGCCTTCATACTCTATCAATAAACAAATGTCCGTTCTTAAGGAATATACCCCATTTTCCATCTTTAATTGAATTAGCAATCTATAATTGCACCCATATACCAGAAATAATTGAACTTCCATCACTCGTGTCCTTGAAAATTGAGGGTTTTCTGAAAACCACTTCCATTAAGTTGCCCCAAAATCTATCTCGGCTCGAGAAACTGGAAATTAGTCAATGCCCAGAGCTTTTATGTGTTGAAGAATTGACTTATATCGAGAATATAAAAATCATCGGATGCCCTAAATTGTATGTAAGCAAGAATCGGCACCCTATTCATTTGAAGGAAAAAAATGATCCCAGGTAATGCTCGTATGGTTTTATATTAGTGAAACTCTTACTTTCTTTACCTTTTGCTGTATTGTAACTTGTAAGTATTTGATGTGTGATGAATGATTTTTTTGTTACTTAAGTGTACTGGAACAAGGTAAGGAGGTCGATTTGAATGAAAGCTTGTGCTTTGAGTCGAACCTATCCCTTCCATTGGATGAGATTGTGCCTCCTAGTTCATCGAACAATGAACAAGAGAGCAAAGTGTTGTCAAAGAAAAGGTATATTTTTACTAAAAACCTTCTTTTGAACATCTATCAGTCTCTTTTATAGTTTATGCCTTATGTGAAAGCATGTTATAGTCCATTCAAACATCTATCTGTGACTGTGTCAAGAGCAATGAAGAAAATCCAGACACTGAATTTTGCCCTTGGTTTTCAAACAATCCATGCTCTTATTTCGTGTTACCAAATACAAAATGTTTGATCTTGGAACTCGGAGAAAACAAAGGCCATCCATTATATGTTGGAAAACACATTTAGTCATTGATTGGTTTGGCCAAGTCCCCAAATATAAGTCACAATCAAAATGTTGAATTTCCTTCCTTTTTTTTATATCCGTAGGAGGATTGATGCAACATGGATGACCCAAGTGCGTCAACTGGATGATGGATATTCCTGGAGGAAGTATGGCCAGGAGGATATTTTTGGAGCCAAATATCCCAGGTAACTACGTCATGAGAAATGATTTATTTTTATTAGAACAATAATATATTATAGAATTCCTGGTGTATGAAGAACTCCCACTAGTAATAATTGTGAATTTGAATGTTGAACAGATCTTACTACCGTTGCGTGTATAGAAACACCAACAAAGAATGTCTAGCAACCAAGCAAGTCCAGTCGATTGATGAGGACCCCAATATCTTTGATGTTAGGTACGTAGGGAAGCACACTTGCCTAAATTTTGTCAGAAAATTCCCTATCCCACAATCACAGGAGGTTGATGCCTTCTGTTTCTCGGGGGGTTCTAGCCTTGGAGGTTCCTCCTCTATATCAGGTACCAAGTCATTAGGGAGCGAGGTCGTTGATGTTGCTAATTCGGGTGTGCTCGAGGAACTCCAATCTGAGGATGGATTTTTGAACTTTCCTTGATGAACACAACAGTTGTTTGCTGCAAATGGGATGCACTTTTTTTTTTTATTCTTCTTCCTTTTTCTGGTCTACGCTGATGCCATGGTCTTTGTATCATTCTTTTATGTTCAATATCTAATATCTGGAGGTATGCCTCTTCAGTAACTGGCATGCAATTTCATTATAGTTTACACATGTACGATCATCATAAGTGAACTGACCTTGCAATTGGATTTGAAAAAGAGGAGCAACAATTACAATGGTCAGCTGATTTCAACCATTCTGTTGCTGGCCTTATATTTAAAATGGACTAATGGTACTTTGTGTATTTAGTTGTGCCCAAGCATTAAGGTATACTAGAAATGACTAGTTAATTTGTTGATTTAAGAATTTTGGGAGACAAATTTACGTACAAATTATTCTTATTAGATTATATGATTATAATACATAATTTAACTTAACTAAGACTTTAAAAAAATTAACTAATTTAATAAATAAAGGAAAAAGACCGCTTTTGACTTTACAAAATTTGCATTACATGTTTCTGGGAAAAAAAAATCAATTTTATAGTACTTTTCACAAAATTTACAAAGAAGTCGGAGATTTTTTTTTCATTTTATTGTTTGGCAAATATTTTGTGAAAAAAGAGAATTCAGAAAGATATTTATCATAAAATTATATATGGAAAGTATTTATGATTTTTTTTTGACGAAAAATAACTTCTTGAAATATATTTTCTGGAAGTTTTTTCTTAAGAACATTTCTATGAAATATTTTTTTTTGAGAAATATTTTTATGAAACAAAAGTGTTGAAAACAAATTCGTAAGAAATTTGTGAAGAATTTTTTTTATAAGATAGTTTTCCAAAAGAAAAATTCTACAACATTTAATTTTTGTGCTTAAAATTTTTTATATTTTTTTCACCGCATCACAATAAAATGCTATATAAGAATTTGAGTATGCATGTCATGTTGACATTTAATTGCCAAATCATCATGTAATTAAAGGAGATCTTGATTGAACTAAATTGAGAACTAAGAAACTATTGAACACCAATTGAAAGTTTATGGTCGAATTGAACATTAAAGCACAGATTAGGGGAAAAAAATAGAACTTTTCTCAATAATAAATACGTAGATATTTCTCATTTTGTTAAAACATGGGTCTAATTCATATTACTCTTATAATTTTAAATTTATAGCAGTATTTATATATTAATATGTGGTACAATACAATGTACGCGGATCCTTTAAACTTCTGATTATGTATCTTTTAGGGTATAAATGAATAATATATATATTTTTTTCCGACAAACAGTGCCCGTAGGCTATAAATGAATAATATTATTTTTATCATTTTACTTCATTGGCATAATTATCAGTGGGTCCGCCAGACCTTTTGTAGAAAAAAGAGTTGCTCATGGAAGTTTTATTGTCACGTGTGTTATGTTTAAAATTCGTAACTGAACTAGTATATTTCTCGCGCTCCGCTACGGTATTAACATTTCACCTGGTATTAACATTTCAATAATAACCTATTTAAATTTACATTCCCTTGTTATCATGTATTGTAAAATACTAAAACATGTCAGGACACATCCAATCATTTTTTATATATTATTTGTTTTATGATATATTGGCATAATTGATATTTCAATTCAATATTGATATTTATATTTCTATTTAATATTGATATTTTCATTGTTAATAGTAACGCAAATATAAAATTTAGTAGTTTCTAAAAGGAGTTCGAAGAATAAAAGAGAATCTGTATTTCACAGAGGGGAGAGGAGAAAGGAAAATATTGAGAGAGAGAGAGAGAGAGAGAGAGAGAGAGTTAGACATTATTGTTGTATAGATACAAAAATCCAGTCATATCGTATCAAATACTGATATTCATATCAAGTACTCAAATACTGTATCAGATACTTCACTTGGCTTAGCTTAATATTTTTATTTCAAAATAATAAAATATACTACATAGATACTTTCTGTATCCACATCAGTTACTTTGAGGTCCTGTGTAGCGGGTCGTTGAATTGTGGGTTTAGAATATGAAGAACGTTGTTCAGGGGATTACTGCAGGGACCATACAACATTACGTTTCATAGAAATACGAAGTAAGATTATAATAGATGACATGTATAACATGGTTTTGTTTTACTGTTCTTTTCTCATTTCCAAGTAATGATGGTATAAATCCAAACCGGTCCAAATTGAATCCGAGAAATTTTGGATCTGGATCATATTTTATATTGGGATACGGTATTAAAATATTAGATTCGATTTTTTATTTCCAGGTGCTAGATTTTAGTTTGGATAATATCAAATACAAATGATAGCATCTATCTACTCAAATTGTAAAATTCACGTATCCATCAACGAACTCAAATTTTATGTTTGTTTGAATACCTATTTAGTTAAAATTATATATATATATATATATATATATATATATATATATATATATATATATATATATATATATATATATATATACACGAAATTAATGTATGTTAACTCCGTTTCAATTATCTAAAAAAAATTCGAAATTGTGTTTGTATTTAGATACAGATATAGTATAACCACTATTCGAACCGTCCAAAGCTGTACAAAGAAAATATGACTAAAAATCCATCATAAATGAAAAGCAAACAAGAAATCATTACAAAATTGTGTATTGTTATGTTTTTTTTTTCCATAAAATAGTCTTGTTATACTTTGCAAACCTCCAAAAAGCATGATGAGGAGCAAAGAAGAAATCATTCACAAAATTATGTACTGTTATAGTTCTTTTTCCACAAAATAGTCTTGTTATCTTTTGCAAACCAAAGCCTCAATTACTCATTTCTCGCTTTTTCCCCACACAAGAAAATTTGTTAAATCCTCTCCTTATGTGTTCACATTACAGAAATCAGCAACAAAAAGTATCCAAACTCTGTGCATTATTTATTATATTCAAGCTAAAACCTCATTAATGTGTTGATTATAGCTCTTGCCAGGCGGAATCCCAACCCGAATCTTTATCATTAATCTGTCACATAAATAAAAATAAAAATATTAGTGACCTAAGTTAGACATAGAAATATATTCATAAACATAATCAATTGAAAAATATAAATAAAAGAGATGTATACCTCCATTTTCTTCGGTACATCTTTCAAACTCCCAACCCAAAAACGCAAATTTAAACATAAGCACATTTTTTTTTTAATTCAATCCCTATGAAAAGTGAATCTACTTACCATGATTTGATTGGATGAAATGGATCATTTTGATTGTTTTGTAACTTTTGTGAGTTCTCTTTCTATATCTTCCTTTTGGAAATAAATAAGGCAGTATCTCTTCTTTTTCTTTTTAATAACCAATAAATCTGACTGCACAAAAAAACCAAATATTATTATTTTATTGAGTTTATATAAACTATATATTCACAAATTATGAGTTATTGGATAGAAAAATAAGACCTGAAAAACTGGAACTCCATCAAACCCTTTTGACAGTGAAATAGAAAAAATTAAAAAGTCTGTCAGAAAATTGCACAAATTAATATCATGAAGTAAAAATTGTCTACAATTAAAATAAAAGAAAACCTTGAGAGCATGTCTTATCTGAAGAGGATCGGGTAAAAATCTAAATGCATATCTTCAGCATATAAACCTGAATTTTCAAATATTAATTCATGATAACTAATATCAATCCTGGTGATAAATGAAATAAATCAACAGAAACAAATAACAGATTGACTCCAAAATCAACGGAACTTTAAGTTTTTTTAAAAACAAAAACTAAAATGCAGAAAAACAGATAAGGAAACCTGATCAAGAATTAGTGGAATGACTCGAGCACTTTTGCTCAAAATAGGTTGTCTCATCTTCACCTGAGAGAGAAGCGCCTCTGCATCCTCCTGACGGAAACAGAGCAATCCGAGCGACCTCACGCCATTGTTTTTTTTGGGGGGGGGGGGGGGTGTTAATTCATCCATGTATTTTAAAAAATGACTCACTATATTAAGTACGACTTATATATAATTCTACTTAACTAATAATTCATTTTTCTTGTGTGATTTTTTATTACTTTTGATAAATTTTTTTAACAGGTTTCACACAAAAATGAACTCACCCACCATACATAAATATTACAAAGATGTAGCCACATCAACTTATTTAACTTGTGAGGCCCTTTTTTCCTTTACTGATTGTTTGTGATCCAAAATCCCTAATTTGACTGTTACAAAAAAATATTGTATAGAAGATAAAACAAAAGATTTTGACCAAGTACACGTGTCAATATATTCTCACACCTAGGTTAATCATAATCCTTTATTTCTCACCTCCTTATGAGCTCTAGCCATATTATCACTTTTATCTTAATCGCTGGATCAAAATTTTTTCTTAAATCTTAATTGTATACAAAGAAATAGGTTATTACATAATTGTGCAGTATACAATGTTAAAGCATTGTAGGCTAGGATTATGAGCAGACTACATGTTAAATGAATGAAAATATCTTGACCCAATTGGCCCACATTTCATAACTCCCTTGAAAAACGGAGATCTCCAGTTAATTAATATAACTGTAGAGATTATACCTCGCGCCAACGCCTTTTCTTCTTCAGTTCTTCTCCCTCAACTTCCAGTTCGGTTGGGTTTAAGAACAGCGACCGATTTTCACTCTCTTTTCAGTCAAAGCGCCACAATTTCAATAACCAGAATGGAAAATCGCAGCGCGTTTAGTTGCGGAAAGAACAATGGATGGACGGAGAGAGAACCAAACCAGCTGGTTAGTTACTTTATAATTTAAATACATGAAATTGTTTACTAATTTTAGCTTCTCAGATCTTTTGTTTGTCTCTCCCTTCGCGAATTGAAAGATATACAATTCGTTTTCTAATTTTAGCTTCTGGAACCTGTGTGTTTCTTTTTTTCTTTTCGTTTTTTTGTTGATCGTAGGTAAGTTCCACGAGCTTTGTCTCGTCTCTTTCTTTTGAAATTTATCCCACGAGGGAATTCCGAGAGAAATTATTTCGCACATTTCGGGTGAATTTTTCTAAGAAATTATTTGCTTTTCCTCTCTACATTTCAATTTTTTTTCTCAAAAATAAAACCAACGATTTAATTTTTATAATAAGCTTGATTTCCAACTTTTTTTTCACAATTTTGCAAAGAATTTCAGTTTTTCTTAATCTTATTTTATCCAATTCTTCCCCAAATTCCCAAATTCATCAAAATTTCAATTTTTTTCTCTAAATTTACAGGAATCCCTCATAAAGCTCGCTCAAAATGCTACGAATCCTCCTCTCCTTCCTCCTAATCACCGTCGCCGCTTCCGCCCCAAATCACCCCTCTTCAAAATGGCAAACCCTAACTGGTAAATCAATCATTTCACCGTTAATCCCTGTACTTTACTCAAATCGCAATTCAGTCCCTGTACTATTGTTTCTAACTTCTGAGCCCAATCAGTCCTACATAAACTTTAAATCAACACTACAAGGACCAAACCAAATCCAATTAAACCACAGGGATTAAATCAACCAACTCTATATCCATTTCCCCCCTTTCCACAATTCCCTTAATTAATCAATTAATCAATTAATTAATTATTTTTAAACAGGAGAGGCGCCAGCTGTCATAGCACGAGGCGGCTACTCGGGTGTCTTCCCAGACTCGAGCACGTTCGCCTACAAATTCGCGGTGGCCACAACAACAAAAGACATAATCCTATACTGCGATTTACAAATGACAAAGGACGGGATGGGAATGTGCAGGAACGACATCAGGCTGGATAATTCCACCACGGTTTCCTCCGTTTTTCCCAAGGGAATGAAGGAGTATGTTATTAGTGGGGAGAAAGTGCGAGGGTATTTCTCCGTGGATTTTACCTCTGACGAGCTGTATAATAACGTTTCATGTAAGGTTTTTAGAAGGGTATTTTTGTGATTTTTGATAATTTAGGGGCTCTTTTTGACTTTTTGGTTTTGATAAAAGTGATACAGAATATATTTTCGAGACCGAGTGCATTTGATGCGAGTTTGGGGCCGTTTTTCCTTCCTGATTTGATGGACATGCAACCGCCTCGCGTTTGGATTAATGTCCAGGTTTGAATAATTAAACAAATAAATTATTTAATTAATTAATTACTCAATTTTGCGTGTACAACCCTCACTAAATTTTATATTTTTTTGTTTCAGTGCAATACGTTTTTCAAAGAGCGTAAATTAGACGCTTTACCGTTCCTTCTAGACTCAATTTCCCAAGTCCAAATAGACTTCATTTCCTCCCCCGAAATCTCCTTCCTAAAAACTCTAAATTCCCAGCTCGCCAAATCCAAAAAGTCTCCCAAACTAATCCTACGATTCCTCTCCCAATCCTCTGTCGAACCAACCACCAACCAGCCCTACTCCGCAATCCTACAGGATCTCAAAACCGTGAAATCCTACGCGAGCGGGATTTTGATCCCGAAGGATTACGTCTGGCCGGTGAATAAGGGATTGTATTTGGAGGAATACACGGGAATTGTGAATGAAGCGCATAATTTGGGATTGGAGGTTTTTGTCTCGGGATTCGCGAATGATTGGGTGGGAAGCTATAATGATAGTTACGATCCTACGGCTGAGATTTTGAGGTTTGTTGATGGTGGGAATTTCTCGGTCGATGGGATCCTGACGGATTTTCCTTCCACTGCTACTGAATCCATCGGTAAAGTTAAAAATAATTTAGTAAATAAATTATGTAATTAAATATGTTGATTAAAGTGTGTTTTTGTTAACTTATTGTTTGGTTTTTTATTTGCAGCTTGCTTGGCGCACAACGAGGATGAGAAAAAGAAAGGTACGAATAATCAAACAAATTGGTGAAAAAATAGTTCTTTATATTAATAATGTTGCTTAAAAAATTATTTTTTATCTAAATAATATTGCTTAAAAATAGGTCTCATTTTAACAACGCTAGAACCAGACCCCTAAAAAACTATTTCTAAGCAATTCAGTTCAATTAAAAACCATTTCCTAATGCTACAAATAACATATACACATTTTCATTTCTCCAAATCCAAACAACATACATTTATATTCATCTCTCAAATTTCCTTTCCTAAACAGGAAAAGTCCTCATAATCTCCCACAACGGCGCGAGCGGCGTGTTCCCACCCTGCACCGACCTCTCCTACACCCAAGCCGTCTCTGACGGCGCTGACATCATCGACTGCTCCGTCCAGCTCACCAAGGACGGGATCCCGTTCTGTCTCGACTCTCCCGATCTGACGGCCAGCACCACCGCCGTCTCCGCCTTCATGGACCGGTCCACTGTTGTGAATGAGATTCAGCCGAATGGGGGCGTCTTTAGTTTCGATCTCACTTGGGATGAGATTTTGACAGTAAAACGTAAGTTTTTTGGGATTTTTTTATATGTTTGGGGTTTTTTTAAATGGGACCCTGGGAAATGTGAAATGTCGAAAATACCCCTCTTCTTTTTTCTTTTATTAAATAAAATTGGTTAAAAATAATTTTATTTAAGTAAAATTGCTTAAAAAAGAGTTTTTATTTAATATATTGTAAATATTTTTAATTTTTTTAATATATTTGTGATTTTTTAAATATGACCTTGGAAAATATGAAATATCTAAAATACCCCTTATATGTATAAATATTTTTTTTGTTTGGAAATTTGCAGCGCAGATGGATAGTCCGTTGGCGCAAGGAGGACTGTTGAGAAATCCGGCTGCCAAAAATTCCGGAAAATTCATGACACTCAACGACTTCCTCACTTTCGCCAAAAACAGCTCCGTTTCCGGCATTCTTATCAACATCGAGGTAATTTCAAACTCACATTTCCAAATCCTTCAATCACCTATCCTTCAATTTCCCTTTCTAACCCTTCCAATTCTAACAACAGAACGCGCCTTATCTCGCATCAAAAAAGGGCCTTGACATAGTCAAAACGGTCTCGGACGCGTTAACCAACGCGAGCTACGACAAGCAGACGAAACAGAAGGTGCTCCTCCAATCGGACGACACCTCGGTGCTCGCCAGCTTTAAAAAGACTTCGTATGAGCGTGTTTTGAGGATCAAGGAGGGCGTGACTTCGGTGCCGGCTCTGAGCGCGAGTGAGGTGAAGTTGTATGCGGATTCGGTCAATATTCAGAGGACTAGTCTTACTATCAATACTGCCATTGATCTTTTATCAGGTATTAAGAATAATTTAACAAGGGGATAAGTGCAATGTTAGTTCCTGTAGTAGTTTGGTTCAGTTGCCTTTTATTTAGTCCTTGTACTATTAAATTTGACTTTTTCGGTCCCTGTACTTTATGAAAATATACGTGACTAGTCCCTGAGTTGGGGACTCTAATCATGTGCAATTGTTTAAGGTACAGTGACCAAACATGTCAAATCAATAGCACAGGGACTAGCCTATGGGCATTTGAAGCAAAAAAAAAAAAACACAGGGACTGAACTGCAATTATATTAATTAGTTAATTAATTAAATTTTTTTTTTTTGTTTTTGGTTTGATTGAAGGGTATACGGACGTGGTGAAGACGATGCAAAACGCGAAGTTGAGTGTTTACGTGTCGCATTTACGTAACGAATTTCAGGCGATCGCGTACGACTTTTTCTCGGATCCGATGGTCGAGATCGCGACTTACGTCAACGGTCTCGGCGTCGACGGCCTCGTTACCGATTTCCCCTCCACCGCCTTCTCTTACTTTCGTACGCAAAAAAAAAAAAATTAAAAATGATCATTCCTCTAACATTATTAAGAACTATAATTTTCTAAATTTATTTAGTTTTGAATATTTGAAACATTCGAAAATAAATGAACTTAGAAAATTATATTTTTTTTGACGGATTAATGCATCGTTAGTCCCTGTACTTCAATTGGATTGCAATTCAGTCCATGTACTGTTGATTTGATATGTTTGGTCACCGTACATTAAAAATTTGTGCATTATTAGTCGGGACTAGTCATTCATGCTTTCATAAAGTACATGGACCAAACATGTCAAATTAATAATACAGCACTAAACCGCAATCCAACCAAACTACAGCGACTACCATCACATGTACCCCTTCGAGAGTAAAAAAAAAAAAAAAACCTCATTCCCTAACTTATTCTTCTTAACCAGGGAGTCCGTGCTCGGTTCTGAACGCTAAACTACCCTACACTATTCTCGCGTCCGATCCCGGCTCACTTTTGGCTCTGGCACCACCAGAGAGTCTGCCTCCAGCTGCCGCACCGGGCCCGGTTCTGGACCCTGCTGACGTGGTGGACCCGCCTCTGCCACCTGTTATAGCGGCCGTCAGCGACCAGTCCCCGCCGATGGCCGCGCCGGCCGGCCCTGCGGGGAATCGCAGCGGGCAGAATGTTAATGTGGCCAGTGTGGCTCTTTCAGTTGTCATGATTGGTTTGTCGTTTGTGTGTTTGAGGGCTTGAATGTTGATTTTGTAATGTTTTATTGTGTAGTTCTTGTCGGATTGGGTTTTATTGGTTGTTGACACTTTGTAAGTAGAAGTAAATATGAGTAAATGATATAGGGTGTTGAAAGTTCCGTTCAAGGAGGCAAGGGCTGTTATTATTTGATGAAATTTTGGAATGGCTGTGTGTAATTGAAAGTGTGATAATGGTATAGTATATGGATGGTCGTGTAACGAGTCGTGAAGGACTCGTTACAGGTTATGTTTGATTTAGCGCATGGAATCTCATCTCATGTGTGAGTATATTCTGTTGTAGTTCTATCGGGCTCGCATATAATATTGACAGTAACAAGTGTGTGTTTCTTACGCTTGTTCTTCTCCACCTTGCAATCTCTCTCTATCTTCCACCCAATCCAGTCTCTCCTCTTCTCTCCATTTCTTCAACATTTGAAAGAGAGATAGAGAGATGGCGAATATCTCAGCACAGGCTCCTCTTCTAGCTCATTCTTCTTTTCTTCCCCAAAAATCCTTGCTTAGTATTGAAATGCGATCAAAGAGGATTAAATCCGCCAGTAGTGGATTATCCTCTCACTCTCATTGTACAATCTTTGAAAGGTAAAATTTCTCATCGTCTTGTAACTTTGCTCAATCAGTTAAGTTAATCAAAAGCTCAAATGACTCATAATATTCTGTACATATAACAGGGAGACGAAACATCCTTCCATTTCATCAATTTCCGTCTCCAAATCCGAACCATCACCATCTGACGACGGCAAAACCGAAATTAACTCAACAATCCAGGGCTCAGAAGTGAAATCCAGCAGTTCAAACACTTCCTTGATCGCGAAACTAGCAGTTGCAGTAGGAATCGCAGTAACAGTCACTCTAATTTCTCTTTTCCTAAAACAATCCTCTGATTCTTCTTCCTCTTTTGGATCTTCCTTGAGCTTCCCAAAGCTTCTAGAAGCTTCTTCAGATTCTTCTGCTTCGCCTCTCGGATTTACATTCAATCTGTTCGGGAAGAAAATCATACTGCCAGAACGCACTCCAGGGTATTTACTATTACTACTTTATACTCATACAAATTTCTCAAATAAAATTTTGATTTTGTAAAAAGTAGAAATTTTTTCCAGGTGGGTGTATTTTTGGTTGTTAATGGCAGCTGGATTCGGGCTATTTATTAGTGAAGAAGCTCTCAATGTTTGGGTCGGTCCTTTGTACCGGTACCTAATATTCTTTATATAAACATTCGTACCAAAAATAATTTAATGAAATTTTGTTAATTTTTGAATTTTTCTGTTTTTATAAATAAAATTGCGTAGGTTGGAATTTCGTTGGCAAGGAGTTTATGTCTAGATGGAACTTGGCAGTCTTTGGCCAACTCATTTTCTAAAAATGCATCTTATATAATATCCACAGTTTTGTGGGTTTATTGGTAATTTCACATTTTTTTGTTTTTATTTTTAATATTTGAAATATATATTTAGATTTAGATATAAATCATTTTTTATGTGATAAATGTAGGGGAGTTTGTATAAGTGATATGATTCCGTTCTACATGGGGAAGCTTTTCAAGGAGAGTAAAGCATCTGAAGATATTTATAATAAAGTTAGAATTATATTTATATTCAATATTTTATAATTAGTTCATCATAAATATATTCTAATTTTCTTTTTTTAATGCGTTTAATTATAGTTAGGAATTGGAAAAGAGAAAGTGGCGAGCATTACACGTGTGGTACAAAATTACGGCAATTTAAGCGGCTTTAGTAAGTTCTCTAATTGAAGCATATACAATAAATTAACGTATTAAATTTCCTATTTATGTTATTAATTTCAATTTTAATTTATTTTGTTTGGCAGTTGAAAGATTTTCACTTGGCGTGAGGAATCCCACAGCATTTCTAGCTGGCGCATGTGTTAGTTATTTATTTCTTCATTATGTTCAAAATTCTCAATTTAATTGATTTTCTTTTATTTTAGATTTAATAAATTTTTTTATGTAATATTTGAAAATTTATTATACAAGCAGGGAATTTCAGCAGAGTGTTTTTTCGCTGGAGTTTGTGGCGGTGCACTAATTACTCTCTCAATTCAGGTCATGATCAATTTATTATTTTAATAAATAATTATATATTTCTGATTGTTCAAGTTTTTTCTTTTAATGATTATAAAATTTGATGAAATATTTTGATTTAATTATTTTATTTAGTTGGCTGTGGGATTTTTATTAAGGGAACGGCCTGTGGTAGCTCTTGCAAGTGTTGCTGCTTTTGTGGTAATAAAAATATGATTTCAATTCACAAGTATTCTATTAGTTAAATGCGTAAAATAGATTAATATTAATATATCATGAAGCCATATTAGCAATCTTCAGTATATAAAAATGTCAGTATTATGTCATATAAACCAAATGATTTAGTTATCTTGATGTATTTAGGGGATATGGACGGTATTTCCATACATGCTTGCGGCTTCTACAGCTTTGTTCCTTCTGTTTCGTCAGAACAAATCGTAATTTAAAATTGCAACTAGTTATGATTGTCAATTTTGTTGTATAATTTTTTGTATAATTTATTGATATTCAATGTTGATTTAGTTGTATAAACAAGCATCTAATTAACAGGCTGTTTATATTTCATTTTCAATTGAATTTTTTTCATTTATTTTTTCATGATTGTATTTGCATGATAGTAACACGACACAAATGAATTGTATTTGCATGACAGTAACACGATGCAAATGAAAATCTAAAGTAAAATAAAACAAAAAATAATAATTTTATTAAATTAGAAAAATGATTACATTTACTTTAACTAAGTTATTATGTAATTTTTCAATTTGTTCTTGAGTAATAGATGTAAGTATAGATTTCACGTTATACATATCACTCTCTTTCGATACAATCGTCAACACATTCGGGAAACCTACTCCAATCAAGCAAATCATTAAACGGCAAGTATAATAATCCGACATTATGACTACAAAACAAAAAAAACAAACAAAAAGATCAACAAAAATTCATATTACAAAATCACATTAAAAAAAAAAAAAAAATATAATAATAAAATGTAAAAAACCTGGTATGCAACCGTAATGAATAGAGTCAGCAATTCTAGCGTTATTAACTTGGGACCCACCTGGACAAGTACATAATTTGGTTCTATAAAACATTTTTTTAATTTTCTCCAATGCCCTAAACAACTTGTATAACCATTTAAACTCAAAAACCATACAAGACATGCAAAGAGATATCGTAAGCAAGATCGGATAGGTGCAAATGAGTTTTGATATAAATAGCAAATGAAACACAAATATCATTAGACAAATGATACTTTTTTTTATCACACACACTAATATCATGAGTCTTCTAGACTAATATCACACAGTTATATCACTAATACTTGCTTGTTATGCACTTTGTATTATTCTTAAATATCATGATAATCTTGCAGGGGTTGGCTTAGTTTTATTAGGTATAGAAAATTAGTATCTAAATTGGCATGTATTTAAAATAAATTTACTAGTTTAAATGCTTTATTTTTGTGGATGGTGATATGATTTAACTCATGCAAATGCTTGTAATAGTAAAAGAAACATATGCGGAGTGATAGTGAAATTTTTATTTATTATGGCACAAAAAGTTATTTCTCATTATTTGGTTTGTCTAGTTAACATCTGATTTTTTTTCTAAAAAAAATATGAGAAAAATGTTTAAAATTAATTTATAGCATATGAAAATATAGAATAATTATGCAGAGTGAATTAACTATTTTCTTAATTATAATTTACTAGTTTAAACAGGGGATATCAGCAGCGTGTTTTTTCACTGCAGTTTGAAACAGTGCACTAATTACTCTCTCAATTCAGGTCATTATTACTTAATTATTTTAATTATACACTTATAATTATTCAACTTTTGATGAAATATTTTGATTTTCTTTTTAATTTTTTTTAGTAGTTAGTTGGCTGTTGGATTATTGCCATGGGGACGGCCTGTAGTGACACTTGCTCCATTATTCCTACTATATTGCAAAAAGCTATTTCATTCACCAAAGAATAAATTATATTGTGATTTCTTTTTGTTGTGCAGTTTCTTGCCCCATCTAAAGAAAAAAAAAGGATGAATACCTTTTTCTGAGGATTGCCCCTAAATATGACTCCAACGGTATGCGTGCAGCGTGCTTGCGGCTTCTACAACTTTATTCCTTCTCTTTCGTCAAAACAAATCATAATTTTGTATTGCAAGTAATTATACCTAAATTTGTTGTTTATAATTTTTGATAATTCAATCTTGATTTAGTTGTATAAACAAGTACAACCTCTTAACAGGCTGTTTATATTTTATGAACATTTTCAATTGAGTTTTTCCATTTATTGTAGTTGCATGATAAATAACATGTTACAAATGAACATCAAAAGTACCATTTTCATATTGACATTCAAAAAAAATTGGAGTTACATTAATAAGGCATATATGTTCTCTCTCCATATACAGAAATTATATTATTCTTTTAATCAATCCCCAAATCACACTAATACTAGCCATGTGTTTCATTCTACCAAATTAAAATTAAATATAAATATAAAATGAATAACACTCCTGATAATATTACATATCACTGTTGTCTTGAACCTACTGAGCAGCAAATAATATAAAAATTAAATTAACAAAAATTCTCATAGCTACACAATACCAAATGAATAACCAGAACCAGTTCAAAATTATTTCTCGTGTTAAAAGTATCTATATTCCCCAAAATTTGTACATACTAACAAAACCAACCAATCTACCCTAAAAAGGAAACAAAAATACAAAAACAAAGAGACACAAAATTCAAAAAATATTCCGCTTAATCAACAATCTAACATCAAATCAAAATTCATAAAATTTAATTATTTTTTATACTTAATAACAGAAGTCCTTCGCCATAGTTCATACATAACCATATGAAACGCATCATATGGTATCGGAGGTGTATGCCATTCAAAATGCTTCTGCACCTGCATTAAATAACACAAAATTAATTACATATTTTTAATAATAATATTTCTCAATTAGAAAAAATAATTATATATACCTTGACTAGGTTATGATGCAATTCTTCAAACTTTTCTTGTGATATAGATTTAAGAATCGCTTTCAGGTTATAAACATCACGCTCCTTCATTATAACCGAAAATTTTCTCCAATCAAGCACATAACTAAATGGCAAATCATAATAGTCCGACAAAATGACTACAAAACAAACAAAATAAATCAACAAATTGCATTAAAAAATAAAAAAATAATTAAAATTAAATACCTGGTATGCAACCATAATGAATAGAGTCAGCAATTCTAGCACTATTAACTTGGGACCCGCCTGGACAAATGCAAAATTTGGTCGTATAAAACATCTTTTGATATAATAAATTTCCCAAAGCGCGATTAATCCTGTTATTACTAATTGCCAGCTCAGTATCGTTTTCCCAAACTCTCGCCAGTATAACCCTAATTTTTGAATTCCTATGACCTGCCCAAAATCCAAGTCTCGTCCTAAAAATCCAAAAATATAAATAAATCATTAAATCAGCGAAAAAATGATAACTTTTAGTTTCTTGAAGTAAAATTTTCCAAAAATCCCCCCAAAAAAAAAAAAAATTAAAAGAAAACCCACTTTTTATAAATTCTTTTTATCCAATCTAAAATAATAAACTGAACGAGCGGCATTTCAGTCCAAAAAATAAAAAAAAGTAACGTAAAAGCTAACAAAACTAGCGTGAAAAAACAATCCAATCCATTTCAAACGGGATTTAACTTTTAACAGAATCCAAAACTGAGGTCTCATTACCTATTAACGACATCATTTCCGCCAGCTGGCAGAGCGAAAGGCTGCAGAACCTGCGGCAAGGCCACATCTTTATAGGGAACATAACCAATTTTATAATTAGCGGAACAAACGACCCTGATGGATCTCTTGACCATATCTTCGAGCCCCTCGAAGGCCCGGACGCCCACGTCCTGACAGGCCACGAAGAAGTGGTCCGCGCCCCCCGTCCGGTTCCAGTAGGGGTATTTTCGTAATAATGATTGGGTGTATTCGCGGATTATTACCGTCATGTTTTCGTATGAGGTGCCCTGAGAAAGATAGATGGAAAATTAACCCATGTGTGGAATGGAATTTTATATTAATAATTAATAAAGCCATCTAATTTGGATGAATTAAAATTGAAAGGGGTATGTGTTCTTAAGAGGGTTATTATTGTCATGTTTTTGTATGCGTACCCTAAAAAGCTAAAAGACGGTGAATAAATGCTTGAAATGTGAAAAGGTAAAACTTTACTTTTGGGATAAATGAACTGTTTAGTCCGCTAGTACAAGGACTAAATTGCAATCCAATTAAAGTACGAGGACTAAACGGGGCTGTTTTGAAAAATTACCAGGCCTCTCATCTTGTGGGGAGAAACGGGAACGAAGAAAAGATCAGCTTCGTCTGGATTTTGCGTGATAAAATTACTTTCACGGATATTTTTGAAAAAGTACCCCTCGCTCGCGTACTTTCCTGTGATTTTTCGCTCAGTTTGATAGTAGGTTTTCGGATCTCCGTCTGGATATATAAACACTTTGAATTCGTTCATCATTTCTTCATAATCTTCGAAGAAACTTTTTGATCTTTTTGAGAAGACTGAAGAAGGAGGAGGAGGAGGAGAAGAAGAATCGACATTTGATGGATTTGATGAAATGGTCGGAGTTGTACTATCTCGTACCACCTGAAACAACAGAAATGTATTAAGTAAATGAAGTTTTGTGGAATTTGAAGCACTGATCCGTAATTAAAGAGGAAGAAGAAAAAGAAGAGAAATGGATTAATTAAAGAGAAAAATTGAGCAATTCCAAGCCCTGATCCGTAAATAAAGAGGTAAAAGTTATAAACAACGATGAATTAATAGCGTAATTCTCGATTTGTTGATTCGTAAAACAAGAAAAAGAAGAGAAATAGTTAAGATCTGAGATTGAAGTATCACCTGAGAGGAAACGGAGGAGGAGGCGTTGGAGGGGCGGAGAGAGCGGAGGGAGATGAAGGTGACGAGGAAGAGGGCGAGGCAAGTCAAGTAGAGGAGAGAGCGAGGGAAAGACGCCATTGATTGCTTCCAAGCTGCCATCCTTCTCTGCGCCATTGTTGTGTTGTTGCTCTCTCTGCCAGTGATCAGTGACGAGCTGATACTGCTCATTTGTTTCTTTTATGTATTTATTTTGGGCCGAGTTGGAAAGGGCCAGCAGAATGCTGTATGATGAATGGCCTGAAAAGGTCCGATGAATGTTATAGGGCTTTTTTTCAGAAGGGGAAAATAACAAACGAAAAAGAATGATTGAATACGGAAATTGTCAGGAGTATTGGATTGGTGATATAATACCGCAATAATTTGTGTGAATTGGATGATTTGTGGAGAGTTTAGACAGAGAAAAGAAAGAAGAAGATGAAACAGTAAAAGAGAGAGGGAGAAGCAGAAAGAGAGGAGAGATAAATATATGACAATCTTAACAAAATTAAATTAGAAATTAACTAAAAATAGAAAAGAACAGTCAATTGATGAGCTGTTAGTGTTACTGTTTAACAGTTTTCAATCTGCCAAATTTATTTATGAGAAATTATTTGGAGATCCGATTATTCCTTTCTAGCCAGACGAGTCACGGTCCTGTTAGCCATGTAGAATTCCAACGTTTTTTTGTGATTTTATCCATGAATTTTTCAGTTTGCAACCAAAAATCTAGGATTGATGTCTCCGTGTGACGTAGGGTAATGTCTTCATAATCTGCTAAGTATTTCCATACTCTCTTCGAAAATTCGCATTCGCTGATGATATGGTTCGTTGACTCTGCCGCCCTTTTACATAGGTAGCAGATAGACGGACCCATGATGCCTCTTTTCTGAGTATTCGGGAATGTCAGGATCTTATCGTTTAAGGTTATGCATTTTGTATTGTGTTGAATTCATGTCTTTTAGTTGTGTTAATATGTCTTTTTAGTTACTGCGTATATCTTTTTTGTGAAATGTTATATCTTTTTGTATTTGTATTTGTATTGGATTCATATGTCTTTTAGTTGTTCTAATATGTCTTTTTAGTTACTGTGTATATCTTTTAGTGGATTGTTATATCTTTTCTGTATTGTAGATTGTAAAATAAAAAAAAAAGGAGCTAGCGGTGTGGGGGTATGATGCACCGCTGGAACAATTCTAGACGTGCACACGGAGGGTTATTTTGTGGAGACGCGTATCTGGGACACGCATTGCGCGACGTGGCACGTTGTGAGAGGGCTGGCAGTGCTGACATTCCATATCCTGACCCTTTATTTATTTTGGGCCAAATTGGAAAAGCTAACACAGTGATATATGATAAATGGTCCAAAAAGTCCAATAAATAATTATAAGGCTTTTTCTCAAAAAGGAAAAAAATAACAAACAAAAAAGAATGATCGCGTTTACAAGTTTTAGATCTGAAAGTGTGAAAAGAAATGAAATAGAGACAAGAGAAAAGTTAAAAGAAATAAGACAGGTACAAAAGGGAGGCCTTTTTACTTTGTTACTTGTCTGTGCATGGATTTGTGGATTTTATTTCTTTACTTTACTTTTTTAACTTTATTTATCTGCATACATGCGTACCCTACAAACACATAACTGTCATGATTACGTACATTGAATATAAAACTTGAAAAATATCATTATTAACCTCTTCACTTCTAATATTTTTAAATCAATCTCTGTAATTATATTGTTGTCCATTATGTAGGGGTGTAAATCATGTTTTGAGATATTACAAGGGTGATATGAAATTGTATCTCATTTAGTTAACCGTGGGTAATACATTTGTGTGGAGGCCACATGGTTTTGCGTAAATATAGATCAAGCTTTGCCTTGAGAATGTAGAAACCAGACTTACATAATTTAATTTCCCAAAAGAAAATAATAATAGTAATAATAAGACCGAGGTGAATTTAATTCTGATCTGGTAAGAAAAAAACTGAACCAGGAATTACGGGCTTTGTGTCATTTTGTTTTGACCCTTTTTTGAGAAATTTTGGTTTTGTGTCAGGTACAAAAACTATGAATTACAATATTTAAATTCAATTATGTTAATTGTTTTAGTAAGTTATTCTGATTCAAACAAGCTTTGCAAGTGGTGCACGAAAATTTTCACTATTTTTTAGTCATTGGTTGTTTGCTTTTATTTTATTTGATATTATTATTTAATTGTTAGTCTATTGTAGTTTGTGGTGTTAAGTAATGTTTGTCCTCAAAATTATAATTTGTCAAACTTCAAGAAACTGCCGCGAAACTGTGATGCAAAAGTGATGTGAATTTCTAGATTAAGACCATTAATTATGTTATTTTAAACTAATACTTGCACTAAAAGCACCATTTGTCATTCTTCAAGAGGTAATAATGTGACCTATAATAATACTATATTTTCACAAAAAAAAAAGATTTTTTGGATATTTGTGGAATAAGTGTTTTTGTTAAAATTACATACACAAGCAATGTTTTAGTTTTATATAACTAATCGTGTAAGTCTGGGCCAATATTTGACATTCAAGTGCGCTATCACTTTTTTTATGACAGTCATTACCATTTTTCTTTGTTTATTTTTTGTTATTTGTTTATTTCTAGTTTGATGCCACTAACTAACTCTTGACCAAAATTTCAAGGAAAAAAAAACGTATTTGTTGGCCCAAAATTATGTCAAGCTTCTACTTGCCTCCTTAAATTCAAAAAGGTGCATGTCATTTGCTTTTCAAAAAAACTTTTTTTTGATAAATTCTTTTCCACAAAAAACATAAGTAGCTAGATGTCACTATAGCTCAAAACAGGGGAAAAACTACTGGATTCTCTTTCTCTATATTCTATATTTTATATGGAATATCAGAGATCTATATAGAGATTGTGATAGATAAACAAAAAAATTTTATCCTACATATTCAAGAAGATTGGAAGACACAATATATACAACTCCTTCAAATGTTTTTGAAAATAACTATTTTTGTAATATATATTTGATCTACCAAGTTCTTTGTCTATGATTGTTGTTCGAAATGATAGTATCAATATTTCAAATGAAAAGAACAAAAAAACCCTCACATGCAGCTAGAAAAGAGAGGGGATTGGATTGCTGCTATATGACATAAAGAAATTAATGAGCACAAAGGTAGTGGACCTCTTAGAAATTAAGGGGCTAGCACCAATCCAAAAACCTACGACGAAATCCGTAATCCAACAAAAATATTACTACAATTTTAAATTTTTGAATTTTTTTTTCCTTTTACTATATGTTGTCTTTTTGATAGAATTACATTTACGAAGTTAGATTTACATTTACTTATATATGTAAAATGACATATTATTACATTGGAGTAAGAATACTTGTAATGAGTTGACATTTTACTCGGATTAAGGTATTATTTTAATAATTTCAGTCCAATTACTATGATTATTTTTTTTTACGTACTAAACGGCCCTATTGTGTCGTTATACGAAATCATAATCCAATACCTTTCAACAAATATTAAAAATAAGGCTTCATTAATTTATTCAAAAACATTTTTTACATGATATTGAGTATCTTTTGGATTTGAAAGTAAGCTATTTTAAATGACTGGGGAGTAACAAATATATCCAAGCCAAATAAGTTGCACCAAAAAAAGCAGTACTGTTGATTCCAAAATAGAATAAGTCAGATTAATTCCACCAGTAAGGACAATAAAAAGATTTGAGATAAATAGAACATCACGAAAGGACCACGATTTGATTTCAAAATGGTTTGAAAAGAAAATTTGAATTTTTTTTTGCGGCTCAACAAAATTTGAAATTGATGGTTATTTGTTGTAGTAGAAACAACAAAGAATTGAATTAGAATACTAATTAAGGTGTTAGATGTACTGATTGTATTGCTTATTAACGTAATGCTACCATCTTCTACCAAATAATACATAAAAGTTTAATAAACCGATCTAATTTGTATAATTTCAATCTGCAAGTTAACTAATAAAAGAAAGAAATTAAGACAATTGACACTTATAAAAGTAGTGTGAGGTACTTTTAGGGCTGTCAATAGAGTTCATAATTCGGTCGAGCAACATTGATCAGAGACTACTCAATCGCTTGAATTCGAAACAAATAGTCAGTTGGCTCGAACTGGAACTAACTTTGCTCGATAAACTTTAGATTGTTTAGTCATGTGAATTGAACTATTAATTTAGTTTATAATTCGTTGTTCAATCAAACTTAACTCAAAATCAATCCTTGATAGCTTGCCTGAATTTTTCTCGAGTTCGAACCAAACGGGCTCGAATCCAAACTAAGTGAGCTCAAGCTTGGCCCTGGTCGGCCAAATAGTCTTAGGTATTAAAAGTATGAAACAAATTTCACTTATTTTTGGCAAACTTAGTAGCTAAAATTGCAATGAATAAAGTAACATATATTATTTTAGGCCTCATTATAATGCCATAATACAAAAAGTGGTCCAAAACAAAGATAACCTCCCCGTAGTTCCTGCTCACATGCAGGAAACCGCATGGATTGGTTCAATTCGTTCAATCCATTCACATCACACACAAACCTCCATTATTCATACAACTTCTAGTTCAACCACAACATAACCAAAAAGAAAGGGGCTAGTGCTTTAGAAAAGGACTTTTTCTTTTGTTCCATTCTTTAATGGCTTTTTTAACCAATTCTCCTGTCTTTTTGTATTGAAATGGAGAGTAATTGAGGTGCTTGTAAGTCGAATCATGTCAAGCCATTTGAGTATATATTGATTCAGATGGGATTTTGCAACTAGATATCTTTTTAGTGAATAATATATGATAATATACTAAACTGATGTCAAGTTTACACGTTGAATCATATAACACAACTTGAATCTTATTGCAATAATCACTTGTTATAGATTAATCATTTCTAATTCTATCCATGTTGTAGCCTCACCTGGTATATCAATATTTTTTGTAAGGGTCAGGAATGTTTGCATGTGAAACATCTCAACAGAAGCTCTCCTCTTCATTTTCGTTCCAAATGGAGTGGATTCCAGCAAATGGAACAATGCCAATTCCAGAGGCCCAATCCTTACTCTTATGTCCCTTCTCAGACAGAGATTCGTTAACCTTCTTAATTGGCAATTTTCCATCTATTCCCTCCTATAGTTCTTAATTACAGATTTGTATATAAAAAGGTACTTTCAAGGGCAAACATGCAAATTTACATTTCACAGCTTTTTTGTCAGATAATTCTCTTATAATTAACTTAGTTCGAGGTTAAACCCCCTATTGTTATCATAAGTAGTCAAGTCATCTTCATTAGCTGTGCTTTCTTTATTTATTATTCCCAGAACAGACTTCAATGGAGTATAACACCTCCAGTTTTTATATAACTGTATTTGTAAAGTTATAAATAAATACCACTATACGTAGTAGTCATATTTAGCTGTCAAATACTCAAATATTTCCATTTATCTAAAAACGGAGAAGATTTGAACTCATCTTCTCCTTTCCTTTCACATGCTAATGCTAGACCTCCACTCTGCATAAACCTTCTTAAAATATTTACCACCTTAACTCTTCCTCCTAACTTCTTACCCCCCTCTCTCTCTCTCTCTCTCTCTGAAATCTTCATTTATTATACCATCATCATAGTCTCCCTCATTGATTCGGTGACCTGCTCTGTCCGATCCAAAGACCACCATTATTCACCCAACGGCTTCTCTCTTTCTTTTTCAGCTCTTCTAAACCATCTCCTCTCCTGCTCCTCTTCCTTCTCCTACTCTACTGCCATTACCACCTTCTCCTCTCCCTTTTTCCTCTTCATATTCCCTCCATTCTGCCATGCTCATCACATAACCAACCTCTCTCTGTCTCTTCATTCAAACCATGGTTACCATGCAGCGTTTGGCACTCTCCTTCTCACTTCTCTTCCTCCTTCTCTCTCGCATGTCAGCTCTCAACCAAGACGGAGTTCTCCTTCTCTCCTTCAAGTATGCAGTTCTCTCTGATCCCTCCAATTCCCTCTCCGACTGGAACTACTTGGACGACTCCCCTTGTTCTTGGAATGGTGTAATGTGCATGGGCTTCCAAACCACCAATACCAGTACCAGTACAGATACTGGTACCAACTCGACCAACTCTCTTCTATACGCTTCTTCTCTTGCGACCATTTCAAGAGTTATAAGCTTGGTCCTGCCCAATGTAAAGCTGGTCGGTACGCTGGTACCGGAGCTAGGTCTCATTGAGCACCTCCGCCACCTAGACTTGTCTGGTAATTCACTAAACGGTACCGTACCAAGCACGCTTTTCAATGCAACTGAGTTGCGAATCCTCTCACTTGCCGACAACCAAATCTCCGGCGAGATTCCGGCACCGGTACCGGGAACTCTGACCGTCCTCCAACAGATACATCTCTCTGAAAATGCGCTGGTTGGTACCGTACCAGCCGGTCTCACTCTGCTTCCAAATCTCACTCTTATCTCTCTTTCTAACAATTACTTATCTGGTGAATTACCGTCTGGAGGTTTTGATAGTTTAGAAGCCATGGATCTGAGTTCTAATTTGATTAACGGCTCAATTCCATTCAACTTCGGTTCCAAAAATCTGAAGTTCTTAAATTTATCTTCAAACCGATTAGAGGGCCAAATCCCGCCTGAATTAGGGCTAAATTTCTTGCCTAATGCAACAATCGACCTCTCATTTAACAATTTAACCGGCCAAATCCCTCAAGCCACAGTTTTCTTAAATCAAAAGGCAAGTTCTTTCACAGGAAATGATGCTTTGTGCGGAAAGCCATTGGTTGAAAAACCATGCTCAATTCCTTCGACTCTTTCAAATCCACCGAACGGAACAGAGGCTAAGTCTCCTCCAGCCATTGCTGTGATGCCGAAAGATGCTCCTCGAGATTCTTCTGAGGGCGAATTGGGGCCTCGTAGCGTAGCTTCAGGAGGTAAAGGGGGACTCAGACCAATGGTGATTTTGGCGATTGCAGTTGGTGACGTGGCAGGAATAGCAATTCTGTTTTTGGTTTTCTTTTACGTTTATCAGCTCAAGAAGAGAAGGAGAGTTCTTCAAGAGCAACATGTTGAGAAGAACGTTGTGATTAATGGTAATAACAACAGCGGATTTGGGGGCTTGAAAGTCGAAAGAGAAGTCAATCATGAGGAGAAACAAGCTAAATCAAAAGGGTTTATTTGCTGTGCGAGAAGCAAAACAGGAGATGGAGAAGAAGAGTCTGACGAGTCATCAGAGAGCTCTGTTTCATCAGAAACGGATGAAACAGAGTCACGACAGAGAGAGAAAGAGGGTATAAATGGCAAAAGCCCCAACTCACAAGATGCGATGCTAGTAACTGTAGATGGAGAGAGAGAATTAGAAATGGAGACTTTACTAAAAGCATCAGCTTATATACTTGGCGCAACTGGATCAAGTATAGTTTATAAGGCCGTACTTTCTGACGGTACCGCTCTGGCGGTACGGAGAATTGGAGAGAGCAGTTGTGTCGATAGGTTTAAGGAATTCGATGCGCAAGTTAGGGTTTTGGCGAAGTTCAAACACCCTAATTTGTTGAGAGTCAGAGGGTTTTATTGGGGCGCCGATGAGAAGTTATTGATTCATGAATATGCGGTTAATGGAAGCCTTGCAAATATTTCCTTCAACAGTAAGTTTTTAAGTTTATTTTGCTTCATTTTTTAAGGTTTTATTTGAAATTTAAAAGTTATTAACTTTTCAAAATTTGTTTTTCAGAGAAATTGGGATCGTCTCCATTTCACATGAATTGGGAAATCAGATTACGGATCTTAAGAGGCACGGCAAGAGGCCTATCATATCTACATGATAAAAAATGCGTACATGGAAACATAAAACCAAGCAACATCCTTTTAAATTCCGATTTTGACCCTTTAATAGCCGATTTCGGTTTGGAAAATCTCATAACGGGCGACCCAATTACCGGGTTTAAACCCGGTTCATCCGCCCGTTTATTCGGATCCAAACGCTCAATGCATTCCACTAGCAGTCTGCCTGATCTTTCAGTAATGCCTGGCGCCAGCCCTAACGGGTCGGTTGCAGGATCTGTTATGGGGGCGCCGCAAATTCCTTATCACGCACCGGAATCTTTGAAGAATCTCAAAACGAATAATAAATGGGACGTTTATTCGTTTGGAGTTGTTCTGTTAGAGCTGATAGCGGGTCGGGTTTTATCTGAAGTCGAGGTTTGTCAGTGGAACGGGTCAGGGTTTTTGGCCGAGGAGAGAACTAGGGTTTTGAGAATGGCGGACCCGTCTTTGAGAGGTGAGATTGAAGGGAAAGACGAGGCGGTGTTGAGTTGTTTTAAATTAGGGTTTAGTTGTTGCACGGTTGCACCGCATAAAAGGCCGAGTATGAAAGAGGTGGTGCAAGTTTTGGAGAGGATTGGTAATAATAATGCCTCGTCTTCTAATTCTCCTTTGAATTATTGATGACAAATGGTAAAGAAATGAAAGAAAAAGGGGTGAGATGTGTGAAAAAGAAAAAAAAAAGTTTGTGATGGTTTGTGAGTTTTTTTTTCCTTTTTACTAATTGAGTGTTTGTTGTTGTGTATTAACTTGTTTAATGTTTAGGGCATTAGTTGGTTTTGGATGTGGTTTCTTGTAATTTTAAGCAATGTGTTTAATATTAAGTCAACTGCCTGATCCATGAGTTTCTTTTTTTATACTTGTTCTTACATTGTAATTTGTAAACTATCTAGTTTCATTAAATTGAAAAACAAATCATTAAATAGTATTCAGTCTTTTATGTTTCAAAACAACAAATTATTTCATTAATTCCTTCTAAATGAAAAGAAATAGAAATTTATATTTTGGCATGAAATAGCCAATGTGAATCCTATCTTTTCTGTTGTCCTATCAATTGTCTACATGTGTTTAGAGAAAAGAACATTTAATAAGAGTATTAAATATTTGAGGGTATCTAATCTAACTTCTAAGTGGATGACAGCCCATTAAATGATTGAACCAATCCAATGTGAAGGCAGTCTGAAAATAGATCCCATTTATCTTTCGGCCCACATGACCAATACTTCAATTCTACAATTTCCATTACATTCTACAATTACAATATATTCAATTATATCTGATGTAGTGATTTATGTATCAGATCTGCGTAATTGTAGAGGTACAATGATAGAAACTGTTGAGGATTTAACTAATGGGCCCAAATAGATTAGTTCAACAAACCTTTCTAACAACCCTCTTTTGGTGTAGTTGACAAAGCCACTCTACTTACTTTACTAGAGATTGATTCTCTTCAATAAATTAAGCTGTTTTGAGGGTATTGATTGCATTATTCATTTGATAATTTCATTCATTTTTGGTCCCACAAAGAATTTAATTAAAAATCTATTTATATCATTAGTAGTTAATAACTGATAGATCAACATCGACGTAAACTAAATCACATAAGAGAAATTATTCGGAATGCTCAGTTTTTGAAGTACCAAGCGTCCACCATACAGTTTTAACTGTACACATATGTATTTGCAGGGTTGCTGGGCGCTCCAAAATACTGGTAGTCCATATCTAAACCCTTCACATAATTGAAGTCAAATAGCTGTTTAATTACATAGTATATTTAAATTAAATGCAAAACTCATGCATTTCAAGTCCACTAGATTTTAAAAACTCAAATTTGCCAAAATAATAGGTCTGATTTAACTACAACAAATGACAAGGATTTGAGTTGACTTTACTGTAACTGAAAATTCAGCAAGTGGGCTCTTGTGTTTGAAGACTCCAAAACATATATGACTTCTAAGTCATGTTATCATGTTGCAGGTATAAGTCATTCCAAAGCACTATTCAATATTTTGGTACTTACTATTTCTTTCTTGTTATTTTGCTACTGATATCAGTGCCTAGTTACAATAATTTGAAGTCGAGAGTTGGCTCAAATGGTGCTGATTCATCTTAGTTCTAGTCTAGTTAGTATGGACTCTCTCTCTTGTATCTATTTAGTATTCTCTTTGACCTTCTTTTCTTTTTTATTTTTCTTTGATTAAAACTCATTGTAATCACCAGGCGATCACCTGTTTGCAATTCAAAAAAAAAAAAAAATACAATAATTTATAGATAATCCTTTAATTTTTCAAATATTGGAAATAATTTGAATTTCTACTTATTTCTCTAATTAAATTGGTTCATAGTTCTAAATTTCACCTCAGAATAAAAAAAAAGGAATTTTAAATCTCGCAATGGGTTTTATGTTGTTGTTTTAGCATTTATAACATGTTAATATAAAGTAGGATTACAAATTCTGTTTTATTTTTCCATTTGAGACGAAGATTTGAAATTCTGAACTGAGTTACCGAGAGAAATAAGTTATTTTTAGTATTTGAAAAATTTAATTTTTTTTGTACTTTTGTGTTGTTCCATATATACCTGGCTTCCTTCTGAGATTTCCATAATATTTTTACGATTGCATATGAATACCCTGTCCAAGTAATGTTGAATAGAAATTACCTAGCTCAACTTTGCAATTTCCCAAAAAATATATATGAATTGTTTTTTAATTTATGCATAATTGAGGGACATTCTGTTTGCAAATTTTCTCATGTTTTAAGCCTTGATTATGCATATTCTCGTACTCTCAACTATTACATAGAAAAAAAGGCCCAAAAGAGTTCTCTAGGCCCATGACATGATTAGGCTAACACAAAGGGAAATGTGCAAACACGACTGCACTGTAATAAGACTGTAGCACGATGGTACTGTAAATATACTGTTTTCTCATTTTTATATAATATTTTCTCATTTTATATATTGTTGTTTATTCTTTGTGTATTTTTTAGTTTTTTACTTTTATATACTGTTTTTCCCATTTTATATACAATTTTTCTATTTTATATACTGTTTTCATTTTTTATGTATATACTGTTATTAGAAAATAAATTTTATATATTGTTATGTATATATTGTTATTAGAAAATAAATTATATATACTGTTATGGGATCTGTCGTGAACAGTCGTGCTACAGTACCGTCGTGTTCTATCAAGTCCCTAACACAAAATACACAAAGCTTTTCAAACTCAAAAATTATGCTACTAAACAGAAAAAAAAAAATTCAAGAGACACATTTAACACGAAATGAATTACTTTGCAGAAGTATTCATAGACAGACCTAAAGATACTATTTCTGGAACTAGATTAAAATATTTTATTTCAACACCAAAATTCTATATTTCTAATTCCATCAATTCATATTCTATCGACAACCACCCGGACCACCGTATAGAAAATGATCCTTTTCAAAAGCTCCAATACCATAACATCTCATATTATTGACATTTGAAGCCAAACTAGGGAGTTTTTTGGGACGATTATTTTGTCGTCTTCTACCTGGAATATGAGGGAGAGAGTTTTGAGATTTTTATTAATGGAAAAATGGGTGGAGATATTATATTTTAATTTTTATTTTTATGGAGACTACTTTTTTTAGTTTTGATTTTCTATTAGGTATTTGTATATTTTAAATAGGAAAAATATGGTTTAATTAGACAAATTTGTCAAAAATATAAAAAAATTAAAAAGATGACATCAATCCAACAAACCTAGCCCTCAAGATATCGGTCATCCCCATCCAACATTTATATAAATAAATAGAAGTTCATAGGCTACAAAATCAACGTAACAAATCACAAAACCCAAACCAACACTTCACCCAAACCAACAAATCCAAACCCCAAACCATCAAATCACAAAATCCCCAAAAAAAATCTCAAAATAACAAACCTCAACAGTGGCATCAATACTCCTGAGCGTACATTCCCAACCGTGACTCCTCTTATCCTTACCGGCGTGCCGACATAGATTCCGCACGCCTGATCAAACTCAAACATTGCCTGGTACTTCCTGAACCTCGATCTGAGCTGGAACCCTCTCAGCCAGACAAGTGTCAGCGCTAGAATGGCGCGCCTGACACCATAAACAGCCCAACTCCTCCTTCCCAAATGCTCCTTTTTCCAAACCTAAAATCACTCGGGGGTTTCAGGTCTGTTTCCATATAGTTTTGGGCGCTTCAAGAACAGAAGAAAGTAAAGGGTTGTTTGAAAGTAGTGGGTTCTTTTGTGGATCCGGATCGGGAGAAGAAGAGGTGGATGATTGGACGCGAAAGGATTTGGGTTTGGAGAGGGAAGGGGAAGGGATTATTGGTAATGGTTTTGGGGAAGAAGGGTGGAGGAGTGGGGTTTTGAGCATTTTGGGGATTTGGGTGGGGATGAATTGGGAAATATGGTGGTTGGTTTTATCTCGTCAATACAGCGAAGAACATTTGATGAACGGAGATTGTAACCATGGAGATGTTGAATTTCAGAGAGAAGTGAAGAAGCGGATTTGATTTTGAGAAGGAACTGATGAGGAATTTGGCGAGAAAGTGGAGTGTTCTTTTCAGAGAAATAAGTATCTAGGAGACTAGGATAGAGAATTTAGAGGGGAAGTTGTACGGACAACGGTCTCATACAGCTCTCTTCTCTAAACCCATCGTTTTCGCTACAATCGGCTGAGGGAGGAAAAGGAATGGGATAATTTCGTACATAACAACCCTTCCAAATATAAAAATATGATATTCACCCTTTCAGAATCTTTTTAAGGAACTCTTTCAGAATCTCCAAATATCAGATTTACTCTTTTACACAGGGGGTAGTATGTAAAATCAGCCTATTTCTAACCCCAACGCACAAACTCAAACCATAGAAACAAAATCCCACCAAAAAACCATTGTAAAAACCCTAATCTTCTCCTCCCAGTCGCGGCGCACCGGTCGTCTCCTCCTCTGCCGTGATCCGTTTCTTCTCCACTTCGGCTGATCCAGTCATAAGGTAACATGACCCTCTCCTTATCCCTTCTTTTCTAGTTGTTCAACTGATCTGTCCTAAATTTTCTCTGTTCAGTAGATTTTAGCTCCTCGAATAGTTTTACTGACAATGTCGGCCTTTTGTAGACAGGAAGAATATTTTACCTATTTCTGTTTTGGAACTTGATTGTGTTTGAATGAGTAGACTCGTAGTTATGGTAATTTATGCTAATTGTTTTGTCAAATTATGTTATTGCTATTTTATAGCTTGAAATCATGTAATTTGTGTTTATATTTATTGCATTGGCCCTTAACTTTTGAAGGATTTTTGGTTATCTTCATGTTGCGGAAAAATTGGAAATATGAATCCATTTCAAAATATTTTTGATTCGGTTCGAAAATGGAGACGACTAAAAGAAATCAACACTTCCTCAAACTAGGAATGCATGACATCGGAAAAATGTTGTCACGTGCTTCACTCCATTATCTCGGCCGTGATGGCCGAGAAAAAACCGTGGAGCTAGTGATGGAAACAACGGCCGAGGAGGCACCGGAAATCGTGGCCGAGGAGGTGGCAGAAATAGAGGCAGAGGTGGCACCCTGATCGGCGGCAGAAACGGCTTCCAATGAGGTGACGAAGACGGCGACTGAGGAGCCATATATATCAAAGGTGCTGCGTGAAAGGGTTTGGATTGTACGGGTTTATTTAAATTACAAAAGTTGGAGGCGGTTTGTGGAAAACAGAAAAAATAATCTTCATTGATTATTTCTAAACTGACGAGCCGAAACAATCTAAAGAGACCAAAAAGAGATTGAAGGACCCAAACCCTAACTCTTCCGAAACAATATAATCAATTGATGACATGGCGTATTTGAGCGATGCGAAAAAAGAAGCAAAGCGGTAGAAAGTGGCGGGTACGGAAAGCACCTGTCAAGAGAAGACTTGGGGAGAAAAATAAAATGGATGCTTCTAGAAAGAATTTGTCGGTAACGGCTTCTGTTATTGGTACAATTTATAGTGAAAATGAGAGTGAAAGCACGAAAGATGAAGGTTCATCATGATTCTAGCCACGACCATATCTATTTTGAGCCTATTCGCAGCACTTGTCTTCTTCGTATGTGTTATCTCTTCCTAAGTGAATTAGAAAGTTGTCGAAGCTTTTATTGTTTCTGCTGAATTGAATTTCATCATACTCCGGAAGAGTTTTTTTTAGCTTGAGCGATAAGGGCCAGATCTTTCGAATGAAACTATGATTGAATAATAATGAAATAGATCCTTTATAAGCTTGAGAAGCCAGTAAATGCTTTTGTTTTGAGTCGCGTCTGACGGACGACTCTGATTATTCGTGCATGGGATTTATTGACAAAGAAAAATCCCGGCGCTTCGGCGGATTCGAATTACCATGCGTCTATATCCTCCGATGCGGCTGAAACTGCCTTTGCTCAGTGTCAGAGGTAAGAACCTTTTGCTTCGTCTTCGGTAGAGTGTAGATGTCTTTCTTCGGATCGTTGGATTCGTTCCGAAAGTGAAATATCAAATGCTACACTATCGCAGTTAGAAGTCGCAGGCAGGCGAGGTCTCTTTTCAGAAAAAAAGAAGAAGAAGAGATATAGTACTTTCTTGATTCGCTAGACACTTCTGTGACTTACAAGAGTCGCCAGTCCGATCTTGTTCCAGAAGCAGGTAAACGAACATCGAAAGAATATATATAATAATGTGATGGCAGATTGTCACTCTTGACAGATCTTTTGTACCAGGAGGATAGAAGCCCACGAAGTGGTAGGCGTCGTCGGAAAGGGAGAGAGTTGAGTTAGATCCGATGGCATTGCTTCTGTTGGAGGAAGAGGAGTGCGAATTTCTTTTTTCAGAAGCTTCAAAAAAAGAAGCTCTTGCTCACTTCATCCCGGTCGAGTACGAAAATCTCTCCACTTGAAAAGCTGGTACACTCGCTTAAGAACAATACCAATTAGTAGAAAAAGAAAAGTTCGGAAGACTAATACGGTCTTGAATTTTATTTCAGGACTCTTATTCCAAAATCCTGTCTACCCAAGCAAAGAAGAAGTTCCGTAGTGCACTAAATTATGATTAACCTATATTTAGAAGTGGAATTGCCTTCCTATAGGTTTTGTCCCTGATTCACTTGAAGGCGATGAGTCAGTTCAAGTTTCATCCCACCGCTCATCTACCCCAAGCGAAGAATCGCACTCTGAAATCCGCCCAAAGTCATTATTACCATAAGCTCCCATGGCTCCCAACAAAAGAATTCTTAGTCTCTGAAGCGGTTAAATTCAACCTTTGGGCCAACCAAGTGCCTTGAAGAAGTATCCGTCGACTCTTTTTTCAACCCTGTATGACAAACTTCCAAATATGTAACTTAATAACTGGGGAAGAAGTTCGTGCGTAACCCCTCGGAGAAGCAGACTTTATAACAAACAGCCCCCGGCCTCAGAGTCTTCTTAAGGGAACGCAATTGGAACTCCGATATCTGAACCAGAGGTAGACGATGAAAAAACTTCAGCCTTGAAGTCGGGTTACGGATTTTTCATGTTGACCTCAGAAGCGGAAAAAGGAATAGGGGACAGGATTTTCTCAACCAACTCGCTAGGGCGAGGAACCTGAGGAGCGGAAAAGAATGACTAGTCCGAGGCAGGCTTTGATACGGATGGGGAAGCCAACGACTCAGAACCGGAAAAAGAAATCAGTGGTTCGGGAGGCTTCGCCAGATTCATCGTCAGAGTATGAGCCTATAAAACTAAAAGAGAGATTCTAACAAGAACTGAGCGGCCGTCTCGCAAGTCAGCTGGAAATTCATTCGATTCTCTTGGAGACCTGAACACGAACTTCTGGCTAAACTAAGTAAGGACATGACATTACAAAACAAATGGAATTGCAGAAGTGTGAAAGAACGAGACTGTAGGCCGAACATTACTCTTGTGTTTCACATGCACCGGGTAGGGAAAAAAGGCAAGAGCTTATTGTATAAAAACTGGCCAATTCCAGCATTTAGAGAGTAAGGATCACAAAACATGAATGGATAAGAAACTGAAGCAAAAGCCGTCTCAGGATGTACTGTGTGATGGTGTTATGCCCTAGACCAAAGTGTTTGTGACCTAGGTTGACGGATTGAATTAACAAATATTA
The DNA here is from genome assembly GCA_027726005.1 of Juncus effusus. Classification (NCBI taxonomy): domain Eukaryota; kingdom Viridiplantae; phylum Streptophyta; class Magnoliopsida; order Poales; family Juncaceae; genus Juncus; species Juncus effusus. Next base: position 940,815 of record CM050898.1, read on the forward strand.
TAATTACTCTAAGATATTTCATATAATATGTACGTATAGGTTATTTTAATATAATTAAAATAGACCATGAATATGCAATTCAGCTTTATATCATCAAAGTGCGTGACTTTGAGAGTAAAACTATAAAGTATTATGAATGCTATTCTAAATCGTCCCTGGTCATTTATAGGATATTTGTGGAGACAAATATACTTGCGGATATAAATAAATATATATTTATATGCAAGCTATAAATGTACACCAGTATATTAGTTGACTGATGATCATATTTTACTGATCATGGATAAATAGTTATCAAGTCATTAACATAGGTATATGTTAGAGACCATATACTGGACTGACCCGCCATAAGAATGCTACATGTTTTACGTCATTAGCGATTCTTGTAACATAAAGTATTTATAGTCCTTTGACCTGAGATTGTCTCGGTTCCCAGCATGAGTAATTTTATACTTTAATATAATCTAACACTGCCTTTAACCGGGTGGTCATAACGGTTATAATTAGGTATACAATGAATCATGTAGAGGGATGAGTGCAATCAAGACGGGATTTTTTCCTCTCATAAATGAGAGAGATATCTTTAGGCCTCTTGATGAATTGAACTGAAGAAATGTATGGCCATACTCAAATGAATTAATAAGAGTTATTAATATCATTTGTTCTTGTTCAGTTTAATTCGGGATCAAGAAATATTAATCGATTAATATAAGGATGGCGTCTTACATGCCTTATGATCGATATAGATATCGCGTGACAAAGGGACTAAATACGTGATTGTTGATTAGGTAAATCAGATCACTGATATTCACTTAAATTGGGTAGTCATGATGGCTTGCTAGAGTCCGCTCATGATTTATAGACGGTCAAGTTTATTGCCAACATTAAGTGAACCTACAGGGTCACACACAAAGAACAAACTGAAACGAGCGCAGAAAATCCTAGCGACTTATATGATGAGTTGCATAGGAATGTCACAAAAGATATTGTCATCTTATGTGATAAGATGTGATATATATGTATATAAAGACTATGAGCACACAAGATCATGTAATCTAGAAGAGTCTAGATGATGATATGTGGATAATGATGAGTGATGTCATACACATCTTTTAGTGTGAATAGACATGACTCTTCACCTCTATATAAGGACATAGAGGGCTCCAAATTCATTGTACCAAATGATTCTCACCCTCATTATTTCTCATTCTCTTTTGTGAGACAAAAGGAGAGAAAATATCCTTTCTCATTTTGTGTGACAAAATTACTAAAGGGTGCTTTCCTTTTATATGACAAAATGAAAGGGTGCAATTATATGAGAGAATTATACATCTTTTGTGAGACAAAATAAGAAGAAGAAAAAGAGTTTTCTTGTGCAAAAAGGAGAACAAGCTACTAGCATATATATTGTTCTTCTTCCCGTTTTAAGAAGTTTGTTCGTGTGGACACCGGTAGAGGCGTTCGTACTTTCGGCGCTTGTGATCTATTCGGCCTAAGAAGATGAGAACGGGTTGTTGAGAGTTTTGGTGGAGACCGATTGTGTGTGCGGTAGATGGCTTCCGCATGATCCGACCTAGACGGATTAGACGGATGGAAAATCGGTTAGGACGGTAACCGGTTTAGAGGCGCTTGGACAACACGCATGGTTTGAGCGTCACGGATTAAGCGTAATCTGAAAGGTATCTTTAAGATTTATTTCTTTGATTTAACCGATATGCACGGATTCTCGGGATGGGTTTTGGACGAATAATTTTTAGTTTTCCACTGCGTTATGCACGTCCGAAACCCAACAGTTACGACGAATGGGTGTGACCAAAGGGTGTGACTAAAGGGTGTGACCAATGGATATGATCCAAATATCACGTCCAATAGGTTGCGACTAACGGTTGCGACCAAGAGGTGCGACCAACGGGTGTAATCGACATGCGCAACCAAGAGGTACGACCGAAAAGGTGCAATCGCAAGAGTTGTGACCTCTTGAATAGATGTGTCTTCATGAAAGGGTGCATACCATGAACTGCTTTTTTGAAATGGTGCATGTGATGCATTATTTCATGAAAAGTTGCATGTGATGTATTGAATTCATGAAAAGATGCCTATGATGTATTAATGTGTAGAAAAATGTGTATTGACAAAGTTGACCAGGTGTTGACCATGTTGATCATGTTGACAGTTGACTGTTGACCCACTGTGTTGACTGTGGACTATGTTGACTGTTGATTGTATTGACTGTTAATTGTTGACAGTTGACTACACTAATTTACCCCTTGAGTGTTGACCATTGAATTGGTCAAAAGTTGATCATGACCTGGTCAAAATGTTGACCATTGATTGGTGACCTTATCAAATGTTGATCGTTGACCTTGTCAAATGTTGACCAAATCAAATATTGATTTTTGACTTGTCAAATATTGACAATGACGACCGCGCCCCGAATTCGCATTCGTAAGCCTTATATAAATATATATATATATATTTTATAAATGGGTAAATAATCGTAACATAATATGATTATGTTTATATTTGATATATTTGTTGATATGTATTTATATAATGAGAGAGTTCATTAGGCATAACACATGCATCATGGAGATGAAGGAGTTCATCGTCCATTATGAATACATCATTAAGATAACAAGTTCATTTTCAACCACACATCATGGAGATGAAAGAGTTCATCGATTTCGATACATGGAGATAAGATTTCCATATACAATCTAAGAAAAATTTCATGGAGATGAAATATATATTAGGAAATCTTTATGTTAGTTCATAAATATCAAGGCCATGATATATCATCGTTATTATCTTTATTCGATTATTACATATGATGTTCTTTGAATATTGCATAATAACATATAATATTAAATAAAATCCCTCAAAACAATGTTAAGTCAAGAAGTGCCTTCCATAAGTCTAAATCTCTCGATACTCTGATTGACCCTGCATAGGTCATGCCAAAGCTGGGTATGTAGGGACAATCTTAGGAGGAGAGAATGCGGGAAATGGGAGCCAACATAGGTCATGCCAAAGCTGAGTGTGTTGGGTACTATTTTGCCGATGATTAGACATGGTTTGACTTAACTGGGCTATCAAGTCGGACTTGGGCTCGGGGCATACGATAGGATATATACGTCAGGCATATGATGCTTATCTTATATTGTTCAAGAGTTGTATGAGATACAATTGGAATTGTTCCTACCTAAATAAGTTAAGTTCTGGGCGATGAGCCAAAGCTCACTTAGGACTTAACTGAAATATGGATCTTGTCTCACTATGAAACTTCAAGGATTGAAAGTTTCCGAATCAATGCAATTAAGGGTTATTGATTTGATTAAAAATAGTGGGAGCCATTATATGAAATACTTAAAGAATAATAGTCTTTGCATATTATTCAAATAGAATAATATATCTATTTATGTCTCACGATAGGTCCTTGAGAAGGACAGATAACATAAGATGCTTATAATCGTTAAAATGAACATGGACAAGTGTTGTCAATAATATTCTCGTGCTTAAAAGGAACGTAAAAGTACTCCCAAAGATAAGGGCAAGATGTTGCCGATGCTTCGGCCTTATGTAAGAAATTAGTATCTTTTGCAGTGAATCGGTTCATTGAAAGAAACCATAATTTCTCAAGAAGATATGAAAAAGGGAATGAAAGGATAGTGTGACTACCGCTTCAAGTATTTTTGTTATAGAAATTAACTTATCTATTTCACATCATGTGTATTAGATACACGATGTAAATCACACATTTGTGAAAATGTGCTGACAAAGTTGTAGACTATTGAGTAAATATGATGTTAACATATGAGTGACAAATGTAGCAAAAGTTATTGCATTTTCTCAAGTAACTCATTTATTTACATTGTCTTTTTGGACTTATCGCCGACATAAATAATTGTTATTTAATCTTACAATAAATTTTGTATTATCTATAGTTCGAGTTTATCTATGAATGGTTATCAATTTATTATTGAGAATAATAATTTCTCCATTCACAAATGTCAATTTTCTTTGGAAATGTTCCAATAGAAAAAATTACCTAATGTGTTATATCGAACAAGATAATTATAAGTCTATCTATAACATTAATATTAAGAATTTGAATCTAGCATTGTCGCTTGGTCTACTTAAATAAGATGAACATTTATTAAATCCATTAAGATGGATTTTCAAATTCATTTGTTTTTGAATCATTTGAAACATGTGTAACTTATTTATTAGACAAGATGACATATACGTCTTTCACAAAATAAGGTGAAAGCAAGTTACTTATTGACTCTCATACATAGTGATGTATGTTCATCAATGAGTGAAGGTGCTAGAGAAAACTACTTCATCGCTTTATTGAAACAATAAATTTGAATATTTTGAAAAGTTCAAAAGTTACAAATAATGAAGTAGAGAATAAAACTTGGTTTCGAAAAATCATATTTCTTTGATGAGATCGAGGAGTCGAGAACTAAGTGTTTGATCATCATGATAACTATATCGAACTTTATTAGATATAGTTCGATTATGATGAGTTAAATATATCTTCTATTTCTTTCGGGGTTACGCTCTTATTGAGTTCATGCTGAATATAATTCCATCTAAAGTAGTTGTAAAAGACTCCATATGCGATATGGACTGGTAGGTGTATCAGATTATCTTTTATCAAGATTTGAGGATATGATACTTAATTGAAGCATCATGCATCTAATCGGATTAGTGCTTATTGTGGAATATCCTAAGAAAAGTAAAGGATATTACTTCCATAATTAATATTAGAACAAAGTGTTTGTTACTCGAAAATTATATCTCTTTGGAAGAAGTGTTTCCAAAATAATTAGTGGGAGTAAATTTGAAAAGTTCAAATTCCACATACTGACCGTAATGCTCGGATGGAAATTAATTCAGATTTCAACTAGTAGTTGAGTCTGTAATTAATCAACTAGACTCTCAAGATGTTGAAGAGTCTGAGTATATAACATAAGTGTATTCATGTAGATCTATTAGAATTTATCGCAGGCCCGAAAAATATAGATTTTTCGTGTCTAATGATAAAAATTTCGTACTCATAGATGGTGAGTCCACATTCTACTAATAGACTATGATGAGTCAATGCTCTAATGGTTAGAGACTTTGAAAGTTGAGATGTAATCCATGTCAGACAATCAAGTTTTGAATTTGATTGATTCATCAGATGGAAATACGGTTTTAAAAGAAAGACCGACATGGATAATGTGCAAACATATAATGTATGATTTGTGGTTAAGTTAAACTCATAGTATAGACTATGATAATATTTTTCCAAGTCATCATGTTTATGTATTTCAGAATTTTCTTGGGCATATGTTCATAGTATGACTATAAAAGATGCCAAGTGGATGTCAAGACGTTGTTTCTTAATAGAAACATATGAAAGTATGTATATGATACAACTTGAGAGTTTTGTCTATCCTAAAAATTTTGAAAAGAGTTTGCAAGTTGCATAAATTCATTTATGAATTAAAGCAAACATCTCTAGTTGAATATGACAATGTTTGATAATCCATTTAAGAACCCAATCCCTTAAATGATGGTGATCATGTTAGGTCAACTGGTATGTGATATCACATAGATCAATGAGTATGAGATACTTGGTTGATTTGGCCTAGTGCAAGTGGGAGATTGATGGTGTTATGCCCTAGGCCAAAGTGTTTGTGACCTAGGTTGACGGATTGAATTAACAAACATTATAATTACTCTAAGATATTTCATATAATATGTACGTATAGGTTATTTTAATATAATTAAAATAGACCATGAATATGCAATTCAGCTTTATATCTTCAAAGTGCGTGACTTTGATAGTAAAACTATAAAGTATTATGAATGCTATTCTAAATCGTCCCTGGTCATTTATAGGATATTTGTGGAGACAAATATACTTGCGGATATAAATAAATATATATTTATATGCAAGCTATAAATGTACACCAGTATATTAGTTGACTGATGATCATGTTTTACTGATCATGGATAAATAGTTATCAAGTCATTAACATAGGTATATGTTAGAGACCATATACTGGACTGACCCGCCATAAGAATGCTACATGTTTTACGTCATTAGCGATTCTTGTAACATAAAGTATTTATAGTCCTTTGACCTGAGATTGTCTCGGTTCCCAGCATGAGTAATTTTATACTTTAATATAATCTAACACTGCCTTTAACCGGGTGGTCATAACGGTTATAATTAGGTATACAATGAATCATGTAGAGGGATGAGTGCAATCAAGACGGGATTTGTTCCTCTCATAAATGAGAGAGATATCTTTAGGCCTCTTGATGAATTGAACTGAAGAAATGTATGGCCATACTCAAATGAATTAATAAGAGTTATTAATGTCATTTGTTCTTGTTCAGTTTAATTCGGGATCAAGAAATATTAATCGATTAATATAAGGATGGCGTCTTACATGCCTTATGATCGATATAGATATCGCGTGACAAAGGGACTAAATACGTGATTGTTGATTAGGTAAATCAGATCACTGATATTCACTTAAATTGGGTAGTCATGATGGCTTGCTAGAGTCCGCTCATGATTTATAGACGGTCAAGTTTATTGCCAACATTAAGTGAACCTACAGGGTCACACACAAAGAACAAACTGAAACGGGCGCAGAAAATCCTAGCGACTTATATGATGAGTTGCATAGGAATGTCACAAAAGATATTGTCATCTTATGTGATAAGATGTGATATATATGTATATAAAAACTATGAGCACACAAGATCATGTAATCTAGAAGAGTCTAGATGATGATATGTGGATAATGATGAGTGATGTCATACACATCTTTTAGTGTGAATAGACATGACTCTTCACCTCTATATAAGGATATAGAGGGCTCCAAATTCATTGTACCAAATGATTCTCTCTCTCATTATTTCTTATTCTCTTTTGTGAGACAAAAAGAGAGAAAATATCCTTTCTCATTTGTGTGACAAAATTACTAAAGGGTGTTTTCCTTTTATATGATAAAATGAAAGGGTGCAATTATTTGAGAGAAATATACATCTTTTGTGAGACAAAATAAGAAGAAGAAAAAGAGTTTTCTTGTGCAAGAGAAGAACAAGCTACTAGCATATATATTGTTCTTCTTCCCGTTTTAAGAAGTTTGTTCGTGTGGATACCGGTAGAGGCGTTCGTACTTTCGGCGCTTGTGATCTATTCGGCCTAAGAAGATGAGAACGGGTTGTTGAGAGTTTTGGTGGAGACCGATTGTGTGTGCGGTAGATGGCTTCCGCATGATCCGACCTAGACGGACTAGACAGATGGAAAATCGGTTAGGACGGTAACCGGTTTAGAGGCGCTTGGACAACACGCATGGTTTGAGCGTCACGGATTAAGCGTAATCCGAAAGGTATCTTTAAGATTTATTTCTTTGATTTAACCGATACGCACGGATTCTCGGGATGGGTTTTGGACGAATAAATTTTAATTGTTTCGCTGCGTCATGCACGTCCGAAACCCAACACTGGGAGCGGAAACGAATGCTAGGGCCTCATCGGAGGAGTTAGCAAAGCAGACTGGGATGACATCTCAATATAGGGGAGATGCTTTTGACCCAAGGAGTTTAGTTTGTGCTCGAAAGGAGCGAGGAAGGGCTTATGTTCTGAGCATATATACGAGTCTCGCTTTTTTCGAGAGAAACATTAGTAGTTTCGATCCAGCGAGGAAGTCATTATGTTCCGAGCCTAGAGGTCTCGCCTAACTACGTCTCTCTCTCTAACTACGTTTCGACCTTCTTAACCCACTCCCTTTTCTTACCTTCTATACTTACTTACCCCTCTTCCTTCCACAGGGATTATTCAACCTTGTGACATCCACATATGAACAATCTGCCGTTTCAGAAAGACATAATCCTTTGGAAACAAGGAACAATAATGGAGGCACTTCTTTAGGTTATTTGGCAATGCGGCGGGCCGTGTGGCGGGTCGAAACAGTATGTTGGTGGGTATTGAGGTTCGAAACAGTATGTATGGTTTGTTGTTATATGTATAGTGTGAGTTAGGGTATGTTTTGTTTTTTGTATTTTTTTTTTTTTAGTTTGGTTTTGGATTCTTGGGAGGGCAGTTATGTGGTGTGATTGCCATTTTTGGTTGTAATGCTGCATTGTGGGTATTTTGTAATGGAGTTATGTATGTTTATTATGGTAGTTTATGGACCTGAGTTTTTCTCAAGTTTTTTTGTTGTGCTATGTTTTGTTATGTTTTATTTAAGGTTACTAAATGTGAAGGCGATTGATTGGTTTGGTCGAAGCTGAAAATTTCATAAAAAATTCTCAATAAACGGGGAAAGTAGATTTTTTTCCAAATTAAAAATAGCAATTTTGTAATTAAACAGTAAATTTTATCTTGTAAGTTGTAAGTAGTGAAATTTTTTTTTCATTGGATCATCAATTTTCATTTACAAATGAGACATGATATGTCATCATCCACTGAATCTTGCCCAAAACAAAAAATGAAACAAAAACCAAATTGGGAAAGTCATTCGGACATTTAAAGAGCAAGTAGGTCTTGCTTCTTCAGTCTCAGACTACATCTACATTTTTTTATCTCTACTTCAGCTTCAGATGGTTCCACTGCAATCTTATCATTTTCTTCATTACTCATCTTCTTTGTTCCATTTGATACTTGAGATTCAACAACACCATCAGAACTATCTATTTTCTCCTTCCCACGAGAATATGTATGATTTTGGAGTTCATTAGTTGGAGTCAGCTTCATTTCCTAGCAAATCACAAATCATTGAAGAAAATGAGATCATTCAGTTGGAAGATCTTTGTATTGGCATCATAGCTCTTCAACCAATACTTGTCCTATCCTGAATGTTTTCTGGCGCTTTCTTAGTTGAAATCTAGAGAAATGGATGTAGTTCTTCGTTTCAATTTGATGGTCTGCCACTTGGCTTTATCTTTTCCTTGCTCAACCGAGTCAAAGCTTTTTTTCAGATTTGTCTGCTGGCACCAAAAAGAACTCCGATAGGTAGGTCGGTCAAAGGCATGGGTAGTTGACTGAAAGTGGGCCAGGCGAGAGATTTCACCTGGACCTTCTTCTTTGACTCTGTCTGCTAGAGAAACTCGGCCACCCATCAACATCCAATAAGAACTAATTGGAAGATTCAATTCGTTAGTAAAGACAGGTTGGAAATTTCATAGGTGCAACGAGTGAATTAAGGAGCCTATAAAGCCATCGACCAAAGCGAAGCACCAATCAACATCAAAGGTACGTGGCTTCCTTCCTTTGTCCGGCACTTAGCCATTGATGTTGATGTCAAAGTGCAATGGAATGAAAAGAACATGATCATTGAATTCCTATTGTCAGATGATTGCAAGATAAACAATAGCACTTTAGTCTGCATAGTTGGTGAGAGCGGTATCGGCAAGACCAAGTATGGTTCATCTTGGTTCCAATGAAGAAAGAGTATCAGATGCCTTTGATTCTCGTATATTCATATCCATGCCCGAGAAGTCTGATTAAAAGAGACGTTAGAAGGAACTATTTGAGTCTGCTACAAGCTTGACTTGTCCCGTGAAAGAACCAGATTGACTTGAGGATTTGTTGATGGATGAAAACAAAGGTACGAAAGTTTTTTTTATTGGATGATGCTGAGAATGAGAACCCAAGTTTCTGGACTAGTGTAGTGAGTGTACTAAACCATGGTTCAAGAGAAAGTATACTGCTTTTCACTCCTAAGAGTCAGGCTGTAGCTGAGGTCACTGGTGCAATGCAAATAACTCATTTTGTTCCAAACCTTTATCTGAATATCATTGTTGTCTAATTTTCTGGTGACATGCATTTACTGGTCTCAGTCAAAATACCTATACTTATTTAGTAGAGACCGGCAAGCAACTTGTTTCAAAGTGCCGGCACAACCCCCTCTGTATAGAGGTTCTCGCGGGACTTCTTGTGCGTTCAAAAAAGAAAGAATCTTGGGTTGAAATTGGAAAAACTGATATGTGGGATATGGATGGGTATGATGGGGAACCATTGTCAGCTCTAAGAGTGGTGAGATAAACTTATATTCCCTCCTCCACTCGGACAATCTCTCGCAAAATGTCCCTGCTTCTGACACGTAAAAGACAAATTCCCACCCGTACCGCCACCTGTCCCACCAGCTGTCAGAGTCGGACAATCTCTCACCCAATGACCCGGCTCCTTGCACCTAAAACACCCATCCCCAATTCCCGCATTATTAATAACATTATTATTACTATTATTCAGGGGCCTATTCGTAAATCCGCCACCACTCATCCCCACTCCTTGCCTATTATTAATAATATTATTATTACTATTATTATTATTCATATAAGGACAATTTTGCGCATTATGCCCGTTCCCCCCACAACTACCACAATTCACCATCTGATTAATAGGAGGGGATTATTGACATTACCACCAACATTGGAATTAAAGTTCATATTTGCGGATTGGTCCTCAGAAGATATTCTATCTATCAAGCCCAACAAATACTTGCTCTCATTAATCGGATCCACTCTATCAGCCTTCATCACTGAACACTTAACTCTCGTTTCATCTTGGTAAGTTTCTTCCTTCACTTTCAGCTTGAAATTGTACTGGCTGAATATTGAGTTTTTTATTATTTCGGAATATTTCACTTCGTCCTGTTCTTCGAATTTTATCAAGTAGAGGTCTTTTGCAGAAATGCCCATTATTTCTTCGCCAGCCTCTTGGAATGCAGTCATGTAAATTACGCCTGTATGATCTGATATTTGAAATTGGAGAATGTACCTGTAATAAAAAATAAAATGTTAGAATTTGCTTTTTATTGTTTTTAAATTGAGAAAATTGTGAAAGAATCGCCTCCATTATTGGAAATTGCAGCTCCTCTATACTTTAGAAAATTGCAAAGAAATATTAATCAGTGATTAATTAACTAAACTATCAATGTCAGATATCAAGTTCTCAACAAGCGATAGTGTTCTCAATTTTCTAAAGAATAAAGTATTTTTGCAATTTTCAAAAAATGGAGGGGCTGCTTTGCAATTCAACCATATTTAAGAGAAATTTTCAAGAAAACAGCTCATAATCAGAAATTGCAAAAGAGCCCCTCTATTCTTTACCGAATTGCAATAAATATCAACTATTAAATATTATATTACCTATAATCACATTCCGCAAAGTTCTGCAAACAAGTCTCGCATCTCCAGCTTCCATCTCCATTATTCGTAACCTTCTTACTACACGTTCTCTCTCCTCTTATCAAAGGACAAGCAGTATAACAAAAACTATCTCCTTTAATAAACGTAATCACAGCCTTAACATTAATCCAGTCCGTTTAATTATCTTTCCCCAATCCTTCATCCTTAATCTGACTCACTGTTTTTCTATTTTCACCCCCTGTTTGTTCTCATTTCGCGCGGAATTGATGGGAGTTTGTTTCCTTCTGTTTCGTACCAGTCTTTGATCATGTTGGCTTGTGGGATGAAATTAGGGTTTATGAAGAGCTGGGAACCGTTGATTGTGGAAATTGATTTTCCGTTAAATTCGTTGATTCGCCCCCATTTTGACTGCCAGAATTGGGAATGAACCTGAGTCGAATATATTTTGCATTTCGGTCCCTTCATTATTTACGGAATTGCCCAAAAATGTGATTTCCATTGCTATTGTGATGTTCTTCTCTCCTTCCACCTCAAGCAATTGACTTGAATTTTTTTATTTTAACAATCGACTTGCATTGTAGCTCTAAAATTCAAATGAAAAACTTCACTAATATACAAGTAATTCTAACAATTTTTGTTGGTTTTTTACTATAACTAGGGGAGCCCTCGCTTCGGAACATTGAATATAATTTCATGTATATACAGTATATTTTATTTTGTATTATATAGAATTTAATATCACTCTATATTATTATATAAAAATTATTTATATAAAATTTAATAAAAAAATCTTAAGAATATCACGTGTCAAATATTCTGCACTCATCTAACGTTAATAAGAAATTAAAATGGTATGACGAATTATGTGTTGGATATTTGTCTTGATTGAAAAATGTCTCGCTTCATACATTTAATTAACAAAATTATCACATAAAATCTTAAAGAAAATCACGTTTTGAATGTTCTACACCTATCTAGCATTAATAAAAAATTAAAATGGTAGGACGAACTTTTTGTTTTTGACTGAAAAGTGACTGACTTCATACGTTTGACTAACAAAACTATCACATAAAATCTTAAAGAAGATCACGTGTCGAATGTTTTGCAACAATTCAACATTACTATGAAATTAAAATGGTGTGACAAACTGTGTGGCAAAATGTGTGTTATATATTTGTCTTGACTGGAAAGTGATCCATTTCATACGTTTGACTAATAAATTTATCACAGAAAATCTTAAAGAAAGTCACATGCCAAATATTCTACATCCGTCCAACATTAATAAAAAAAATTAAAAAGGCGTAGCAAATTTTATTTGGGGCATATCAAATTAAAAATGTGCGCTGAATGGTTTTTTGGGCTTGTCTGAGTGTATGAAAATTTTATGTGGGGCCGCCGTTAAATTTTTTATATGAGTGTAGTTATCTACTGAATCGACATGTTAGTTTGGAATGACCCGTCTTATATACTGAGTATTGTTAATTGCTAAAGGAAATCCAATAAATATAAAAAAAATATCTTACCTACTTAGAAGACACGTGTCGGTTTCTCATCTTTCCTCCACTCATCCAACTTTAAAAGAAGTAAGAATAACATCATATACTAATATATAATTCTAGAATTTTTTTGAGAAAAAAAATGAAAAAATGAAAAATTAATTCCAAAATTTTTAGTTACCAAATAAAAAAAATAGTTTCACAAAAAGTTAATTCTAGAAACTACAAAAGTATAATTAGCAATATTTACTCATAGATACTATAATAAATAATTTTCTCAAAAGAAAAAAATAGTAATTTCATTAAATATATTTTACAAAAAAAATATCTACATAAAAATTAATTATGAAAGGTAATAATATATTTGAAAAATGAGTGAAAATATTAAGATTGTGATTATTTTTATTTAAGGTTTTTTGTAATAATTGCAAAGAGATGAGGTAATTTTTTTGATTTTTTATGGCATTTATAAATATATCACAGTAGGTCACTCAACTTTAAAAATATGTCACTAGAGGTCACTATCTTTAATTATATGTTAGTTTTAACTTGTTGAGACGATTATAGTTCATGTTAGACTTATTTTTTCTTTAAATTTAGCAAAAGTAAAATAGTTATAAAATATCATTTTTATGAAATATAAAAAAAATTACAAAAAAATTATAAAAAAATTATATCATTTTAAAAAAAAATTATAAAAAAAATCAGAAAAACACTTTTCCAAAAAATATTTCCAGAAAAGAATATTTTTTCAAAAAAATGGATTTTCATTTTTTAAAAAATTATGTTTCAAAAAATATTTTATAAACAAATAATTTTAATAAAAGTATTTATAAAATACTTTCCTTTTTAAAAATATTCTTTTATAAAATACTTTTTGAAACTAATTTTTTTTGAAATGAAAAATATTTCCTTCAAAAAATATTCTTTTCCAAAAATACTTTATAAAAATATTTTATATCATTTTTAAAAATTTATAAAAAAATCCAGAAAAATATTTTTAGAAAAGAATATTTTTTGAAGGAAATATTTTTCATTTCAAAAAAAAATAGTTTCAAAAAATATTTTATAAAAGAATATTTTTCAAAAGGAAAGTATTTTATAAAATACTTTTATTAAAATTATTTGTTTATAAAATATTTTTTGAAACATAATTTTTTAAAAAATGAAAATCATTTTTTTGAAAAAATATTCTTTTCTGGAAATATTTTTTGAAAAAGTGTTTTTCTGATTTTTTTTATAATTTTTTTATAATTTTTTTGTAATTTTTTTTTTATATTTCATAAAAATGATATTTTATAACTATTTTACTTTTGCTAAATTTAAAGAAAAAATAAGTCTAACATGAACTATAATCGTCTCAACAAATTAAAACCAACATATAATTAAAGATAGTAATCTCTAGTGACATATTTTTAAAGTTGAGTGACCCACTGTGATATATTTATAAAGTTGAATGACCTCTTATGATATATTTATAAAGTTGAGTGACCTCCCGTGATATATTTTTAAAGTTGAGTGACTTCATATGATACATTATAAAAATTGAGTGATCTTTGGTGATAAATTTTAAAAGTTGAGTGACCTACGGTGAAATAATTGTAAAGTTTGATGACCTCCTGTGATTTTGGTAAATTTGAGATGATTATTTGAGTTATAAGTGGGTGATGACGTGGACTGCTTACATCAACGATGACGTGTCATACACGTGTCAATTCTGTCAATAAATGGATGGAAAATTAACCGGGTGACCTAATTTGGACAAATCAAAAGTTGAGTGACCTATTGGGGACAATTAAAAGTTGGATGACCTATTTGGTCATTTTATGAAAGTTGAGTGACCTAAGATAAAATTTACCCTACTATATAGAATTAGCACCGATCTTTCCAGACCAAAATTAGTACTTTTGACCAGGTGTAATTATTAGAGGCATCTTTAATTTCTGCCTCACCTGGAATGATATAGGTTCAAAACCGACCTAATCAGTTTCTGTCACATACCCTGATGTAACCTGACTACTTATTTTTATCTTCATCAGAATTAACCAATAGTCAACATTCTAGAAAAAAAAATAACCGTGTTGGTTGATTTCTTATGAAAACGATTGAATCAACGTTGCATTGCATTCGCTTTTGGGCTGGGCTGGAATGGCCATCTTTAATATAATTAGGAAAATTTATAAAAAAATTAAGAAAAAAAATTAGGACATTATAGGCTGATCAGTGCTGAATTATATTTTGGGAAATGGGAAATCATGACTGGGGACTGTAGCGATCCTGTAGCGACGGATTAAAATTATATACTGGTTTCTCGCGTTTCTATATATGCTATATACTGTTTTCATTTTTTAAAATATATACTGTTTACGAATGAATTTTTATATACTGTTTGTTTTTAGTTTATATGTTTTTATATACTGTTTTTATTTTTTAAAATATATACTATTTTACCAAATGAATTTTTTATATACTGTTTGTTTTCAGTTTATATATTTTTATATACTATTTTCAGTTTTTATATACCGTTGCTACATATTCGCTACAGTATCTATCGCACAGTATCAGCTCCCTTATATTTTCGTAACTCCTCTTTATTAAAACCCCCCTACTTTCACAACCTACACATACAAATGTTCTCTTTTCAGGCCCAACTCTCCTTCAATTGAGTGTCGCGTTTTGTATTTTGAGGCTTTGCCTTATATTTTATCATTAGGAAATGTTTTCGGCCATTTTAGCTTTTAATATTCAATAACTCGAGCATCCTTATAAAATGAATAATTTATCAGAATTCAAAACAAAATTTTAAGTTATAAAGGCAGCTGGTATCAAGTATTTATAATTATATAAAATTACATAAAAAATGTCGGTCTCATATACAACACCAACCCAAATGTCATATACCCTTATGTTTCAAAGCAAATTTAATTCTCATTAGTGAGCACATTTTTCACTAAATCATGACACTTTTCTAGCGCGTTCCTTCGTGATATCTTTAAACTCAACATACTGTTTGCAATCCTAGACCGCTTTCAATTGCCATCTGTTAACTTTTTTGTTTGAGTATCAGCCCTCCGTTTCATCGCATACCTAATGTTTTGATTTAGTCCTCCAATATCTTACACAATAGAATCTATTCCTCTGCACACAGATCTATCATGCTAACTTTGTTTCGAATTTCAACACACTCATTTTTCGGTTTTCTCAATTTGATAGAATTGCATCTCAACGATAATAAAATTATTTTCTACCATGAAATATCTCTGTCCATTTATTAATTTTGGATCAGATAATAGAGATGACACTTCAAAAAGAGATTGGTTTAATTTATAATTGAATTTACTGTTTATTTATAACCTCAAGTCGTAACTTTAGTATGTATACAGATACCATAATCAATAATTCATGATCCAACTACACTAATTACCGGCCCGTATTTGAGGCATGTGTTTTTCATGCTGATTCATTTCAAATGTAGTACATTAATTTAATTTATGGCAATATACATTTGTTAGATTCATCATTCTCCTAAATTCAATGAAAATTCTTCTCCAAGACAATAAACAAGAAATATGCCAAGGGTTATTATAAAAAATTCATGAAGCCCAAACTAGTGGTAAATACTTCAAATTCAAAGGGTTAAGAAAAACGCTCAAACTTTCTTATTGTTCATATTAAACAAATCCAGACAGAAAAAGTGAATTATCGACTTTTTGCCTGAATGGATAAATAACTCGAAATAAATTATACTAGAAAATCATAAATTCTAAAAATAAGAAAAATAAAACAAAATAAATGAACCAAAATCAACTACAATTCAAGGAATTACTACAAAAGTCTACTGAGAGACTTAATAAGCAGTTTGATATTTTTGGTAGTTGCTTCATCTCCTGTAAATCCTGATATATCTGAGCTGATACTCTACAAAATATATACAAATAGATTAATAAAAAATAAATAAATAAAAAAAAATGGAGGAAAAAAATAAATAAATAAAATAAAATGGAGGAAAAAAATAAAAATTAAAACCTCGATATTTTTTAGAGTAAAAATGAGAGAATAAATAGACTGTCTAATAAGATCCGAATTATCGGGCAACAAAACCGAAGATTGCACCTTTCTGCAATTAAAATTTCAAAAAAAGAATAAAAATTATCTCAAAAATAGTTATAATTTCATGAAACAAATTGAATAAAAAAATATTATTTATACCTAAAATCCTTAGTTGCATCAGCGAGACTTTTAGCTATAGTCTCCACATCCTTAATTAATTCACCTTTTCGCACCTCACTCAACATTGGTTGAATATTCTCAGCTAGAGCTTCCATCTATTATAATTATCATCATTACATCAAAATAATGAAATTTAAGGTTAGATCCTCAAAATAACCCAGAAAAATTCAAAAATTCCAAACTACTCCATTTTTACTCTCAAAATAACTAAAAACAGACTTTGAAACTCCGTTATTATTTCAGAAAAAATATCGGAGTTTGAAAATCTGTTTATTTTTCAGAAAAAAGTACCACCGAACATTCGAGAAAAAATGAAAGAAGGTCCATTTTTGCTGCCAGATTTTCAAGTCAAGTACTTTTTCGCTACTTCTTTCTGAAAAATTAAAGTTACGAACTTTCAAAGTCCGTTTTGAGTTAGTCTAGCAATAATTTCAATTTTTTGGGATTAATTCACGAATTTATATTTTTTGGGGTTAGTCTGTTAATTCCAATTTTTTTAATATTTAGTTTGACAATTTCAAAAACAAATCCGGTTAAACTTCAAAAAACAGATTGATTTACTTTTAAAATCTTACCTACATTCAAAACTCTTGCGGAGAGAGTAGCTGGGATTATGCAGTATGCTCAACCCCTTTTCAAAACGGGGTGTGTTTGTGGGTGCTTTTTTTCTTTTTCAAAATTTCTTTAGGTCAGTTCGAGAATCTTATAAATTTATAGTCTTGGAAATTCACTTAAATTGAATATATAGTATAGAAATTTAAGAAACCACTTTCTCTGCAAGATCATACCCTCTCTTCTCCCCAATCTCGTGAAAATCCCCACCGTCTCATCTAAACTCACGCCCGTCTGCCCCCTCATCCTCTCTTTATCACACAAAATCAGTTCTTCTTTCTTGCATTCTGTATCAAGCGGTCCGACAGAAGGTTCCGGAAGCGGGTTTCGAGGAGGTTGGAGTGAAGACAGGGTATGATCTTGTGGAGAAGGTGGCCGGGATTTTGCAGGATGCTCAGCCCCTTTTGGAAAAGGTGTCTATTGGGTGTTTTTTTTTTTTTTTAAAATTCTTTAGGTTCGTTCCAGAATCTTACCCAAAAAGAAATTCAAAAATCTACATAAAATAACTACCTTTTCCAAGAGGGGTTGAGCGTCCTGCATAATCCCAGCCACTTTCTCCGCAAGATCATACCCTCTTTTCACTCCAACCTCCTCCATCTCCCTGCCCAGCCTGGTAAAAATCCCGACCATCTCATCCAGACTGACACCTGTCTGTCCTTTCATCCTCTCTTTATCACACATAATGAGTCCTTCTTTCTTGCATTTGGAGTCGAGAGGGTCCACGGAAGGGGACGGGAGGGGCTTTCGAGGGGTTATGTCGATAAGGGTTTCCATTAGGAGGCCCGATTGGATTGAAAAATGGGTGGAGATATTATATTTTTATTTTTATGGAGGCTACTTTTTTTTAGTTTTGATTTTCTATTGGGTATTTGTATATTTTAAATAGGGAAAATATGGTTTAATTAGGCAAATTTGTCAAAAATATAAAAAAAAAATTAAAAAGATGACATCAATCCAACAAATCTAGCCCTCAAGATATCGGCCATCGCCATCCAACATTTATATAAATAAATAGAAGTTCATAGGCTAGAAATAGCAAATTAATCACCATAAACAAACAAAATCAACATAACAAATGACAAAATCCATACCAACACTTTACCCAAACCAACAAATCCAAACCCCAAACCATCAAATCACAAAATCGCCAAAAAAATCCTCAAAATAACAAACCTCAACAGTGGCATCAATACTCCTTAGCGAAGAATCGACTCACACCACATTCCCAACGGTCACTCCCCTTATCCGCACCGGCGTGCCGACACAGATCCCGCACGCCTGATCGAACTCAAACACCGCCTGGTACTTCCTGAACCTCGATCGGAGCTGGAACCCTCTCAGCCAGACAAGTGTCAGCGCCAGAATGGCCGCGCCCGACACCATGAACAGTCCTACTCCTCCTTCCCAAATGCTTCTTTTTCCAAACCCAAAATCGCTCAGGGGTTTTAAGGTCTGTTTCCATATGGTTTTGGGCGCTTCAAGAACAGAAGAAAGTAAAGGGTTGTTTGAAAGTAGTGGGTTCTTTTGCGGATCCGGATCGGGAGAAGAAGAGGTGGATGATTAGAGGCGAAAGGATTTGGGTTTGAATTTGGAGAGGGGAGGAGAAGGGATTATTGGTAATGGTTTGGGGGAAGAAGGGTGGAGGAGTAGGGTTTTGAGCATTTTGGGGATTTGGGTTGGGCTGAATTGAAGAATATGGTGGTTTTATTTTATCTCGTCAATTCAGCGAACAGTTGGCGACGCTGAATTTTGGAAGAAGTGAGGAAATGGGTTCGGGAAAGAGCACAGAGAGAGGCAGAGGCTAAGAGAACAGATTCGTTTTTGTTTAGTGTCGGATTTATTGTTTTGGTTTTGGCTTGCTGCAGAAGAGAGGAGGATCTCAAGCGAAGCGACGCGACAGTGAGGACTGAGGAGAGCAAATGCGACGAGATGAGGTGAGGTCGTGCGTGCGCAAAAAAGGAGGCGTCCGACAGAAAGAGGAGAGAGAGGCGGGGCAGTTCGGTGCGTGGAAACAAAGAGGAGGGGGAGAGCTAGAGCTACCGAGAGGAAGAAGGGAATAATAGAGGCACGGTGGGGATAATTTTTCTCTGTAGTTTGAAAGAGACGGTTCACACTAAATCTCGCTAGAACGGATGAACAAATCAAAATATTACAAAGATATATATTTTACAATCCAAAGTTTTAGAAGATCAAAATTTAAAAAAAGCCAAGGAGAAACCGATATAAAATATATGAACTCAGCAGCGGTTATTTCTATAAAACCGTTACAGAACTTTTAGTAGCGGTTATTAATAAAGAACCGTTACCGAATCCTTTAGTAGCGGTTATTAATAAAGAACCGTTACCGAATGCTTTAGTGACAACCGTTACCGAATCCTTTAGTATCGGCTATTTCTACAGAACCGTTACAGAATGCTTTAGTGACAAATTCATCCGAACTAACGCTTCTTGCGTAGTTCATTCAAAAAAAAAAAGAAGGAAATAAGACGTTGGAAAAGCCATATACAACTTGATGCATCAAAAGTCTTTTTGGGGCTTTCTCTTTCATCTTTATTACTAATCCAGTCTGATTCTGTTTTTTATTTCATTTATAGTCAGTCATATACATTTTTGTGGAAAAAAATAAATTAAAACAGCTTACAATTTTTATGTATTCTTGATTTGCTGTAGCTCCATTTGATTGCAAAGAAGACTCTTGATGCATCTGATTGCTGTAGCTCCATTTGATAAGTATATGAATAAACTATGTAAAAAATGGAGTATATACCTCTGTTTTATCAGCAATTTGATTAATTTCATGCAATTCTCTTCCAAATACTTGATTTTGTGTAAGAAAAACAATGCAAAGAAACACCAAATATATAATAACAATGCTTATTATCTCCCCGCTGATTTTTTTGAAGATAAAATTGCAAGACTTTTTTCTTCTCTTTGTAATGTAAATCACAATGTGAAACTATATATCTATATTCAGAAAAGGGTACATTACATGAAAGGAAATTTAAGAAGTTGCTTATGTTTAATTCCGTTGTAATGTAAAGAAACAACAAATCACTGACATGTGGTCCCACGATTTCTTTTTTTATTTTTTTCCCTAATTTCTGCATAGTGGAATTACTAATCCAGTAAAGATAAAGAGTGAAATTTGAACGGAGTTAAATTACTAATCCAGGCCTATTATGTTTTTATTTCATTTTATGGTCATATATATTATGTTGGAAAAAAAAGAAAAGATTTTGGTACCAAATAAAATATCTCATTATAATCATATATTTTCATATACTGATTTTGGTATTTTCAAAATTACCCCTGCAAAAATCTGATATTCGCAATTGCATCGCTATCATCCAAATAAGATGGTTGCACAAATATACGAAAAAATGTCAAAAAAATAAAAAGAAAACAAGGAAAAATAATTCAATTTTTCTCGTACAAAAATAAACGTACTAATACCACCAATTCTCACTTCACTTCATCATTCTTAACGTATATACAAGTACTTCTAATTATTAAACAACCAAGCTAAAAGTTTATTAAAAGATACATTGTCACGGTACATTTTAATATTTCACGCGATCAAACATATTCATGGGACATTTTATTAATTATTTGATTAAAATGCATCTGATTGGAGAACCTTCTGCACCGACTAATCTAAGTGGCAAACAATGCAGGTTGTACAAACCTGGTGCAACACCATCAAGCTTCAATGCTTCAACAAGTATAATTTCCTGAAAAAAAAGGACATAAAGTAAATTCTTTTATAGGGGGTTTAAATTATATTTTGAGGTTTTGTGGGGGCAATATGAAATTTCTCCTTACCCGGCTCTTGAGAAATACTAAATGTGCAGGGATCAAATCGCTAAATGCCGCAACTGACAAGTAATCCAACCCTACATGTACAACCAAACAATTTCTAATCTTAACAAAAAAATATATATAGTGAACTAAAATAAATAAATAGAAAATAATCACTCACCGACAAGTTTGATATCGGTATTATCTACCAACCATTGAGCGCCCATCTGTCACGAAACCAACGTAACTCATGTCGCATTCTTTCTTCGACATCAGGTTCCTAAAGAAAAAAAGTACAAAATAAATATTATTTTTTATTTACAAAAATGTTTATTCAAGTTAAAAACTTGTAAATAGTTTATAATACTTGTCAGTGTTCAACGTCCTGAAAAGTACTCGTCGAACTCCTCTTGGAATATGTAACGACTCCATTACTTCAGCTGTTAATCGCAAATTGCAATTTTTATTACCAAAAACAAAAGAATTTCTTAAAACAACTATTTAATCGAAACAAATTTATTACATAATTCTCATAAATGAAGTCTAAATAAAAAAAGAAAGTAAAAAACACAGTACCTGTTATGTTCTTGTCTCTTGGAACATCAACCAACAATGCTGGACCTGTACTCCAAAAATTGAGGCATTAATATTTAAAACATAATTTCCTTACAATTGGGTATATAAATGCAAATATCTAAACAAGAACGGCCTAAACACAAAACCAAAATTCATACAAGAACGAAAGAATCATAAATCATTTCCACAAACAGTTTGAATATACCATTCAACACTTCCAAATCAAGCGTGTCAACATCAGAGATCCGTTGGCCATGGATTCCTGAAGAAAGAGGAACTGGCCCAACCCGTCTTGCGAGACGCAAGACGGCATGCCGCCCATTCTGTACGGATGAGTTATGTCGATTATGGACGAGGTTCCACGTGGCACCTCGTCGGAGACTGTACAGGTACCAGTACTGGAGTCAGTACCGGTACTGAGTGTGCAAGTGGTGGGTTCGTCGTAGGATGGGTGGGCAGAGTTGGAGAGGGAAAAGATGGGTCTGAACGGAAACAGAGAGAGAAGCACGAAAGAGAGGAAAAATGGTGAAAAGGGGTTTGCCATCACTCTGTGTGTGTGTGTGTGTGTGTGTTTGTGTAGGTGTGTATTGAGAGAAGGTTTAGACTATAGAGAGGGGAGATGAAGTGTTTAATGAAGAGGATTATTGAGTAACAGCGACATATTATATTACTTTTGACTTTTGAGGGGATCTTATCAATGTTTATGGGTAGGATAAAAGTAATTTTGTCTTCTAGATAAAATATGGGAAAAGATCATTTTTGCCTTTTAAACTATTCAAAAATATGTAACTTGCCCACTCAACTATTTTTTGAGTATTTTTGTCCCCTAAATTTTTGTGTTTGAGCACTTTTGTCATCTCTATCCATTAAATGCACAATCACCAATTAAGCGCTGATGTGACACTGATGACATAGCAAAAATAACATTTTTTATTTGGTGACATGAAATTTATTAGAAGAGAAAATAAATAAAAAAGTGAGCTTTTCCCAATTCCATGTCACCAATTGATAAATGACATAGAATTTTTGCTTTTTTATTTATTTTCTCTTCTAATAAATTTCATATCACCAAATAAAAAAATGTTATTTTTGTTATGTCATCAGTGCCACGTCAGCACTTAATTGATGATTGTATATTTAATGGGTGAAGGAGACAAAAGTGCTCAAACACAAAAGTTGAGGGGACAAAAATGCTTAAAAAGGAGTCGAGAGAACAAGTTGTACATTTTTGAATAGTTTAGAGGGACAAAAATGATCTTTTCCCATAAAATATCCGAACCTGTCACAATACTGCAATAGTCAATATATGATAAGAAACAGGCAGGTCGAGTTTATAAAAGATATCGAGTTGTGTTGGGTTGGGCCTATTTTCAAGGTCATGATGTCTGGATTAAATTTAAAAGCCCTAACAAAACAGCCTATCTAGATTTATGGTAGGATTTATCTTGGAACTTAAAATATCTTGAGACCATATTTATTCAGAAAAAAAAAATAAATAAATAAAGACCACACCCTTATAAGTTACAAATAACAGAACTATCTGAATTCTGAAGTAACTAAACCAAAATGAAGTTCATCTTACCGTTAAGCACTGCCAAATCGAGTGTAGTAATATCGAACAACCCGGCCTCATAATACTCCTGATAAACATGACACGTCACTTATTACCGGCAGATGAGTTTGAGCGGGTTTTTTAGCTCAATACTGACCCTTAGATCTGCTCAAATGAATGGACGGATTTGATGATGGGCATGGAAGAATTTGTCTTTTTTGTTTGCTTGGTTCCTTGTTGTTTCCTTTGATGAGTTTAGTTGATAAATTAACAGAACCAGACAAGAATTAAATATTGAAAAAAAAAAGATAAACGAAAAATCTATTGCAAAATAATTTTTTACTGGATTATAGAAAATCTCTCTTCAAGGTTAGAATCCCCTTTATAAAACAAGGCTCAATTTCTCTCTAGTGAAAAATAAAGCTAAAAATACAAACAAAATAATTTAATCTGAATTCTGGACTGGAGAAATTAAAATCAAATGTTGAATATTTGAAATCCAAAATTGCTCATAGCCTAAAATTAACAAAATAACAGAAAATAATAAATCGTTCATTCTTTAATATTCAGACGATCCAAAAGCTCTGTGATGCTTTCTGAAGGATCCAGCGCAGGAAGAAAGTTATTCACATTGTTCATGTGCGAATATTTTGAAAAATCCAAATGATGCATAAGACTGAAGCATCCGGCGCGGTAGAAAAGCTATTTCCATCATATTCGAGTGGTCGGTGGACCGTTTTAAAATCTCCATCCTTATTCATCTGCAACATCAGCATAGTTTGAAAACCGCGCAATCAAGAAAAAATTAGTTTCGAACTTGAAAATATTAAAGTTTTAAGTGGACTTACCGTTATGATGCGGATATTACCGCCACTTGTAGAATCTTTTGCTATTGCCAAAGAAATTGCTTCATGAACAAGTCTCTGAAATTAAAAAAATAATCATAATAATAACAATAACAACAATAATAAGGGGGAATTTCGTATTTGCCCTTCCAAAAACTCAAAATATCGAATTCACCCTTTCAAGTTTGATATTCAAGTTTTGAAAGGAAATTCGAAATTGATTACGTTTTAATCCCGTGTAATGTAAAGAAACAATAAATCACTGACATGTGGTCCAATGATTTCTTTTTTTATTTTTTTTCCTAATTTCTGCATAGTGCAGATAGAAATCCAGTCAGGATATAGGATGTAATTTGAAAGAGTTGGTATACAAAATTGCATCTTAAATTCCTAATCCAGGCCTATTATGTTTTTATTTCATTTTATGATCATATATATCTATGTGGAAAAAAGAGAACATTTTGGTCCAGAATAAAAATATCTCATTTATAATAATATATTTTCATATACTGATTTTGGTAATTTAAATATTACTCCCTGCAAAAAACTGATATTAGCCATTGCATTCCTATCATCCAAATAAGATAATTGCACAAATATACGAAAAAAGTGTCAAAAAATAAAATTATTCAATATTTCTTGTACAAAAGTAAAACGTAGTAATACTACCAATTCTCACTTCATCATTCTTAACGTATATACAAATACTTCTAATTATTAAATAGCCAAGCTAAAAGTTTATTAAAAGATACATTATCACGGTGCATTTTAATATTTCACGCGATAAAACATATTCATGAGATGATTTATTTGATTAAAATGCATCTGATCGGAGAACCTTCTGCTCCAACTAATCTAAGAGGCAAACAATGCAGGTTGTATAAACCTGGTGCAACACCATCAAGCTTCAATGCTTCAACAAGTATAATTTCCTGAATAAAAAAAGAAAATTAATCTCTTTTATTGGGGTTTAAATTATATTTTGAGGTTTTGTGGGGGCAACTATGAAAGTTGTCCTTACCCGGCTCTTGAGAAATACTAAATGTGCAGGGATCAAATCGCTAAATGCCGCAACTGACAGGTAATCCAACCCTGTAAACATAAAAATTCTTACCTTAACCAGAGAAAATGTGAAGTAAACTAAAATAAATAAATAAAATAATAACTCACCGACAAGTTTGATATCAGTATTATCTACCAACCATTGAGCGCCATCTCTCACGAAACCAACGTAACTCGTATCGCATTCTTTCTTCGACATCAGGTTCCTAAAGAAAAAAAATACAAAATAAATTATTGTGTTTTACTTAAAAAAAATATTTATTTAAGTTAAAAAATTATAAATAGTTTGTAATACTTGTCAGTATTCAAAGTCCTGAAAAGGACTCGTCGAACTCCTCTTGGAATATGTAATGATTCCATTACTTCAGCTGTTAATCGCAAATTCCAGTTTTTATTACAACAAAAATAATTCTTAAAAACAATCATTTAATTGAAGACTTATTATTCAATTACCATAAATTAATTATCAAATTAAGTTACAAATAATAGAACATATCACCTGTTATGTTCTTGTCCCTTGGAACATCAACCAACAATGCCGGACCTGTACCACAAAAAGAAAAAAATAAAAAATCAATCTTGTTACACAAACGCAAATGTGAAAATTATGAGGGTGTAAATGCAAAAGCAAAATCAAGACAGGAATATCAACAAACACTTTTTCTGAATATACCATTCAACACTTCCAAATCAAGAGTATCAATATCAAACCCTCCTTCGAAATACTCATTGTACATGTGACCCGGCGCATCTACATGCGTGCCAAAATGTACGATCAGCCTCAGTTCAGATAAATTATAAAGAGATCCATTGGCCATGGATTCGTGAAGAAAGAGGAACTGGCCCAGTCCTTCTTGCGAGACGCATGTCGGCATGCCCATTCTGTACGGATGAGTTATGTCGATTATGGACGAGGTGCCACGTTGCACTTCGTCGGAGACTGTACAGGTACCAGTACTGGAGTCAGTACTGGTACTGAGTGTGCAAGAAAAGACAGGTCTGAATGGAAACAGAGAGAGAAGCAAGAAATAGAGGAAAAATGGTAAAAAAGGGTTTGCCATTTCTCTCTCTCTCTGAGTTTGTGTGGGTGGAGGAGAGAAGGTTTGGACTATAGAGAGAGGAGATGGAAGTGTTTAATGAAGAGGATTATTAAGTAACAGCGACATGATAATACTTTTGACTTTTGAGGGAATCTTATCAGTAGTGTTTATGGATAGGATAAACGTAATTAACTTTTTTGTCGGACAAAAATATCAGAACCAGATAATGCTCAGCAATAGTTGGAGAAAAAAAAACCGACTTAATAGTTAATACTTTTATTCTTCAATTGGGCTGGACTTATTATTAAGGCTGAAATTTATATTAATTAAGATAAGCCCAAAACAGCCTATCTAGATTAACGATGGACTTTAACTTACAACTTAAAATATCTTTAGACCATATTTATTCAGAGAAACAAATAAATAAAGCCCACATGCTTACAAAGAACAGAACTATCCATAATAACATCTAACTAAACCAAAATAAAGTTCAGCTCACCGTTAAGCACTGCCAAATCAAGTGTAGTAACATCAAACCCGGCCTCATAATACTCCTGAAAAACATGACTCGGCGCGTCGACGTGGGTCCCACAATGCGCAGCAATCTTCATCTCCGAAAAGTTGTACATGGATCCATTCGCCATTGATTCAGTCTGAAACACGACCTGGCCGACTGTTTTACCCAGCCAGGCTGGCATGTCGGGCTGATACACATGCGTTATGTCTATTATTTGCCCGTTTCCGTATTCTTGTAAGTTGAGTGGATTAGGGTTAGGGTTTGAAGAGACGGTGCCGAAAGAAGGGTTGTCATACGATGGGTGTGCGGATTCCGAGGTGGTGGAGGGGAGAGAGGTTGAGAGGAGAAAGAAGAGGGGGAGGAGAAGAGGATTAGTTTGTGGTGCCATGAATTGCTGTTGTGTTTGTTTGTTTAGTGCAGTTGATTGGTTTTAGTTTTGAGTAGTTATATACACAAGCAGTTAGGAGATAATTAAACTTGGTAGGTAGATTAACTTGACTAAGGCAGGCTGCGTCAAAATAAAGTGGGACCAACCTACAAGAAATATCTGTCATGTGATGTTTGTATTTAATGATTAATTTTATGTAGTTTTAGTTAGTGCTGATTGATTCTTGGCATTGAAATTGACAGGTAGGAAATTTTGTCCATATACAAATTTGGACCAGAAATGTTTCTTTTCTTTGTTAAAACTTAAATATTTGCACATAAGTAAACAAAAAAAACACAGAATGTACACAAACAACAACAAATTCATCAAACTCATCAAGTCAGAAACACACTTCAATCAAACAAACTCCTCAACAGTCTATACATTCAAATTTCAAATTTCCATGCTCAATAAGGTGGCGGATATGCTCCATACGGCCCTAAAATTCAAAAATAAATCATACCAATCAATACTCACCAATAAAACAATTAGACAATCAAACTCAATAATTAATTAATTAATTAAATACCAGGGGGAGGATAATAAGGCTGTCCAGCTGGCGGGGGAGGATAAGGCTGTCCATACGGCTGAGGAGGAGGAGGGTAAGCCGAGGGAGTAGGATAAGCCGCCGGTGGAGGAGGATAAGCTTGCTGCATTGGCGGAGGAGGGTAGGACCCAGGATAAGCAGGGGAAGCGGTCGGCGGAGCAGGATAAGAGTAAGGGTTTACTGGCGGGTAAGCGGATGCAGGTGGGGCCTGGTGCATGCATGGCGTGTTATATGGCGGAGCTGTTGGCATGTATGCTGAACCTGCCATTCCACTGCCAGATGGCTTCTGTTTCTGTTACAATAAATAATAAATTCATTAATAAATAATAATAATAATAATAATAATAATAATAATAATATATTTATAATTGTGGATAAATAACATAACTAATAAATTAATTAATTAATAACAAATATTAATATAAAAATACAATAAATAATATTAATATTACAATTAACAAATAAATTATAATCATTATAACAATAAATAACAAATAAATTAAAAATAATCATAATGATAATATTAATGTAATTGCTGATTGTAATTATGATTTGAAAGCTTACTGAGGCACCGGCATAATGCATGATGAGCTTCACTTCACCTGCGGCCCTACAAATAAAAAAGTAAGAAAAATGAAAATAATAATAATAATAATAATTTGTAATATATTAATAGTAAAGATGGGGTAAGAAATTATATACTTGAGATTTCGGGTTTGGATTGGCCAGGTGGAATCATCGTAACCTTGAGTCAGCACTCTATGAAGTTGCACCCTAAAAAATAAAAAAATTACAAATTTTTTTAATTCCATCCAAACGTAAAAATAATATTGTTTAAAAAATAATTATGAAATATTAAAAGAGCAAACCTTCCATTTCCTATGAAATCATCATGGCTGAATGTGTTACTATTCCAAACCGCGACATTAATTTCTCTCAATCCTTCAATTAGCGGGATTTGAAACTTCTCTTGGAAACTTGGATTCCTTCCCCCATCTGTTTTATCAAAAAATAAATTAAAACCTGAAAATTAAACAAAATTGAAATGTGAAAAGTAGTGAAATATACCAGTGCAGGTACGCGTGCGGAATCTTGAGTTGGCGTATTCAAGACAGACGTATGGATCTTGTCTTGAAAATATCTCTGTGTCTTTCAGCCTGCTGCATGCAACAACTGAGAGAAAATGTAGAGAAATTTGTTAACAAAATATAATATTAAGATCAAATAATGTAATACTCAATGGAGGTTAAAACGAGTTGCAAATGTAGTTTGTTGATTTATGTAATTTCTCTTGCAAATTGAAGTTTGATTATGGTGGGAAAATAGATTAAACGAAGCTCTTAATCCTCTTTATTTCTCCCTTTCCCTTTCTAATTTTACGAAAATAATAAAGATCAAACCTCAATCTCTCCGATTTGATTAAGGAAAGTTCTTACAATGCCAATTAAAAGATCAATTAACTCGAAACTAATCTTAATTACAAAAATTAGTATCACAAATTAAAAAAAAAACGAGAATGAATTACCTGTTACATCAAGGAGTTGGCCTTGGATACCAGAAACCATATTCATGAAGAGAGAAAACAACAAGGTTGATCTTTTGGTTTATGAAGAAGAAAGACGAAGTCAAACTGTATGAAAAAAAGGGATCTAACTATCGATTGAACAGGTAAGGACGGGCGAATTGTACTTTTTATAAGGACCGGGCCGTAAAAAAAAGCGCGTTTAGAAAACAATAAAGAAATGCAAGGGAAATAGTCTAACTCCTTGTCCTTGCTTTGTCCTTGCTTTGAAGTTGCCAAACCGTGTAGATTGTTCTACATTTTTCTACATAATACTCATCTGCTCAGAAATATTCAAGAATATGAAGCCACGTCAGAAGTTCGTAACTCTTTGTGTGCGTAAGATGTTAAACGGGCTTGAGTGTTATGTGACTTGGGCCAGGTCTTCAGTTAAGGTCGTTAAAAAATAAATTTCTCAACAATGAATAAGAAAATTAGGGCTTGTTTGAATGGCCGGTAACTTTTTGGTATTTTCTAGGATAGTGGAAAAATTTCTAGAATTTTAAATGTGCAAGTTTGGATAGAGTTTAGAAATTTTTAGGGAAAATTTAATTTAGGAATTTTTAGGAAAATTTTGTATAGAAAGAGAGAAGAATGAAAACTTAGCTTTTTGGCAAGTTTTTTTCTAGAAATTTTTAGAGAAAACTTAATTTAGGAATTTTTAGGAAAATTTTGTATAGAAAGAGAGAAGAATGAAAACTTAGCTTTTTGGTAAGTTTTTTCTAGGAATTTTTAGGGATGTAATAATATTATATTATATTATTGAATAAATAATATTTAAATAATAATAAGGCATAATGAAAATATAATACATAGCAAATAAAAAATAATTAAAATATAAATAACTCAAAACAACAAAAATAATAATTTTAAAATTAATAAAATTAAATAAATTAATAAATAATAATTAAAAAATAATAAATAGTATTTTCAGAATAATAAATAATAGCTGAAAAATTAAATGATTAATATATAAAAATCATTAAATATAATTAAAAATAATAAATACTAATTAAAAATTAATAAGAATAATAATAATAATTTAAAAATCATAAATAATAATTAAAAAACAAATAATAATAATTCAGAAAATAATAAGTAATAATTAGAAATAATAAATAATAATTAAAAATACAAATAATATTAAGAATATCATAAATAGTAATTTCAGATATTAAATAATAAAATTAATAAATAATTAACATAATAAATAATAATTATTAAGAAAACTAATAAATATTATATTATATTATATTATTGAATAAATAATATTTAAAAAATAATTAGGCATAATGAAAATATAAAAAATAGCAAATAAAAAATTAAAATATAAATAACTCAAAACAACAAAAATGATAATTTTAAAATCAATAAAATTAAATAAATTAATAAATAATAATTAAAAATAATAAATAGTATTTTCAAAATAATAAATAATAGTTGAAAAATTAAATGATTAATATATAAAAATCATTAAATAAAAATAAAAATAATAAATACTAATTAAAAATTCATAAGAATAATAATATTTATTTAAAAATCATAAATAATAATTCAAAAAATTAATAAATAATAATTCGAAAAATAATAAGTAATAATTAGAAATAATAAATAATAATTAAAAAATACAAATAATATTAAGAATATCATAAATAGTAATTTCAGATAATAAATAATAAAATTAATAAATAATAATTAAAATAATAAATAATTATTGTTAAGTTAAATATTATTATTAAGAAAACTAATAAATATAACTATTATATTATATTATATTATATTATATTTATGCGAGATCCAACCGAGAAAAAAATATCAAAGAATGTCTAATATGAAGACTTCTAATCTTTCATATTTATCAAGTGCCAGTAAACACAGCTCAACAATCAGTTTAGATTGTGTTTTCAACTTCAACACTTTGAACTTTACATGTGTCATTCTACAGCTTGTCTTTCCAAAAACCAACTCACTCAAAACCTTCAATATGACTGCATATTTAATAAGTTGTTTCGTCGTTTTTAGCACTTAAGACTAAATAAGACACAAAGGATTGCCACCATGTTGGCTCAGGTCTTCAGATAACGTCGTTAAAAATAAATTTCCCAATAATGAATAAGAACTAGTGTGAAGTGATTTTTAGATGGACTATATTTTTGTTGGATTTTAGTGTAGTGGCTTTTTTATGTTACGCCATTTTGAATTGGAAATTTTTCGACCACATATTTATCAGCATATTCAATTCATCCGCATATTTATCAGCATCTTCATCCGCATATTCTTCAGCTTTAGTATCTTTATCGACTACCGATTAGTTTGCAAAACTGCTCCTAAGAGATGTTATCAAATTTTTTTTTTTTCAAAATCGATCTTTAACATTATAGTGATATTTTGTGTTTATGGTAGTAATTAAGTAATTCTTATAATGGACGCATCCCTTGAATCTGATCTATTAGTCCTAACATATTGGTTACCACCTCTTTGAAAAACAAATAATTCTCTTTTGTCGCCATCGATCCAGAAATCGAGTAGATTGCCCAACAGAGAGAGCTCAAATTGGACAAGCTCTTGTCTTCTCCATGTAAGTGCTTTTTCAGCTTGTTTAACATCTTGTATTCGCCGAGAATATCGGGGCCCTTCACGTCGTCAACTAAATCCCCTTCATTCAGCAAATCATTCGCTTCCTGAGTTTGGGCAAAAGTTTGGAGTATAGCTGTTGCTTTTGAATTTTTGTCAAACGTATGCGCCCATCTTCTATATTTATGCCATCTACTTGCAATTTATTTACAAATGAATGCCAAAAATTTAAGCATTCCTTAGAAACATGAGTATCAAAATATGAAGCACCGATAACATATTCAAGACCGAATATCAATGGGTCTTTGTTGATTAGTTCCATTTCTAACACATCCATCACAACTTCATCAAAAAGGAATGAGTTGATAACTGATGCAACATCTTGCATTAATCTTACTGCTACATCGTCATAATCTATTTCATGAACATCAACAATGCGTGCTCCAATTTTCAGCACTTTATTCATGAACGTACTATACTTCTGGACAATTCAGTCCTCATAATTGGCAATTGTTCTGGGATAGTTGACCTTTGCGAGACAATGAAGTGCAAGATTTTGCACGAAACGACATGGAGATGAAGCTCCACAAGTTGTGCTTCTTCGTTATAAGATTTTGGCGAGATCTAACCGAGAAAAAAAGCAAAGAATGTCTAATGTGAAGACTTCTAATCTTTCATATTTATCAAGTGCCAGTAAACACAGCTCATCAATCGGGCCAGATTGTTTTTTCAACTTCAACACTTTGAACTTTACATTTGTCATTCTACGGCTTATCTTTCCAAAACCAACTCACTCAAAACCTTCAATATGACAATGCATATTTAATAAGTTGTTTCGTCATTTTTAACACTTGAGACTAAATAAGACACAAAGGATTGCCACCATGTTGGCTCATTATGTTTCAACACCTGGACTAAAATCGCGTTGACTTTATCGAAATATAGCCTCGCACTTCTAAAGGAGTCCTCATAGATTAAAACCTTTACAATGTATTATTTAATTGAGTCTCTATGTTGATCAGGCAATACATTACATCCATATCTGACCTCCTTCTCCAATAGTTCCAAAGCATAGAACTTGTAATTGTGACTGCATGATGAATCTATGGTTTCTTCGATTCGTGGCGGAGTACTAGAATTGAGACAATAATCATACAATGAATTACTTATCGATGCTCTTTTTTCTTTCAATCTGTTGTCATAGAAAGACTTAACCAGATCGGTCAAAATGTTATCCAGCCATGATACCCGTAAATTACCTTCCACCGGGTACATTCTTTAGAGAGAAGATAGACGAAACTCAATCGTAAGAACAAAAGGTAATAGGTCAAGACCCCGGGATCCGCTTTTAAAGCAGGCCTTCATCAAGAAACTATGGGTTAAGTTTCATGAACTTGTGGTCTCTCCAATTTGGAGAGAACAAAATCTCTAGAGTAATCAAAGTTATTCAAGCAGGCTCTCTGTGACATCACTTCAATGTAAGTCATATTGTTTAACCGAATTTCGAGGCCTAAGTTAAACCAATTATTGTAAGTTTTATAATAAATTTTGGCTCCATAACAATAAAAAAGTGAGTCAGAAAAACAAAGTTGCTCCATTTTGTTTTGTTTTATATTTTTTTCTGCTTCCCTGACTTCTTATTCAGCAAGTCAATCTAGTGTAGCCAACATGCTAGAAAATAAAGTTAAAATGGACCTTGATTTATTTATCTTGTTGGACTTTCTGTTCTCATGATACATGGGTCCATGGAGTTGGAGCAAGCAGTTCAGGAGATTTTCAGAATGATTCTTGCGTTGCATGCTGATAAAAAAATGATTTATACCAAAAAATAAGATCGAAAATGATAAAAATAAAATTGGGCCTATCAGTCCAGGCTAGACCTAGTTCCAATAAGAAGAGTGTATATATTACATTCCTAACTCTTTCCTCTTCCGCAGCACATCCATATTTTAAGTAAGCTGATTAACGATTTGCTAATAATACAATAGTTGCACATGCATTTCCGGTAATAACCGGTAAGCCCAATGAATCCGCTCAATTAGTTTTTGGTTTCGGCCACTCCGTCCTGGCCCGGATCTTTTCGGTATCCGTGGCTACCCCGTCTTTTGAGATGATATGCCCCAAATACTTAATTTGCGACACCGCCCTTAAGTGACACAAATAATCTTCTTCTCATATCAAGATATCGTCAAAAAAGACGAGTACAAATTTACGAAGGAAAGGCACGAGTTTGTTAGCGCTTTGAAAGTTGTCGGCGCGTCAGTGAGGCCAAAAGGCATCATCAATGAAGTAAATTTGTAAGTAAAATTTACACAACAAATAATAAAAGTTATATAATAGATGTGAACAATGAAGTTATGTAACAATATGATGACAAAGAACTGTCAAAAAATAATATAAATTTCTCAATATAGACTAAAAAATTTGAGAATTTTGAAAAGGGTAGAAGAAATCCTCCTGAAGAAACTTCTTTTATTATTCTCTTTTTTAAATTGTTTCGGGTTTTTTGTCCCAACTGCAAGGTACAATAGTTAAAAGTATTTACAAAGTTATTTACACAAAAGTAAAAGGAGAAGAAAAATAAATGGATATACATGGAGAATCTCTACAAAAGCCCTTGTACCAGTGGCTGGTACAACCCTACAGCGTAAGCCGACAATATCCAATACAAGGAGCTGACAAAAAATGATTTACAAAAATAGCAGCATTATCAACGGGAGAAGAAAGACAGTTGAACTGCAATTCCAGCCCCAAAGTCCCCTAAAAATACCCCAGGCAGAAATGATAAATGGAATATCGACAATAAACAGAAAATAGATTATTTGTCTACTCACAAAATGAAGCAGCTCATCTTCACTATTGGATTTGGAACAACAAATACAACATATAAAATCCAAGTCCATAAGTTATTTTTCTTTATTGAACAACAAATACTTCGGTTTCCCTTGTGTCGTTGCAAATATCTTATACATCCGTACAACAAATACTTTGAGAACATCTTCCTTCAAGACCAAAACTTTGCAAATACTCTGTTTTGAGAGTATTGACAAATTTAGGGTTCTTTGAAAAAAAAAATATCCACTTAAATTGACTGAAATAACAAGCAGTGGAAAATGTCTCTTGATACTTAAACCATGAGATTTATAAATGAAAACATTGAGAGTATCAATCAGGAGAGAAATATCATCTTACTATGCAAAGTGAGGTTGGGATAGAGGAAGTATCAACTGCAATTGGAGGTTCTCCATCAAGTGCTCCTCTACTATCTTCTCTCCATTTCCATCTTCATTGGTTTCCATGCTGTAACTGTCATCCCTATTCTGTCCAACCAAAACAAAAAATCTCACCCAATTGATTATACAATGTACTTTAAAGAAGAAATATTTTTTGATAAATCTAATAAGAGAGTGTTGTGGCTAATCATGTCTCCTCCATTCATTTCGCTTCAGCAAGAATCTGAAAGAAAAAAAATAAATTTAAAAACAAATTAACGAAAATATTGGTATGACTGATACGACAAGAAACTTGCCTTAGATCCTTGTATTCTTGAATCTTAGGTTGAGAAAGAATAGCAGACAAAGCTATGTTTCTTTATGTCTGTTGTTTCAAATTAAAATTTTCCTAAATAAATAATAAACAAAAAAAATTATATTATTATATTACTATTATACAATTTTGTAATTATTTTATAAGATATGACTTGACAAGAAAATGAAATTTCATCATGTGAAGCTGCTCTTAAACCTGTTTTTAAACAAACCAATTAGAATCATATAGAAAAAAGGTAAAGATAAAAATAAGATAAATTAATATACGAGATTAAATTAGCATAATGATAGCAAGATTTAAGTTCTGCAAAATTTTTGATCTTTATACTTATCAGCAATAATTATGAATTGAAGGTCACATCATGAGCATAATTCAAATGATTCATACGTTTCTTATTTTCTCCATGTCTACATAGAAGATTATTATTTAAAATTGGTTTAAAAAGGCTCATTTTTAAAAAGGGCCCCTAAAAACTTCAATTATAAAGTTCAAAAAGTTCAGAGAAACAACATAACACTTCATGTCATTCTCATGCATCCATTAATTGGAACAAGGGACTTTTTACTTGATTGCTCAAAATGTTATGGTGGAGACATTTCATCAAACACAATTGTGGGCACTCTTGTCGTGCCAGAAGTTCATTGAAGTTTGAACGGGGATTTCAAAGAATTGGCCAATAGAAAAAATAGATGGCAGATTTGAGAGCTGTGGTGGGTTTGAGGTGATTATCTTGGCCTGAATAGACAAAACATATCGAGTCATCGCAAAATAGTCCAAATAAGATCTTCAACAAAAGAGCACGACATCATTATCGTCTCAACGAAAGGGGGGGTTTCATGACACTTACAAGCTTATCAAGGATGAAAGGAGGGGTTAATAATAGAAAACCAATGGATCTTGTTAGGCTGTACCATGACAGACTTATTAGAGAATTAAATCTCAGATAAATTGAAATGACTAAGCACTCATTTGGATGATTTTACACAAATCATTCAAATATGATCTTCCAAAATTACAAAGATCAAATTTGCATTTCAATATCCTTCCAAGTTCCAAAAGCATACGCACATTTTCAAACGAGCCAAAGATTAGGGTAAATTTGATATGCTTTTGTAGGCTTCTAGTCTAATCTTTTGAGCAGAGCATTATGATAAGCTACAAAAATTTATGGATTCAAACATCATTAGCAACATTTTCAAATGAGAATTCAGCTAAAAAATATACCATTCATGTGAATTGAGTACATCCTTAGTATAGACATACATATAGCAGTGTAGTACTACAATAAATTCTTAAAAACCGCATATTTAGCACAATCTTAACACAAAAACTTCACCATGTCTACATAACTTTTAACTCCAAATCAAAAAACTGACCCAACAAAGCATAAAAACATTTATCCTAGAAAGTAAACCTTATATCTTAATATTCATTTCCATCCAGCTGATGCAACTTGATGAAAAAATCAGGAAAGAGAGATTGCAAATACAAATCCATATCTGGATATCCCGTACATCTCTCCTAGACACATAAAAAAGAAATAAACATAATGAAAATGAAATACGCAAATTATACAAGAGAAATATTTGAATTGAAACTTACAAGCTTATCAAGGATGCCATGTCTAAATAACCAGGACGATTTATAAGAGTGTTTGATAAAATAAAGCAGATCCAAAATACCCTCATTAAACTCTAAATCTCCATCTCTATAATGACACCACCACTTCGCGTCTTCTTTGTAATAATCCAAAATATCCTCGTGCACCAATTTTCTCCAATCATCCACTCCTTCTAGAAACCCTAATTCTTTCATATTTTTTGCAGCAATTCTGATGTCCATTTTGCTCAATACGTCTACTTTTTTGTTTCGAGGCCAAAAAACAGGATGGTCTAAACTAGCATTGCTAATCAAATCTTTTTCCATTTTGAGTTTGTTTACAAAACGTGTTAGCTCTAGATCATTCAAAGCAATTATTCTCCATTTCCATGCATTTTGTTGCGTCCAAAATTAAATTGAGAACGGCCTCCCAATCTTTCTTCATGCGGACTTCAAATAATTTCTTCTCTTCCTTATTCTCAAGATCTAACTAAATGTTCGTCACAAACAAAACATGTAAATAAATGAAAAAACATAGAAAAATGGATATGTACGTATGTAAAAAGAAACTCTATTTACTTACCTTGTTTTTGGAGGCAATTGACAAGTTTGACTTTGGAATCTGGTTGGAGAGTACAGGGAGGCCG
The DNA here is from genome assembly GCA_027726005.1 of Juncus effusus. Taxonomy (NCBI): domain Eukaryota; kingdom Viridiplantae; phylum Streptophyta; class Magnoliopsida; order Poales; family Juncaceae; genus Juncus; species Juncus effusus. The sequence continues at coordinate 978,612 of CM050898.1, forward strand.
GCCCAATAAAATAATGATATTATTAGGAGATAAATCGCCATGTGTACATCCCATGACATGCATCATATCTACATCCCTATAATATTTCTGAATAAATAAAAAGTACATAATTGTTATTAAGTAGAGAGCAATTGCAAAATCCGTTACACCAAAACACTGAGAGAGAACCTGAGAAATTTCTTGAAGGTATTGGAAAAGGTCCATTTGTTATTATCGAGCTCTAAAACAAAAATCGGTTCAATCGCTCCTTTGTTTATCAACCCTTCTTTTGAATAATCCATCATGTTATGCCTCTTCCAAACGTCATTTCAAACATGTAACCACTTATGTCCGTCCTACATTCCCAAATTAAATTAAATTAAAGTAAATGTAACATGGCAATTAATTACAATTTTTTTAATATCAAATGATACATACCTATGATAGGCGACAAAAGAGGAGTTGTTGATCTGTTCATCGTATCGCCAACAAGGAGTGAGAAAGTGATTGTCCGTTTGGAAATAATCGATATTTTGAGCGTCCAATGAGTGAGAGACACGTCATACAACAGCAGGCTTGATTAAATCTCATTGAAGACCAGGCTTCGTCTCAATATATATATATTTTTTTGAATGGTTGCTTGAGAGGCTTCGTCTCAATTAATGTTCCGATTGAGCAGAGTTGGTCTCCGTACTTTGTTTTTTCTAAAATATTTCGAGACAAATCTGTTGTGCATGATTGGGATTAAGCGTGGTAATAATATTAATTATCGAGGGTCATGTAATATGATTGGAATTACGCATGTTAATGATATTAATAAAAAATTAGGCAGAAATAATAGGAGACTAACCGTTTGTTAATGATATTAATAAAGATTTTAAACGCTAGACTCACCTTGGTTCTCCTCGAAAACTCTTCTCATTTTGTATTGTTTTCTTTTCTTTCACTTGCTTGTCATTCCGTATATTAGGGTTACGTCGCAATACAAGATGAAAATTGGGGAAATTGTGAAGGGTTTTGCGATTTTAAGGAAGAGTGCCAAAGCAGAGAGAAGAGAGAGAGAGAGAGAGAGAGAGAGAGAGCTGAGCTAAGAAGTTGGAGGTGGGGAACTTTCAGCACTTAACTTGAGCTGGGCTTTTGTTTATTATGAAAATGTTTCTTGTTTTTTTTTTTAAGGCAAAACTTCAAAATGGCTGAAGATGTGAGGATCTCTTATATTGGGCCAGGTTTCATTTTATTTAATCGGATCTATAAAATTGGGCCACGCTTTTAATCAGAACATTTTGTGTACATATCAGATATCCATTTTTAATAACAGTTTCTTTTTAAATTACATGTTGAATATATTTTTCTACTTGTTCCGTATTTTTTGTCTAGTTTACTTGAATTTTAATATACCTTTTTGTTTGTCAATCGTATATTTTTTAATACCACTATAATTTTGTGAATATCCAAGAACTTATTTAGTATGCATTTTTAAATAGCAACATACTAATCCCTTTAATTGCAATCAGATTTGACCATTTAATTGATACAAAACTTTAATTGCAATCCCTTTCTCTGCATTTTATCAACATTAATCTGGTATTATCGCCAAATCTTATCGATCTCGTTAAATTGCAACTAAAATAACATACTTTGACATTGAATTTCGATTCAAACAAATCAACTTGCTAATAGGACTAGTCAAAAGGCATTTTTAATTCTAGAATAACATCTCAGTATTTCCAACTTACAAGATAGATGAAAACAAACAATATTGATTTCATCATCCTGAGTTAATAACTTAATACTTCAGCAAAAACATAGATTAATCTTTTCCTATCAAGAAAGATATTAAAAGTAGTAATAATAATACTGCCTGATGATCATTGCCACATCACAGAACAAAAAAATCTTAAAATTTCATCTTAAAACCAGAAATTAACTGCCAAAATATTCTTCAACCAGCCAATTAAAACGCTATTTAGCACCAAAATTTCCCGAAATCTTCACTCAATTGAACTCGCTTCCTCTGCTGCTGCTTCCCTTTTCCTATTATATCGCTTCAACAAAATATATTTAAAATATGTAAAAATTTAATCTAGGTCTTAAAAAGATTAAACACATCGAAAAATAACGAATTAATTATAAATTTACCTGTTTGCCAAAGGAGAAAGGCAGATATTTGTATTTGATCATGTGTTGGACCTGGCGTTTCAATGTCATGAATGCCAAAGCGCAGAAATAGACAACCAAAATCGGCCAGAAAACAGGAATGTCAAAAATTCCGAAAAATGTCATGAGAAAAGCGATACAAAATCCCTTTGTCAATGCGTACCTGTCAAAAATCACATGTTTTACAATCAAAGATTCTTTCTTTTGAGGTCGTTTTGATGCTAATTGTGAATTAATCATGATGCAATTGCACAATTAACCTAAACAAATCCAAGAAATTCAAGAAATATGACAAAAATTACAGAAAATATCCCAATTGAGACGGAAATTCATACCAGAATTTGAACTCAGGCAATCTACGAACAAAGGGGCGGAATTCATCCGTAGCCAGCGTAGGCAAGGACGGGCCAGGTCCACCAATCAACTCCTCCATCTCAGGATCGACCATGGGAGACAGAAACCCGACCAATTGCGACAGACAGAAGATCCCCAATCCATAAGTCACAATATAAAATCCTTCCAGAATCCAGACGCGGATCAGGTAGCACACGGCGAGGAAGAAGAACGCCAGCCAGCGCTCGCGCAGGTACGGCGTCGTGCGGTCCAGCACGTGCTGGTACCACCGGGAATACGCCGCCAGGTATTCCTCCAGGGATTCCGCGGCGGATTTCTCGGCGACGGCGGAGGCCGGGGGGGTTGCGGCGGCGACGGCCACGGCGGCGGAGGGAGGAGGAGGCGGCGGAGGATTTGGATTTTCCATTGAAATATTGAATCTGATAGAGAGAGAGAGATTTGTTTTGATTGTTTGATTTTGGTTTGGTTTTGTAGCGTATTTTCGTTTCGTGTGGAGTCGGTTTGGGATGTTGTTCCTTGTTACTTGTTAGCGGGCCGTGTTTTGGAAAAATACTGTTATATGTGATCTGTAATGTATGATGGTTCTCTCCTGTTTGTTATAACCGGAAGGTCCAGTGACTAAAAATGAACATATTTGGTAGGAAATTAGTATGATGTTTAGAATAATAAATAACATACACAAACCTTAATGATATATTTAAAATAATAAAGGATTGAGATGAATAATGAAAGCAACAAAACAAGCATTAATATTTAATAGTAACACAGAGAAGGCATGATTATGAATCTGAAGTTTCATATACTATGAGTCTAAAGTTTGAAAGTACAACAGCATTGTCTTCAAAATAAAGTGGCCCAACAAATCTTTTATATACTATGAATCTAAAGTTTCAAAGCACAACAGCATTGTCTTCATAATAAACTAAATTTTATCTCTCGAATTTTCAGAATTCAAGCCTTATATTCTTCTTCTGCTAGAGTTTTTTTTTTTTTTTTTTATTGAAATCTTCTGCTAGAGCCTTCAAATGCCTAAACAACAAATTGAATAATGTATCAGAAATATTGTAATAAATTAAAGCGAATATCAAACACATTATTCATCATTTTTGTGCAATGCATGTCATAATATAATATGGCGCTTGATAAATCAGATCATTTATCTCATCATCTTGTTCAATTACTGCTTTGTTTATGGCGCTTGATAAATTTTCATCCTTATCAGCATTGAAAAAACAACGGTGATTTTTCGCATCATAAACTATTTTCTGCCAAACCGATTCCCTTTTTGATAATGTCGTAGCATTGCCTAAAATCCACAAGCAATACGGTAGAAAATATTATTATATCTTCTTCCCCCCCTTGACACTGTTCGAACTTTTACATTAAATCCGTCGTATGAATCATAATTTTTTCGAAGTTTTTCCTGGCATTATATGGACAAACAACACCGACACTAATATTCCGGCCTGTATTTACGTGACTCTATAAAACCAACAAAAATGTATAAATTGGAAAAAAATGTAAGGGTTGATAAAATGTATAACCGCAGCTTCAAAAGGGTTTCTTAGGCTCCTTCCGTATTTTTTCCTTGTTCAATATCTATGAACGAGTAAGGGCCGTACATCTGTCCTGGTATATAATTCCTTTCGTATGTTGGATTTATAACATTTGGACCGTTCAAAATCTGATTATTGTAAAAAATTGTGACTGGGAATTTGCTAATTGATGGATGCATTCTGTATTGAACATTGAGAAGATGCTTCTAATATCTTTTTAATGTGCTTAATCTCTCAAATACACTTCTTCCGAAACCCGCCTCGTCAGAAATTACACATTTCTGAATTTAAATGGTCTTATAGTCTCATATGTAGTATTGCGTAAATTATTCAACAACTTATAACTAAATTAACTTATACTATCATATATTTATTGTTAAAAAAAAATGAGAGAGAACTACAAACAATCGCTTGATATTTGTTTTCTTTTAGATGGACTCATATGTTTTTATCTAAATTTTTAAATCAATTCTGCTAAACGCTGAATTCGAACTCCTCATCTATTGTAGATATTGTAGATATGTTATATATTAATTATTATTATTATTAAATGCTAATTTGGGAAATAATTGAATTACCTTGCTTTTCACTAAGGCAGGGAGCTGGTATTCATCACCAATGAATACCGCGTGCTTAATCCCCGGCAAAAGAAGCGGTATAAGCGATTCAGATTCCAACTGAGCAGCTTCATCAACGACCAACATTCTGATTGGTGAATCTGACATTTTCACGGAGTGCAGTTTAAATGAACTCCACGCGGTGCAAAGTATGGTTTTTGCATTTTTCAGCACAAATTCTTCAATTGCACGCTTGTTCAATATATCTGGCAAGATCAAATTATCTTCTATACTTCCCAATGCAAAGGCGTCGTGCTATTTCCACATGTGATTTTGTGGCATGGTTTCGCGCAAGATAATTTTAATAATATATTCATTGGATGGCCAAGTTTCTCCTCCAATATTTCATTCGAGACATTGCGTAATACCAAATTTCTCAAGACAATCGATTTTCAGAATTCCACTCTGTGGCATGAAACAATATTCATAACGTCGGTCGACTCTGTCCTCCAAAAATATTCTTGAGAGATTATCATCTATCTTCATCCTCTCCTTGTTTCCAAACAAAACAATATCACTCGGCCAAAAACTCGACGAATCATCAACTAGCTTTAGAACACGAGAAGCCACCTCAGCAACCGCTGTATTTGTCGGTGCGCAAGTAACGGTTTGACAGTTCTTCATTAACGTGATGAGTAAAAGGGCACTTGTGTTTTTTGTTTTTCCGGTACCAGGTGGGCCCCAGATGAGTTTTAATGAGTTATCATGCTTTTTGTAGAGGAAACACAATCCAGAACCGCATTTAATTGCGATTCATTCAAAACCTCTCTGGTTTCTTTGCCGTGCAAATCATTTTCCGAAATTTCGAGTAAAGATGAGAAGTTTTCTTCAATCATGCTCTGTTGAAAGAAACAACATTTTTTATTAGAGAAAAATAAAATAATAAAGGGTACCACTAAACAGAAAGTAATTTTTTTAATTTGAATACTTAAATTGAAGGAAAAATTAGGGAAAAGTACATACTATAGAGTTGAAATTCAAAATTTTGTCGATAATTGGAGATCCGTTAGCAGACTCAGAATCCAGCACTCTCCAAATGCGATTATACGTAATCATGTTGAACAAAAACATTGCAAAAATCAGTTTTATAAGCTGTCGCAAGAAAAAATCCATATCGAATAGAACCTCACGTGAAACCCTTATAATCACTTCATTAGCAGAAAGTATCTCATCTTCATCAACTTTCGACACCAATCCAATTATATAACTCAAATTGTTGCACGATAAATCTCATATGTGTTTAGGTTTTTGCGTGCAAAGAAGAATTATATCGGCTTCTTTGGGCACATAATTTCCCCTCGAGTTTCCTTCCTTCGCGGGACCAGAAACGGAAATCCAGGAAGTCAAATCCTTTGGGTTTTTGTGTTGTTCAATTGTGAGGATTTCTATGAATTGGGCGTGCGAAAATCCTTATAACGCAGAGCACGTGTCAGCCCTCACTTCTTCAATTAATGGATAGGTGAAATAACTGATTTGTTACTCAAATGATTTGAAGGTTCTTGGTATCTTCTTAACCTAGAGAAGAAGAAAAAATATTTTTAGACATGTTATTGGTCATAACTCCTTATGAAGTACTTCTTCAAAACAGAAGTTTACAATCTTAAATGAAATCTCATATATATTAGCATATTTTGAAGTTCTTTTCTTTCAATCTAGTAATTTCTTCTCCTAATCTTCAAAAAAAACAAGAAGATAAAAAACAGAGTTAGAATTTAGCGAACCTAATTTCTGAAAAGATTTGGGTTGAAGACATCGTTCAAAGACCAAGAGAAAACAGTACGAAGCAAGCCCATCTTTCGCTCCTCACTCTCAGAAGTTCTCATTTTCACTTACTTTTTCTCCCCCTTTTTAACCTAAATTAAACAGTTTTTTGAGAAAGAAGAAAGCGATAATAGAACTTTCAAAAATTTGAAGTGCTTAAAGAGTCTGATAAGAGTGAACAATTGTCTTCAGAGTTTATTCAGAAGGAAAAGAATTACGAAAGGGTGCCTCCTAACTATTCTAATGGATGCTTTGAAACGGTAAGAACAAAATAGTCATCGGTCCACAGTGAGCCAAATGAATCATTGCATGCCACGTCATAAATGCGCTGACGTGTCAGTTTCTGATAGGGCCCATTCTGGGTTAACTCCTCCCTCATTTTGCTTTCGTTATAATTCATTTTTTGTGGTTCGGAACTTATAAACGTGCCAAGGGTAATTTAATTAAAAAAAAGACTGAATACTTCATTTAGGAGTTAGGACGAAAATACAAGACAGGATATTAACATTTTCATGATTAAAACATTTTCGTGATTAAACCATATGGTCCATATGAATATGAGGGAGATTAGTCTTGGATTCCATTTTTTTTCTTTTTTTGCTTGGTCTGTAAGAATTTAATATGTTCTTAATAAAAATAATAGGGAAATTTTTCAAAAAACCCCCTAACTTTTCTGAATATTATCAAAAACCCCCTATCTTTTTAGCTTTCTTGAAAAAACTCCTAACTTTTTTGAAAATTATCAATACCCCCCTCTCATTTAATTATATTTTTTAAAATGACAATTTACCCCTCTCATTTTAGTATAGTTTTATTTTTCTATTTTAAGGAGGATTATTATTCTCAATATTCCAACTTATATTAAAAATATATATAATTTTAACAAAAATGTACAAAAAAAGAAAAACAAATTATTTCAAATATATTTTTTTGGAGTAAAATGATAATACAACCATAATCCTACAAAAGATATAGAAAATTTGCAAAAAAACCATGTATTATGTCTAAACTGCAAAAATCTTTTTAAATATAATTGGAAAAAAAATCGTCCTGAAAAATATTTTTTTGAAAAAAAATTATTTCAGGAAAATATTTTATTTTTTATTAAAAAAAAATTTTATAAAAATTTCTTTTCTTAAAAAATACACTTAAAATATATTTTTTAAAAATTAAAATCTTTAATTTTTTAAAAAATATATATTTTTTAAATATTTTTATAAAAAAATAAAAAATATTTTTCAGTAAACAAATTGTTAAATAAATATTTTTACGAAACAAAAATGTTTTCTGAAACAATTTTTTTTTCAAAAAAAATATTTTTCATAATTTTTTTTTCCAATTATATTTAAAAATATTTTTGCATTTTAGACATAATACAGGGCTCTTGTGCAAATTTCCTATATTTTTTGTAGGCTTATGGTAATATTGCCATTTTACTCCAAATTATATTTAAAAAAAATATTCCAATTAATTTGTTTTTCTGTTTTTGTACATTTTTGTAAAAATTATATATTTTTTTAATAAAGTTGGAATATTGAGAATAATAATAACCCTTAAAATAGAAAAATAAAACTATACCAACATGAGGGGTAAAATTGTTATGTTAAAAAATATAATTAAATGAGAGGGGAGTATTGATAATTTTCAAAAACGTTAGGGGTTTTTTGAAGAAGGCTAAAAAGATAGAGGGTTTTTGAAGGAATCTAAAAAGATAGGGGGTTTTTGATAATATTCAAAAAAGTTAGGAGATTTTTGAAAATTTTTCCCAAAATAATAACATACACAAAGAGCAACCATATATATAAAATAATAAAAAATTGAAAAATTAATAAAAACAACTAAACAAGCACTAATAAATAACTTAAGATATTAAATGCACTTGTTTGTCAGCAAAATAATACAAGTTCCATAAATTGACCCAACAATGTCTTTCATAAACCATGAATCAAAAGTTTGAAAACACATCTAATTAATTCAAAATAAACTAATTTTATCTCTCGAACTTTCAGTATTTAAGCTGTAAGTTCTTCTTACTGCCGGAGCCCGATGCACGATCAAATGCCTAAACAACGAATTGTAATGTATCAGAAAAATTATGATATATTAAAGCAAATACCAAATGTGATATAGATCTTTTTTACAATACGTGTAACGTAATAATTTTTTTTGAATGAATTAGGGAGGGTTTGAAGACCCTCACCCAATGATTAATATACCTTATTAGACCTTGGGCGACTAATATGAAGAGAATCGAAATTAATGATTTCATCAATCTCATCTTGTTCAATTACGGCTTTAATTATCGCACTTGATAAATTTTCATCATTATCAGCTTTAAAAAAGCAATCTCTATTTTTTGCATCATGAATAATTTTGTGCCATACAGATTCCTTCTTTGATAATGTTGCTGCATTTCCTAAAATCCATAAGCAATGCCTGCATCATAAAAATAAAAATGTCAAATAATTGTTGCAATAATTATTAATCTAAAATTAATGGATAAAAGAAAAACATAGTGGAATTACTTTGCCCTTGTAAGAGCTACATTTGTACGATTAAAATTCGTCAAAAAACCAACAGATCCTGTTTTATTACTTCTGACAGTAGAGAATATGATAATATCTTCTTCTCCGCCCTGGAATCCATCAACTGATCGAACTTTTACGCTGAATCGAGTATACAAATCATAATTTTTCCCAAGTTTTTCTTGAATTAATTTCACTTGCGCGTTGTATGGCGAAACAACACCGACACTGATATTCCGTCCCGTATTCACAGACTCTATGAAATCAACAAAAAAATATAAATTAATTAACAATAATTCAAGAGTAATAAAAAAAAAGAACCAAATTCAGAATAAAAAATTCAAAATTGAAAATTAGATCAAGCTATAGATAAAAAAAAATAACAAACCTTTGAATAATTTCTTTATGATGTGCTCTATGACCGCAACTTCAATAGGGTTTCTTAAGCTCCTTCCATATTTATCCGTCGATTCTTTTCCTTGTTCAATATCAATGAATGAATATGGACCTGATAGATATTTTCTCTCGTACGATGGATTTGTGACGTTCGGACCGTTTGAAATGCGATTATTGTAAAAATTTGAAATTGGAAATTTGCTTATTGAAGGATGCATACGATACTGAACATCGAGAAGGTGTTTTTTGTATCCTAATGCGCTTAATCTCTCAAAAAGACTTCTTCCGAAATTCGCCTCGTCAGAAATCTACATATCATACAATAATTTAAGCATTTAGGTTTAAATGCTGAAATTATTTGAGAATATATATATATATATTTTGAGAATACGCAATAGACGATCAACTATTGTTACTTATATTATGAAAATAATACATATCATACAATAATTTCAGCATTTAGGTTTAAAGGAAAATAGTAATATATGCAAGTTGTTGAAAGTCTATTGATCTTCAGATGTCCAAATGTACAGTTAATAAGAGTATCTTATAGTGGCTTATGCACACTCCTTAATGTTTTGAAAAAGAAATTTGAAAAAAAAGAAGAAGGATAAACCCTGAATTTAAGTGGTATTTGTAGTCTCACACACGGAGTATTAGGTAAATAATTCAACTACTTGTATAACTAAACTAAGTTACTGTCAAATTTATTAGATATATTTCATATTATTACCTTGCTTTTCACAAGAGCTGGAAGTTGATATTCATCTCCAATAAAGACTGCGTGTTTTAGCCCCGACAAAAGGAGAGGAATCAAAGATTCACATTCCTTTAATTGCGCCGCTTCATCAACAACTAACATTTCGATCGGTGAATATACCGTTTGCATATTGTGAAGTTTAAATGAACTACACGCCGTGCATAATATACTTTTCGTATTTTGCAACAAAAATTCTTCAATTGATCGCTTGTCAAATTTATCTGGTATAACCAAATTTTTTGACAACTTTCGCAATTTTTCAAGAAAAAGGTCTCTTGCGAGTGCCACGTAAGAGCTTGTGTGATAGTCTTGTGCAAATGTTTGTAACAATTTCTTCAGTTGACAGTGCTTCAGTTCCAACATTTCATTTGAGACATCGTTGTGTTGAAACAAATCTTTCAAAATTGGCAACAATTGGAGCAAGTCGCGCATGTCTCCAACATTATTGGAGATTAATTTGCTCGGAAAATCGCTCAAAACCACCTTGATACATTTTTGAAGATCACTTGATAAGGTTCCAAACCGAGATTTAGCGTACTCCTTGAAAGTCATCACATTCACACACTCTTCTTCAGATTCTTCCTCCATTCTCTTAACGTATTCTTCGTAATGAGACTCGTAATTCTCAAGAAAATCTATCAAAGAATTAACCCAGTGCTTAATGCCGCTATTAGGCATGAAACAATGTTTCTGAAGCCGATTTACCCGATCTTCCATGAATATTTTAGATAATTCTTCATTTATTTTCATCCTCTCCTTATTTCCAAACAATACGATATCACTCGATGAAAAGTCTGACGAATCCTCGGCTAGTTTTAAGATCCGAGATGCCACCTCAACAACAGCTGTGTTTGTCGGCGCGCAAGTAACGGTACGACATTTTTTCATTAACATGGTGAGTAAAATGGCGCTTATTGTTTTTGTTTTTCCGGTACCAGGTGGGCCCCAAATAAGTTTCAAAGAGTTATCGCAGTTCCTTAAAGAAGAAATACAGTCTAGAACTGCATTTAATTGCGAATCGTTCAAATTCATTTCATGCAATACTGTTGCTTCTTTGTCAAGCAAATTATTCCCCGAAGTTTCAAATGAAGAGGAAATGTTTCCTTGAATGATGCTCTGTTGAAAGACAGAATATTTTTATTTCTTTACAATAGAAAAATAAATTACTAAATGGCACCATTAAAGGAAATTAAACTTTGTAAACTGAAAGGTGGAAACCAAAATTAAATGGTGATATAGTAACTTGACCTAATAATGTGCTACAATATGGTTGAAACTAAGAGAGATGCATAGTTAAAGGAAAATTAGTTCAAAATACATACCATAGGGTTGAAATTTAAAACTGAGTCGATAAGTGGAGAACCATTAGCGGACTCAGAGTTAAGCATTCTCCAAACCCGATTATACGTAATCATGTTAAACAAAAACACCGCAAAAATAGGTTTTCTGAGCTTGTGCAAGAAAAAATCCATATCAAACGAAACCTCGCGTGAAGCCCTAACAACGGCTTCATCATCAGAAAGTATTTCATTTTCATTAACTTTTGATACTAATCCAACTATATAACTCCAATCATTACGAGATAAATCAGAAATATGCTTAGGTTTTTGCGTGCAAAGAAGAATCATATCCGCTTCTTTCGGCACATAAGTTTCCTTTGAGTTTCCTTCTTTCACGGGATCGGAAACCGAAATCCGGTATTCCTTCGGATATTTGGTTTGTTCAATGCTGAGAATCTCGATGAATTGTGAATGAGAAAAACCTTTTAACGCAGAGCACATGTCGAACCTCACCTCTTCCATTAATGGAAAGGTGAAATAGTTTACATGTTCTTCGAAAGATTTGAAGGTCATTGGTATCTTCTTGACCTGGTCAAATGAAAAAGAAGTTTTTGATGATTTTGTAGCTGAATTTTTTCTTTTTTAGTCCTCTTATTGGCAAGAATTAGGCAAATTCTACAATTTTATTAAAGAAAGTTAAAAAGTACATCAGTATTTACAAGCATGTTATAACATCATTCAAACATAGAATCTATATTTTGAAATTAAAATTTTAAGTGGATAATAGCATTAGCATGTATAGCATATTTTGAAGTTGATTACTATTCTTTCAATCTTGTGTAAAATGGTATCTCTGATTTTCTTTTGTTTAATAAGTTCTAGTCCTTCTCCTATTCTTCAAACAAAAAAATAGGAAACAAAAAACAGAGGTAGAATATAACGAACCTTGTTTTTGAATAGATTTTGGTTGAAAACATCTTTCAAAGACCATGAAAATAAAGTACTAACCAACCCAATCTTCCTCTCTTCAATCTCAGAACTGCTCATCTTTTCTTTCTTTCTTTTTTTGAGAAACTTTGGAGAGTGCTTTGTATCCACCTTCCAAATGTGATGCCTTAATATTAACAGCCTTGCTCATCTTTTCTTTTATTTGAAACAAAGAACTGCTCATATTTTCATACTTTTCTCTTTACTTCACTCTGAATCAAACACAGTCAGACTCCAAAAAGAATCATTTTTTCTTTTTCTTTTTCTTACATTTTTTTTTTCTGAAGGACATCAAATCAGAATATATATATATATATATATATATATATATATATATATATATATATATATATATATACACGCATTTAAACTTAATTAATTGCCGCCGCCTCAATATAAACGATTTTTTTTCAAAGTAGCATTTTGTTTGAAAAATAATTAATCATATAGCATTATTTTGAAAATAATTCAGTATCTAGCACTTCCGCTAGAGGTTCTGGCGGAACTAAAGTGGCAGAACTTGTGATTTTTTCATTTTTGTTGATCCCGACCATTTGGCATCCTTAAACACGCTTAATTAAGGAAAAAAGCTAGTTCCGCCATAGGATCTGGCGGAACCTGAAAAAAATTAATTTTTGACCCAAACAGCCCAATTTTGATGGTGAAATTGGCCCAAAAATGACGATTTAACAGGTTCCGCCATAGAGTCTGGTGGAACCTGTATTATTCCAATTTTTTAAGCGAAATTTGAAGAAATAACATGTTCCGCCAGACCCTCCGGCGGAACTTGAGGATCTTTTTTGAATATACAATCTGACTTTAATCTGACCCAAAAAAATAAAAAAATACTAGTTCCGTCACTACCCCTGGAGGAACCTTAAAGAAATAACAGGTTACGCCAGACCCTCTGACAGAGCTATGGGCATTTTTTAATTTGCAATCTGACCTGAATCTGACAAAAAAAAAAAAATCAAAAAACAAGCTAATTTCGCTACTGTCTCTGGAGGAACTAGTAGTTCCGCCAGAGGCCCTGGCGGAACCTGTCTCAGTAAATGGACCCCTCGTTAAAAATGAGGGGTTTCTCTCTCTCCATAACAAAACCCTAACCCGACACAAGCAAAAGAGGGCGATTTTTTTTGGCGATTTTGGGTGATTTGGGGTGATGTTTCGCTCAAAAACTTAATAAATTAGGGAAAAATAAAGGACAAGAAGAAGAAATTAACAAGAAGAAGAAGAAGAAGGTAAATTATTTAGTTTGATTTTGAATTTTGATTTAGAGTTTGATGTTGATTCATTTGAATTGAGTGAATTTAGTGTGAAATATATTTGAGTTGATCTAAGTAGATTGATTTGTTTGAATTAATTTGTTTGATTTGTTTGATTGAATTGATTGAAATTGATTGAAATTTGTTTGAAATAGAGTGAAATAGGAAGAAGAAGAAGAAGAAGAAGAAGAGGAGGAGAAAAGAATTGAAATTGAGGTTTTGGTTTTGGTTTTTTCTTATATTTTTTTTTCCTCTATTTTATTCGGTATATAAATATTTAGTAATTCGTTTTCATTATTTAGTTATTTGAAGAAAAAAGTATAATATAAATTTATTTAGTAATATATTTATTTATACTTATTGTTAATATTATTTTTGACTATATATAATATTTTTTAGTTAAAAGATTGAAGAATTTTTTTTTTGTATTAATTAGTTTGTTTATTTAGTTATGTAATTATATATTGTTTAGTTATTATTTATATTAAAAAAATAAAATTTATATAGGGATGTCATCTAGAGGTCGGGGCGGATCGGGGGAAGGCTCTTATGGTTGAGCAAGAAGAAACTCTGTTATATCCTCCACTGAATGAATTACAGTATGAACACAGAACCCTATGTTTCAGTCAACCGGACAACACCAAGACTAAAGGAGGGGGGCGGGGGGGGGGGGGGGGGGGGGGGTTCGATACAGGCAACATCATATTAATGTATTGTATTTAAAATTGTTTCTATATATGTATTTATTTAATTACGTAAAAAATATTTACTTATATTTTTCGTTTCTGCAGGTGCCATGGAATTACCAGTTCAAGCCATATTTTTTGAATGCATGCTTGTTACAAACGCAGAGGATCGGTTATGTACCAATCGATGGTATACTGATAACCGCTCTGCAGGAATGGTGGAGAAAAAAGACGCATACGTTCCACATGCCTCATGGAGAAATGGCCGTAACGTTAGATGATGTTTCATGCTTGTTGGATGTGGATGGATGGCAAACCCCTTTGTGTGAAGAACAACAGTATTAACTGGGCAATTAAAGCCATGGAACTACTCAGGAAAACAACCCCCCCCCCCCCCCCCCCCCGAAGAGATGTTCAGAGGATTAGGTATTAAGAAAAGCAATGTGTTGGTAAATAAGAAATGGTTCATTGCCGTCACGCAGTTTTGGAGATAGTCGATAATTTAGTTTCTTGTAGCGTGAATATATGGGGTTTCTCTTCAAGATCGAATCCCCAACTAGGGAGATTTTTTCCGATTTGGAAAAAGATGCTCCCCTATGAAGAGTCCAGCAGTATTGTAGAGCTTACATGATCACATTTTTTTTCCGATGTTTTATTTACGGATCCGAATGGAGACTCTTATTCGCTCATGTCCTTGGTACTTTTAGAATATATGAATAATTTGCATGAGTGGTCATTTGGGAGAAAACCTTGGCTGGGAACGGAACTATTCAGTTGCCAACATAATGGTGTTGTTTTGTTCAATCAACTATCTAATAGTTGATTATTTCGTTCACCAATTTATACATCGTATATATAATTGTTTTGAGGTATTTTCATCCCGTATGAATGAAGTTCATTGTATGACCGTGTAGGTTACATTTAACGCTGGCAACGATCTTCTAAAGATTGTAAGTCATGAGTAACCTCTAGACTGATGTCATGCCTACCCATGTTAAATGAAATGATCAGCGATCATAAACTTATTTGAATAGACATTTGCTTATTCCTTTTGTTCTATGATATATGTCTTGATCACAAGGCACGGTAATATGTCATCCTTGAGTTTGATCAAACTCTCTTTCCTAATCGAGAATTAGACTGAGTAAACATAAAATGATATTAACAACACATGTTAATCCATTTGGAGCATGGTCATACATTTTCTTCAGTCCTAGTTTATCAGGGGGCCCAGAGATATCTCCCTCTTGACGAGCGGAACAAATCGCATCTTGGTCACTCACATTCCCCGTCATGATTCAATGCATACCTAACGATGACCATAATGATCATCTCATTACGGATGACGTAGGATCATATTAAAGTATGCAGTTCCACATACAGGAATCCATGATGACCTTAGGTCGTAAGAACAAGAACACTATTCATATGAGAATCACTAATGACATATACCATGCATATTCTCATAGTGTGGTCAGTCCAGTACATGCTCTCTAACATGTACCTATATTCCAGACCTGACATCCCTATGCCCATGATCAGCAGAACATGATTATCCAGCCTGTGAATATACTAGTGTGGATATGTAGCTTCTTACCTGAAGTATGTTTATCCTATAAACATCCTACATATCACTAGGAACAGTTTAGAATGTCATTCGTTGGTTCACAATTCTATTATCAAAATCA
Organism: Juncus effusus; assembly: GCA_027726005.1. Taxonomy (NCBI): domain Eukaryota; kingdom Viridiplantae; phylum Streptophyta; class Magnoliopsida; order Poales; family Juncaceae; genus Juncus; species Juncus effusus. The sequence continues at coordinate 994,623 of CM050898.1, forward strand.
CGTATTCTGATGACGTGAATCCGAAGTGTCATTCATGGTTAATATAAGAAATATAAATATACGTTGACAATCCATACACACAGATATATAAGAAACAACCTTTTATTGAATAAATAATAATGTCTTAATATATAATCCATTTCCTAGCACAAATACATTTGGCCTTGGGAACTAATCCTACACATTATTACTCACACGTGCCAGATCAAAGGTCACAAACGGGTCCTCATTCTCATTTTCATTATTTATTTTATTTTCTACGGGTTCTAATATCTCATTTTCATATGCATTTGGAGTTACATTTGATCTGCTACTAGTTCCTATCTAATATTCTTTATTTTGGACGCGATCAACATATATTTCTCCATCCCAACCCTTATGACGCGCTCCGCAAAATTAACCAATTGTGTATTATTCATAATTTTCACTAACCAATAATACCAAACGTCTTTCTTAAGGGAATGAAGCCGACCTCGAATTAAAAGAATATTACTATACGACCAACCGAGATTCTCATAAATTTCGTTACACAGTTGGTCGTAATTCCTATTTTCGGTTGTACTTTATGGAATATAAGCCGGTTCTTCTGGGTCGTAATTGCATCCGTTCGGTAGATTTACAATGATACTATCGTAATATACAAGAATTGGAGAGTTTTGTGTCATTTTCTTCTTACTAATTGCAATAATATTTCAACAAATTAACAACAAATCTATAATAAAATAAATTAATTATTTAATTTTTGAAAAAAATCTATAATAGAAAACTTATTTTCGTCTTCCTTTTTTTCAACTTGCTTGGCTTTCTTCCTTAATTTCTCACTATTTTCTCTATTTATTTGGGTCAAAATCACCTCAAACACACCTAAAAATCGCCTCAAAAAAAAAATTTGGGTGCCGTTTAGGTTGGAATGGGGGAGAGAGAGAAAGATTCCTCGTTTTATAAGGGGCTCTAATGATTGTACTATTAGCTTTTTTTTATTTTTTTTTGGGTCCAGACCTGTGCAGAAGAGAGAAGGGACGCTGAGACAGGTTTCTCCAGGACCTCTGGCGGAATTACTACTTTTCTTTTAGACAAAATTTAAGAAATTAATATACCTTATTAGACAAAAATGCCCCTCTTTCTTCCATGGAAGAAGGCAAAATTTAAGACAAAAATACCCCTCTTTCTTTCACCTTGAGATGACATCGCACTAGTAATTAATGCTACGTCTCTCTCTTATTTCTTTTCAAACATTTTTTTGTAGAAAAATAAGGATGAAAAAACCATCAATTCTCAATAATAATTTCATGAAATTATATATTTAAAATGTGAAGATAATTATACTCATTTTTCTCTATTTAAAGAGATTCATCTATCATATCTTTCTTTTGTTATTTATTTTTTCCATTTCTTTTGTCATGCATAAATAATTTAGTAAATCAAACAAATTATTTCTATCTTATTTATTTAAAAAATATTTTTTTATTTTCTTTTAGCTTGAATAATAATAATTAAATAATTAAAAAAAAATATATGATTAGAATAAGGACATTGTAGTAATTAGATATTATTTATATATTTTAAGCGAACTTATTACTTCATGGATGTTGCCGAACGATATTAGAACAAAATAGAATAATCGCTCTTCCATTCTCTCGCTCTTCCACTATTTCACTTTTCACCGAACAAATCCTTAGTTCCGCCAGAGGAAGGGCTTTGTATCCACCTTCCAAATGGATGCCTTAATATTAACTGCCTTTCTCATCTTTTCTTTTATTTGAAAGAAAGAACTGCTCATCTTTTCTTACTTTTCTCTTTATTTCTCGTCACTCGGAATCAAACACAGTCAGCTCCAAAACGAATCACTTTTTCTTTTTCTTACTTTTCTTTTTCTTTTTCTTTTTCTTTATATCTGAAGGAATATATATACGCATTTAAACTTAATTAATTGCCGCCGCCCCAATATAAACTGAGTTCTCTTTTATCATCCTTGAGACACGTGTGCATATACATACTATGGGTCTTTGGATTAAAATTCCAGCCGTTGATTTTTATCCCTTCCTCTTCTTCTCCGTTCTCTCTCCCTCCCTATCCGACTCTCTCTCTCCCCGTTCGTGTCGTACGGACGCCTCTCTTGGGCGGCCTCGCTCCATTCACTCTTACTCTTCTTCTTCTCTTTCTAGACGGAGAAAAAGAATGGCGGAAAGTGGATATCTTCCGAGTCGAGAATCATCACCGCCACGCCGGCGAGACTGAGGATGGCGGTTAAGGCTAAGGCGTCTTTTTGAGTACCGGAGGGTCCGGTTCGTGCAAACTCGACGAGTCGTTCGGACACTTCCTTCTCTCTTCTCCTTTTCGATTCAATTCTTCCTTAATGCTATTGCTTCCTCTCAGATTTGCCTTTTTTTTTTTAATCTCCATTAGATCTGACGAGTGGTTGGTTTCAGCGTGATTCAAGAAGAGCAAAATGTGAATGAAAATGATTCTGAATTACAAAAATTCTAGCAATTAGTGAATGCTTTCAATTAAACTTTGCTTTCGTGTAATTGGAACTGCAGGAAGTGGAAGTAGTGAGCGCATTGGTGAAATTCAATTCGGCGGGCAGCGGTTCTCTCCAATTCCCCTTTTGTCGGCCGTTCTTCTTCTCTAAGGCCTGGTTCTTTGAATTCTTCAATAGACATTTTACGAAATCGAAAGAACTGAGACTTTCAACAGATATTCAAACTGCTCTCAAATTGAAGTAAGAAACTTCTCCCTTTAGTTCTTTTTCTCATCTGTAGTGATAAAATATTTCACTTCTTATCGCTTTATTAGTTCTATTTTAGCCAGCTCAGTGTCAGTTCCAGCCCCCTCTTATTCTTATTCTTTTCCGAAATGCATTTCTTTGACAGTATTTACTCAATAAAAAAATATATAATTATATAATCTGCTTCTCATGTAGTTAATACAAAATTCTTAATATTTATATGTGCGTAGCGTGCATGCTGCTCCCTCGATAAGAAATTTTTGGTAGTGTTATGTATCTTGGGTAGATAATAATATTATATTTTTTTCATTTCTCTCTAATTATATTTATTAATCTAATTCTTTATATATTATATGCAGTTTAAAGTACCGTGTTCTCCATCCAGATTATTTCTGCTATAGAGTAAGATAGTTGTGTTGTTCAGATTATTCCTTTGATGTGCTTATAATATGCTAAATTAATTTATATTCAAAGCAAAATCTTTATCTTGGATGTGCTTATAATATGCTAAATTAATTTATGTTCAGATTATTCCTTTGATGTGCTTATAATATGCTAAATTAATTTATATTCCTTTGATGTGCTTATAATAGCTCATATTTATGACTTTAGGTCATTTATATACATTTCTTGTATTTATATAAATATTTGAAAGTCAAATAAGATAACTGGCCTTTTACAAGTTCTATAGGATTATGGCTAAATAACATGTATCATCAAAAATTCAAATTTCCGTACGGATGGAATATATATGTTTTGAATATATTCTAGATTAATTTTACAAGAATTAGAATATTATATCATTGTCATCATGTATCATCAAAATTCATCACTATAATATTTAAAGTACAAAAAAATATTTACTCTCAGAAGTTCTCATTTTTACTTACTTTTTCTCCCCCTCTTTAACGAAATTGAACAGTTTTTTTAGAAAGAAGAAAGCGATAATAGAACTTTCAAAAATTTGAAGTGCGTAAAGAGTCACTAATTAAAAATATTGACCCTAAAACTTTATATTGCAGTAAAAACAGTAAATTAACACTGAAAATAATATACTAATATCGAAAAAAGGTTTATTAATACTAAAATCTTTATATTTACACTGAAATGGTATATTGACACTAGAAATGATATATGTCGATATTAAAAATGATATATTAACATTTTTTAATACTAAAAATGATATATTAACATTGAAAGTGTTATATTGATACTAAAAAAAGGTCTTTTGATACCCTAAAAGCAATATATTTTTACTGAAAATATTATATTGATACGGAAAATGATATATTGATATTTTAAATGATAGATTAATACTGAATACTCAATATATTGGCATCGAAAATAATATATTAACCCTAAAAATGATTACTGAAAATAGGATATTAATACTCAATAATGATAAATCAACATTATAAACGGCACATTGACACAAGAAATGATATATCGATAGTTAAAACGGTATATTAACGCTGAAAATATTATGTTGATACTATAAACGACATATTGGCGCTGAAAACTTGATATATTGGCACTGATAATGTTATAAATGTGTATTTGATAAAATAATAACTAGGAAAAATTATTACCGATTTTAAAAATAAAAAATAGATTTTTTGAAAACAAAAACAGAAAAATAGAAAACGGATTTTTGTTTTTAAAAAACGAAAAACAGAAAAACGAAAATGATGCCAAATGAGGCCTTAGTTATTCATTTTTTGTGGTTCGGAACTTATAAACGTGCCAAGGGTAATTTAAGAAAAAAAAAAAACTGAATACTTCATTTGGGAGTTCGGACGAAAACACAAGACAGGATATTAACATTTTCATGATTAAAACATCTTCATGGTTAAACGGTTAAAACCATATGAATCTGAGAAAGATTAGTTCTGGCTTCGATTTTTTTCTTGGTTTTATTTTTTGTTCTATGTATTAGTGTCGGTGTCGGTAAGAATTTAATATGTTCTTAAAAATAATAACATACACAAAGAGTAAGCCTATAAAAAAAATGAAAAATTAGTAAAAATAACTAAACAAACACTAATAATAACCAAGATATTAAACGCACTTGTTTGTCAGCAAAATAATACAAGTTCCATAAATTGACCCAACAATGTCTTTCATAAACCATGAATCAAAAGTTTCAAAACACATCTAATTAATTCAAAATAAACAATTATATCTCTCGAACTTTCAGTATTTAAGCCGTAAGTTCTTACTACTACCCGAGCCTGATGCACGATCAAATGCCTAAATAACAAATTGTACAACATATCAGAAAAACTATGATATATATTAAAGTAAATATCAAATGCAATATTGATCAATTTTTACAGTACGCGTCACCTAATAGTTTTTTCGTAATTAACATACCTTCTTAGACCTTGGGCGGCTAATATGAAGAGAATCAAAATTAATGATTTCATCTATCTCATCTTGTTCAATTACGGCTTTAATTATCACATTTGATAAATTTACGTCATTATCAACTTTAAAAAAGCACTCTCTCTTTTTTGCATCATGAATAATTTTTTGCCACACAGATTCCTTCTTTGATAATGTTGTTGCGTTTCCTAAAATCCACAAGCAATGCCTACAATATCATAAAAAATAAAAATGTCAAATAATTGTTGCAATAATTAGTAATCTAAAATTAATGGATAAAAGAAAAAAAATAGTGGAATTACTTTGCCCTTGTAAGAGCTACATTTGTACGATTAAAATTTGTCAAAAAACCAACAGATCCTTTTTCATTACTTCTGACAGTAGAGAATATGATAATATCTTCTTCTCCGCCCTGAAATCCATCAACTGATCGAACTTTTACGCTGAATCGAGTATATAAATCATAATTTTCCCCAAGTTTTTCTTGAATCAATTTCACTTGCGCGTTGTATGGCGAAACAACACCAATATTGATATTCCGTCCTGTACTCATAGACTCTATGAAATCAACAAAAAATATAAATTAATTAACAATAATTCAAGAGTAATAACCAAATTAAAAAAGAAGAATAACCAAATTAAGAATAAAAAATTCAAAATTGAAAATTATATCAAGCTATAGATAAAAATTAGCAAACCTTTGAATAATTTCTTTATGATGTGCTCTATGACCGCAACTTCAATAGGGTTTCTTAAGCTCCTTCCATATTTATCCGTCGATTCTTTTCCTTGTTCAATATCAATGAATGAATATGGACCGTACATCTGCCCTGATAGATATTTTCTCTCGTACGATGGATTTGTGACGTTCGGACCGTTTGAAATGCGATTATTGTAAAAATTTGAAATTGGAAATTTGCTTATTGAAGGATGCATACGATACTGAACATCGAGAAGGTGTTTTTTGTATCCTAATGCGCTTAATCTCTCAAAAAGACTTCTTCCGAAATTCGCCTCGTCAGAAATCTACATATCATACAATATTTCTTTTTTTTTGAGAATATGCAATAGGCGATCATCTATTGTTATTTATATTATGAAAATAATACATATCATACAATAATTTGAGCATTTAGGGTTTAAAGGAAAAATTTCATCCAAAGGAAAATAGTAATATATGCAAGTTGTTGAAAGTCTATTGATCTTCAGATGTCCAAATGTACAGTTAATAAGAGTATCTTATAGTGGCTTATGCACACTCCTTAATGTTTTGAAAAAGAAATTTGAAAAAAAAGAAGGATAAACCCTGAATTTAAGTGGTATTTGTAGTCTCACACACGGAGTATTAGGTAAATAATTCAACTACTTGTATAACTAAACTAAGTTACTGTCAAATTTATTAGATATATTTCATATTATTACCTTGCTTTTCACAAGAGCTGGAAGTTGATATTCATCTCCAATAAAGACCGCGTGTTTTAGCCCCGACAAAAGGAGAGGAATCAAAGATTCACATTCCTTTAATTGCGCCGCTTCATCAACAACTAACATTTCGATCGGTGAATATACCGTTTGCACGTCGTGAAGTTTAAATGAACTAGATGCCGTGCATAATATACTTTTCGTATTTTGCAACAAAAAATTTTCAATTGATCGCTTGTCAAATTTATCTGGTATAACCAAATTTTTTGACAACTTTCGCAATTTTTCAAGACAGAGATCTCTCGCGAGTGCCACGTAAGAGCTTGTGTGATAGTTTTGTGCAAATGTTTGTAACAATTTCTTCAGTTGGCAGAGTTTCTGTTCCAACATTTCGTTTGAGACATCATTGTGTTGAAACAACTCTTTCAAAATTGGCAACAATTCGAGCAAGTCACGCATGTCTCCAACATTATTGGAGATTAATTCGCTCGGAAAATCGCTCAAAGCCACCTTGATACATTTTTGAAGACCACTTGATAAGGTTCCGAACCAAGATTTAACATACTCCTTGAAAGTCATCACATTCACACACTCTTCTTCAGATTCTTCCTCCATTCTCTTAACGTATTCTTCGTAGTGAGACTCGCAATTCTCAAGAAAATCAATCAAAGAATTAACCCAGTGCTTAATGCCGCTATTAGGCATGAAACAGTGTTTCTGAAGCCGATTTACCCGATCTTCCATGAATATTTTAGATAATTCTTCATTTATTTTCATCCTCTCCTTGTTTCCAAACAATACGATATCACTCGATGAAAAGTCTGACGAATCCTCGGCTAGTTTTAAGATCCGAGATGCCACCTCAACAACAGCTGTGTTTGTCGGCGCGCAAGTAACGGTACGACATTTTTTCATTAACATGGTGAGTAAAATGGCGCTTATTGTTTTTGTTTTTCCGGTACCAGGTGGGCCCCAAATAAGTTTCAAAGAGTTATCGCAGTTCCTTAAAGAAGAAATACAGTCTAGAACTGCATTTAATTGCGAGTCGTTCAAATTCATTTCATGCAATATTGTCGCTTCTTTGTCAAGCAAACTATTCCACGAAGTTTCAAATGAAGAGGAAATGTTTCCTTGAATGATGCTCTGTTGAAAGACAGAATATTTTTATTTCTTTACAATAGAAAAATAAATTACTAAATGGCACCATTAAAGGAAATTAAACTTTGTAAACTGAAAGGTGGAAACCAAAATTAAATGGTGATATAGTAACTTGACCTAATAATGTGCTACAATATAGTTGAAACTAAGAGAGAGATGCATAGTTAAAGGAAAGTTAGTTCAAAATACATACCATAGGGTTGAAATTTAAAACTGAGTCGATAAGTGGAGAACCATTAGCGGACTCAGAGTTAAGCATTCTCCAAACCCGATTATACGTAATCATGTTAAACAAAAACACCACAAAAATAGGTTTTCTGAGCTTGTGCAAGAAAAAATCCATATCAAACGAAACCTCACGTGAAACCCTAACAACGGCTTCATCATCAGAAAGTATTTCTTTTTCATCAACTTTCGATACTAATCCAACTATATAACTCCAATCATTACGAGATAAATCAGAAATATGCTTAGGTTTTTGCGTGCAAAGAAGAATCATATCCGCTTCTTTTGGCACATAAGTTTCCTTTGAGTTTCCTTCTTTCACGGGATCGGAAACCGAAATTCGGTAACTCAAATCCTTCGGATTTTTGTGTTGTTCGATGGTTAGAATCTCGATGAATTGTGAATGAGAAAACCCTTCTAATGCTGAGCACATATCGGATCTCACTTCTTCCATTAATGGAAAGGTGAAATAGTTTACGTGTTCTTGGAAAGATGTGAAGGTCTTAGGTATCTTCTTGACCTAATCAAATGAAAAAGATGGTTTTATTGATTTTGTAGCTCAAAAAATTAATTTTAGTCATATTGGTCGGAATTTAGGCATATTGTCTAGTCAAATTCCATTAAAGAAAGCTAAAAAGTACACCAATATTTACAAAATTACAAACATGTTATAACATTGTTCAAATACTTCTTAAACATATACTTTATATTTTGAAATTGAAATTCTCCGAGGATAATAACATGCGTAACATATTATTGTGAAGTTGATTACTTTTCTTTCAATCTTGTGTAAAATGGTATCCTGTGTTTTTTTTTTTTTTTGTTTAATCAGTTCTAGTAATTCCTTCTCCTACTCTTCAAACAAAAAATAGGGAAAAAAAACAGAGGTAGAAAATAACGAACCTTGTTTCTGAATAGATTTTGGTTGAAAACATCTTTCAAAGACCATGAAAAAACAGTACTAGCCAACCCAATCTTCCTCTGTTCAATCTCAGAACTGCTCATCTTTTCTTTTATTTGAAACAAAGAACTGCTTACTTTTCTTTTTATTTCTCTTTACTTGAATCAAACACCTTCAGACTTAGAATCAGAATTAGTGGAATATCTGAAGGACGTCAAATCAGAATATATATACGCATTAAACTTAATTAATTGTGAAAATGGTACTCAATTTGCACAGATACCGAGGCGACGCGACTTATCAGTTCATGCTCTGAACGGTCATCGGTCCACCGTGAGCCGAACGATACGACTTGTCAGGTCATCAACTCACTGACGTGTCAGTTTCTTATTGGGTCCAAAAATCCTTAGTTTGAACCCAAATATGACGAATCTATGACTCTTCAAGTTTGGTTTAACTTTTAGTTATGAGCTTGAAAATAAATTTTTGTTTTATTAATAAATTTTTTGCTTTGGAACTATGAAAGCTTGCTTGGACAAACTTAATTAGGCGCCTACTTTTCATTTAGGACGAAAAATAAAAGACATTGACAAAATCATTACAAAATGTTAAAAGTTTATTTATTGACAGAGATGGGGAAATAATATTTTCATGAACCATATGGCTAATTTATTTCGTCACACTAGTACAAAAAACTATATCGGTATCATTACTCATATCAAATATATCCAACATTATTTAGTTAACAACTAGTCAACTAATACAATGTTAAAAAAAAGAAAAAAACCTGATTTATACATACATCTAAATACAAAACCCTAATTTTTAAAATTTGCTCGCCCTTCTCGTTTTCTCTTGCCTCTCGATCTACGCTTGGATCTAGACGATCTACCGACAATCTTACTAGATCTCTTCTCCTTCACATTTTCCCGAACCGGATTCAAATTTCTTTTATTCTGATTTTCATTTTCAAATTCAAATTCAAAGTCTTCAATTTCAAATTCAGGTTGCGTTTTGGGCCAAGGAGTTATTCTCGCCAGAACAACATTCTCTAGCGGCTTTTCTATCACCCATCTAAACACAAAAATACTTAATTAATAAATAAATAAATAATTTAAATATATAATTAATAAAAAAATGAAGAAAACTCTTACCGGGTCGGATACTTTATACCGGGTCGGGTTTCAACCCGGTTCCACCAAACAAGAACCTTTCTACTTTCACTACAATCTCCTATAGGCTCAATAAAACTCGGATCCTTAACAAAATCCAACGGACTGTCTATTTCACCCGCATTAAATGCACGCACCAAGTCCAGCCGCTCATCCCACAGCACCTTTGAGTCCATCACGAACCCGGCCCATTCAATTCTACTCGGCAACACCAACCCCTCTTCTCCCACAAACTCCGCAATCTTACCTAATTGCACCAACATACAATTCTTTCATTTTCACTTCAAATTTCACTTGGAACTAAACATATTAGTTGTTTACTTTTAACTTACCAGTGTAGTTTGAAGAGTTGAAGGAATGGAAGCCAATAAAATGGCCTGATTTATTACAAACGGGTCCAATAACTGGAAACCCTAGCTTTGATTTTCCTTTTTTCTCCTCCTCAATTTCTATTTCTTGTTCTTCATCGTCATCTTTACCTAGACCCGGTCCGCCGTGGACCAGAATCCCAACTGAGGCTAATCCGATCCGTTTGACTTTCTGAGCCTCGTCAAAGAATTCCATGGTGTGAATATTGCTCTCGTCTAAAAATACTATAATTCCTTCCAGCCGTCTCTCCCTAATTTCCCTGAATTACCAAAGGAAATTTTATCAAATTCATTAATCATAAAGTTTATTAGGTATATGGTAAATATTAGGAAAATAACTTGTGTCGCTTTATTTCTTTGTGAATGTGAAATGACCATATTGGCCTCCTATTAATTAACTACAACTACCAAGTAAGAAGTCCACAAAATGATTTAATAATTAGACCGGAATATGAACGATCATTATTAACAAAGGAGTAATAAATAATTAGACAACAAGAATGTAGCAAATTAAAGTTTTATTGGTTCTAATTGCTAATCATGGTTTAACAAAACCTCAGTGCAAGAAGCCTCATCTGTGCTTCAACCCTTCGGCGCGGGGCCCACTTGTCAGGCATGACTCCATCAAACCTCAACCTCAACACATTCATCCTCGGAAACCGCGCGAGAACAGCCGCCGTGTCATTCACCGAGCCGCGCGGCTCGAGCACGATCCAGGTGAAGTTGAATGGCAGGATCAACAGAGCGTGAGCTAACGAGCTGAGGTGGAGCGTCTGGAAGGTTCTGGAATAGGTCGGGGTGATTACGAGGAAAGTCCGCGGAGGGGAAGGTAAGTTGGGAGAGATGTGGAGGCGGCGCTGCTCGGATTGAACGGATGAGAGGATGCGGTGGGCTTTGAGAGTCTCGATTGGGTTCGGGTGGGGATATGGACGGACGAGGATGGCGTGGCGGCCGGTCGTCGGCCGAGGAGGCGGCGGCGGAGGAGGAGGAGGAGAGGGGGTGTTGATACGGAGAAGAGAAGGAGGAGGGCGGGGAAGAGGGGAGAGGGAGAGAGGAGGAGGGGAGAGGTAGAAGAGGCGGGAGAAGCAGAAGCCGAGGAAGAGGGAGAGGAGGCAGGAGAGGGCGTGGAGAGAGAGCGAGAGGAGATGAGGCATGCTTGGTTCAGTTCATGGATGGAGGTGAGAACTGAGACTGAGAGAGAAGGGGGGGTTTTGTTTTGTTTTGTTTTGTTTTGTTTTGGTGAGAGTGAAGCTTGAAAGTGGAAAGAGGAAAGAGAAAAGGACAGTGACTGACTGATGGTAATGGTAATGGTAATGGTAATGGTAATGGATATAATAATTGCTTTGTTTGTGTGTCACTTTATAAAAGTAATTGCGGTGAAGTTCCTGTAACTTTTTAAATTATGATTGATTTTGTTTACGCTGGGGAAAATAAATTTTTAACAGAAAATACATTCAATCTTAACAATTCAAGTAGATGTGTTTTGTTTTTCTTTTTGTTTTTTTTTTTTGTTTTTTTTGCTTTTAAGCCCTTAGGTGTTACATGTTAAATATTAATGAAATGTTCTACATAAAGCCATACTCTATTAGGTCGGATCCTTGTGTTAGTATGTACCCAATTCCCTTTCCCCTTCCACCCATGAACCGTCGACCTTACACATCACCGTTTCGTCCCCAGTTTGAATCAAGACACAAGATTTCCCCACCGTGTTTGGATGGCCATTGACTATAAGATTTGCCTCGAAAACCGTATAGGGATTAAACACTCGCAATGCTCGGTGTACAATATTCTCCGATTTGAAGATTTTGCCTTGAAAAGCCGATTCGCACCGCCCTTTCCATATCATCCACAAAAAGCGTTGTACAATCGCATAACTTTGGTTGTCGAGATTTTCATTGAAGAAAGCTATAACCCGGTTGAACTCAACTGCTAAGTAGTCGACCCGAATGGCTAGTGGAGAAATAAATCATCCTACTTTTTGAGTGAGGGCATTTAAAGAAAAGGTGCATTAGCATTTCTTTTTGCCCATTTAAAGTAGATGTGTTTGTTTAAAGTAGATTTGTTTGTTGAATATATAAATGTCTATACATGTAACAACACTAATTTTTTCACTGAAAGTTTTCCTTTCCTTAATAGTAACTAAATTTTTCTTTCTTTTTTAAATGGTAACAACTGAACTATCACAACTACTAATTTCTACTCAAATAACTATTTAGCAACCTTGGAGTAATTTAAACTAATGATGAAAGCTCTCAGAATATTATCTCAGCCTAAGAAATATTTTCCATAAAAAAAATCATTTTTAATAAATCATAGTGAAACCTAAACGTGCATTAGCAACAATAAATATCCACTAAAGATTAACACTCCATACACACATCACATACATTACATTATATCCAAACCATCCAAAACAAAAACAAAACAAAACCCCAAAACCCACCTAATTAAATTACCTCACTTCCAAACCCGGCCTAGCCCTTCTCAACCTAAGATTCCCCCCAAATTCCTCCCCTTCATTTCCCGCCAATTCCTCCCCATTCCCATCCCTTCCCAACAAACTCCGATTACTATCCTCCCCAAAATTATGCAATCTCCTTCCTATCAAATACCGATCGTCCCTAATCGAATTATGCAAATTCGTAAACCAAACATGGAATCTCTTCCCGCAAAAGCAAACCACGCTGAACACCAAACAACCAAGCCACGCGAAACGGTAAACCGCAGAATTAATTATCAGACTGTAGCCTAAAACCGGGAATATTCCCTTGGCGAAAACGTAGGGAATGCATAGGAATGTTAGGAGTTTTGAGATTATTGGGAAGACTATTTCCTTCAAAACCCAGAATCCTCTGAGTCTTGAGAACCCGTCATCTCTCACCCGCTCGAATTTCCTCCGCCAGCTATCGTCCACTAGCGGCGCCATTTGATCCAACATCACCTTCAAAAATCAATCAATTAATTAATATTACCTTTTTAATTATTTTAATAAAATATTATTTTAAAATGTCATAAAAACGTACCAAACGAGTCCAGATTTTGAGGAAAATTAGGCCAAGAGCCCAATCTTGGTACAAAAGGAAAACGGGACTCTCATCTATAGGAACTCTCATTGGTACAATAACCAGCAGCTCAAACAGCAGTCCAATCAGCACCGGTATCACAAACACCTAAACAATAAAAAAAATCAAAATTAACAAAACAATAATAAAATAACAACAACCAGCAAAAACATAATCATCGTTAACATACCCAAATGGAGAGAAGAGCAGAGGATTTGAGAATAATATTGCACCACTTCAAAATCTGAGATACCAAAACACCAACTCTTCTAGACTTGATATAATCAACCGAATATCTAGTGGCAGCCACCAAACCCCAAATAATGTAACAACCAATACTAAAAGAGAATAAATCGTTGCATTTAATGCCGTGGGTGATTGGGAGCCGCGGTATCGCCTCGAAAACCGCGCGGCCAATAGAAACGGGGACCACTATCATCGCTGAGTTGAGAATGAGTAAAGTCATCCATGCTAGAACCAATAGCATTACTATTCTTAGCACAAATCCATACCTGTAGAAAAAAAAATTAAGAAAATATATATTATTATTTTATATTTTTTGATCTTTTTATTTATTTATTTTAAAGGAAAAGGGAAAAAAGATTACTCAGAATTGTCTTGATCGTCCAAATCGGACTCGTCAGAATCCACATCGTTCGGATTCAAATTTTCCATTAATCCGATATCCCTTCTTCCAGCCCTGACATTATTATTATTATTCCAATTATCCTCATTATTATTATTATTCCCATTATTATTATTATTATTATTAACAATATTATTGTTATTATCGTCAGGTCTGGGAAGAAGGAACTCGGTCAACCCTAGGGCCCACCCTACAGCTGTGAACCAATGGCGTAGCAGCGATTTAATAGATTGTCTCGGTTTAAAATGCTCTATTGCAAAAGGAATACAAATCTGAACCAGTAATACATCCACTGGAATCTCCGTAAACGGATCAAATATCCTACAAAAAAAATTAAAAAAAATTGTAAATAAATAAATGTCACGAAAAATAAGGCCGAATTTCAGGTGTACCTCAACAAAGCATCATAATTTCATGTATACCCCTGCAAAACATGAACCTATCAGCAATACCCCTACAAAATCACTCATGTATCATGAATACCCCACCTCTATGGTTCATTTGGTCCATTTTTTTTTGTTTTTTCCGTTTTTACCCCTATGAATATAAGAATTTCGTAGGGGAATTTCATGATATATGAGTGATTTTGAAGGTGTATTGATGATAATTCAAGTTTCGCATGGGTACACATGAAATTAAGAGGTTTTGTAGGGGTACACTACACCTGAAATTCAGCCTAAAAATAAATAATAATAATAATAATAATAATAATAATAATAATATTAATAAAAATATGTATTTTTTATAATTACGTGATGTCGAGAGGGAAAAGGGAGGGAGCGAGACGCATGGCTAACTTGACCGGCAAGAAAACCAGCATGACTATTAAACTTCCGTAAACCGCCACCGAAAGTAAAACCCTGCGCGCGTGTTTGTGTACCGGGTCATCGATCAGGTCTCGAAACGGGTTGTAGTTCGGATCCGCTGGGTCTCTCAAGAAATACAACACTCCATTCCTCAACACCTTCAAAAAAATTAATAAATATTAGTAAATAATCATAAAAGTAAGGGAAATTTATTCAAAAGCAACCTAATTTTTCTAAATATTATAAAAAAAACGTAACCCTAACTGTTTAGATTCTATCAAAAACCCCTAACATTTTTAGAACGTAACTAAAAGGTTAGGGTCTTTTTAATAATTTTCAGAAAAGTTGGGAGGTTCAAAAAAAATCACAAAATAAATAAATAATAAGATGAAAAAATAAATATAAATAAGATATGAATATAATTATAATACTTACTCCTCTGAGGAGGCTAACAAAGATGGAGATCTGAAGCATGTAAACAATGCCCACAAACCAATGAATCGACGAGCTGGCGAGGGGCGAAACGGTAAAAAACTCGACCCGTTTCGCCACACTAGATCCCAACATCTTCAAAGTACAAATATCCAGCCACCACCCACACATCAACGGAAAAACCCCCAATTCAATGACTAATAAAAACGCCACCTTAACCATAGTCATTACATGTTTCATAACCCCGATAAATTGCTTGCACAAAGAAGGAATCGCTTCTGCTATAGATGATAAACCGTATAGTCTACCGACGGTAAGTCTTTCTCCTTTGATGTATCTCAATAAAGCGAGAGATAAGAGATAACATAAAGCGGTTAGAAAGACACAAATATAACCGACAGCAAGAGTGGTTAAATCAGAAAGGCGTGATGAGCTGGCGATTGTGGGATCCACTTGTCCAGATTTGGAAATAACTGTGCTTGTGTTTGTTTTAAGTGTGGATGTGAAGATCTCAACCACTTGAGAGAGAACGGATCCATCTGAAGAGTTGACCGCTGTCAAAGCGGTTTTCAGAGTGGTATTGGCGAGAGAGAAAGCGGTTTCGGTTAAAGGCAAAAATTTGGACAGAATCGGCGCAGAAGCTGATGTTATGAACCAAGAGAGGTAGTACAGAATGATTCTGCCTAATGAGAACGGAATGAATATCACCACACCAAGAAATATCGCATTGCTCGCCAAAACCTAACCAAAAGAATAAATAAAAAATAATTAATTAATTAACAAAAATAAATAAAGATAAATTCTGGAAAAAAAAAAAGCCCCTACATTATACTTAAATTGCAAAAAAAACCTCCATTATTAAAAATTGCAAAAAAGCCCCTCCATTGTTTTTGCAATTTCCTAAATAATTTTTTTTACAATTTCCAATAACAAAGGGTTTTCTTTTTTTGCAATTTTTCACAAATTTCAGGACTTTTTCGCAAATTTCCCACAAATACAAACAAAATCACAATCTAATTTCTCTCTCACAGTGATGGCGTTTTCGACTAAGTGAAAAACGGGCCCCTGCATGCCCACCAGCTCGTCAAACGGCACGTCTTCCGCCCCGTCAGCGTCGTCCAGCACGTCGAACATCTGCTCGACGTGCGCCTCCAGTCTCTCCAGCCTCGCCGCCACGTTCTCCGCGTTTCGTCTCAGCACCCCCATCTCCCTCCCCTCCGCCTCCTCGTTCGCGCCGTTGGCCAGTCTTCTGACGGCTCTCGCTCCGTTGTTAGGGTTAGGGTTAGGGTTAGGGTTTGGGGGGTTGGGGTTGGGGTTGGGGAGTTCGTCTTCTTGATTTTCTTGATTTTGGTTCTGGTTTTGGTTGCCGAGTTCGCGCAAATGGCGGATGTAGTCGCGGAGGGAGGTCGCGCCGAGGAAGATGAAGACGATGAGGGCGGATAGGAGGAAGCCGTGGAGACAGTCTGTTAAAATCAAGTGAGGGGCGAAATGGGAAAGGAAGAGTCGTTGCGCCTCGCCGAGGGATCGGACGAAGGTGAGCCGGCCAATCCAGTAGGTTATGAAGGGGATGATGAGCAGCCAGACGGAGAGCACGAAGGCCAGGCGGATGATGAACTGGAGGACGTGGTAGGCTTTCATGGCCATTCCGACGATGAATTCTTGGAAGGGGAGGCGAGCCGGGGCGTTGTCGGCGTAGACTGGCGAGAATGAGAAGGCGTGCTTGCACACCTGGAGAAAGAGAAACCCTAATTAGTCGATGGAAGAAGAAAAGATCAATCGTGTTCGAAACCCTAATCAGTGAATTAGGAAATTGATGTACCTCGCACTGGCGAGAGTTGCTGTGATTGAGCCACTGCAAGAGGCACTCTTGATGCACGTACTTGATGCTGCCGCTGCACGCGCACGGATACCTTAAAGGATTGTCAGTATCGCCCGGATTCCGGCAGATCCGACAGACGTCGCCTTCTTCGTCCTCGTCTTCTTCTTCCTCCTCCTCTTCCTCTTCCTCTTCTTCCTCCTCCAGCTCCGACTCCGTGTCCGCTTCCATCCGCGCCGTCAACTCGCGCTCCCTCGCATCGAGGGGCCACACCGGACCTTGCATCTCAGCGCTTTGATTTGGCGACTTCGATTTGTGTGAGGAGCGATAGAGAGGCAGGAAAGTAGCTTGGAAATGGGGTCGAAGATTAGGAACAAAAAACGAAAAGAGACGAAATTGAAGACGAAGAACGGGGAGTGGAAATGGTGTTGGTGGACCGAGTCTATTCTTCTTTTGAAGAGTCACTGTTTGGTGGGCTCCATTGGTGAAAGATTGAGATGATTCCGGATCTTGTGTGGGGGAGACGAGTTGTGTGGTGTTCTGTGTAGCGACCCACTTGTTGACCCGGACAGATCCCAAATATCATAATGCAGTAGAAAATGTTTTCAAGGAATAAGCAGATAATTTAATCATTGTATATATATGCAACAACTAATATTATCAATAAAACAGTATATTGTAATAAAAAATAGTATATTAGAAAATAGTTCATCCCCAGTCTCCACCTTCCCAAGTTACAGATATGTGTTTTTATATCCTAATAATTGCTTGGGGGCATCAGTAGCTACATCAAGTATGAATATCATATTTTGCTAAAACAGTGATATTTTGTATGATCATGTTATTAATATAATTTCACATAATAGTATAATTTTGATAAGTTCAATTTCTAATATTATTAGAATATCTCGTGCGAGATTGCACGTATGGAGTTATTTATTAATTATTTATTTATAAATATATAGCAAAAAGTATAAAGCGCTTATAAATTTTAGTACCTTCTACTATTAATTAAAAAAGAATTCATTTTTATGCACACCATCGCTTTGTTATATCATACATCTATTTGAGCTCATTATTCTCGGTGTTTTTCAAACATAACATACTATATTGAGTACAAGCAGAGTGACTATATAAAAAACAAACGTATGCTACTACCATAATATATACACGGAATTAAGTAGGCCGATCGCCTACTTCTAAAAAAAATATATATATACACGGAACGATAAAATCCCTATATTCGTCACCGTGTCATAGTATCATTTCTCAAAAGTCAAAATATATTTTATTTTTTACAAATTCTGTACGCATCCAGTTTGCTATTATGCGGAGTTGTTGTTTATTATTAACAGCTGTTAAAGATAATATCATCATAAATTAAATGAATATTTTATTCAATTTTTTTATAAATTTTTTTTATTATATTCAAATTTGATTAATTTGATAATGATAAATTTGATTAATTTTAAGAATACAACTTAAAAAGATAATGAAAAAGGATAATTAGAAATTTTTATTTTCTTGTACGTTATTCAGATCTTGTGAGACAATTGACATACATTATACATCTATTAATTAAATCATTTAGAACATATTTTCTATGTATGGTATTTTTGGTCTATAAACGTCTTTTGTACACAGCAAATTTATTGGAGACATATATCTATACCCGAGTTATTGAAAAACAATACCCCAACGTAATTACATGAAAACAAAAAAGTATCGATTGCTCATATAATCATGTTAAGCAAACTAGCTATTTCGTCATGTACAATGGTGAATATTAACCTAAAATTTAGAAGGACAATAATAAAAAATACACAAAAAATCTAAAAATGATATATACATAATTTTCAGTTTCTATATAAAATATAATAATACATATACTGCAACTTACAAAATTTAGTGGGGAGGTGCCCTCTAGTCCCTGTCACTGGTCATGTACATAACCAAGAATTAGTGTACAATTTTGCGTACTTATACACTGCTATATAAATATTATTCTCCTAACTCACGAACAAAAGAAACGGTAAACTCTTCATTCATCTCTTTCCATCAATCAATCAACAATGGCTCCTCTTCTTCTTCTCCTCCTTCACTCTTCATTCTTCCTACCAACAAACTCACACTCAACGCACCACCACAAACCACCACCACCGAATCTCTCTCGTGTCTACAACAACAGCGTTCAGTTGGACGACAACGGAGTCTCCTTCTTCTACACGCTCTCAAACTCCTCCATTTCCTTAGCCGCCAAAAGCTCGAGAAAATCAAACTATCTCGCCGTAGGATTCGGGGACCAGATGGCGAATAGTTATACCTATGTGGGTTGGATCGAGAGAAACTCAAAATGTCATGTGAAATCTTATTTCATATCTGGGCATGAAGCGTCAAGCATTCATTTAACATCAGAAGATCTTAGTAATGTGAGGTGTCAATTCAGTAATGGAGTTATCTCTTTCGAATTAACTCGGAGTTTGGTTCCTTCCTGTAAAGGGAGAATTGAGTGTGAGAATGAAATTGATTTGAAGAAACCATTAATGGTGATTTGGGCAATGGGGAATGAATGGTCTCACAGCGGATTGACTGAGAAAAACAAGCATTTCGCCATGAGTGACAAACCTGAGCCGGTTTTTCTTCTGCCCGAGCTGAATAAAATTGAGAATAAATTGAAGAAAGCTCTGTTCTTTCATGGATTTTTGATGTTTGTTTCTTTTGGGGTTTTATTCCCTGGAGGAATATTATCGGCACGGTTCTTAAAGCGTATGAATCCTCATCTGTGGTTTAAATTGCATTTGTATTTTCAGTATACTGGATTTGGTATTGCGATTAGTTCCGTAATTTTGGCTGGAATAGCTATTGGTGGTTTTGATTTTGTTTCTTTTCATGTTAAATTCGGAATTGTAGCTTTAGCCTTGCTGATTTTCCAGCCAATGAATGGGTTTTTTAGACCGAAAAAATCAGAATTTGAAGAAATTAGTTCGGAAAAAAGACTGATTTGGGAGTATTTACATGCAATAACAGGAAGATTATGTGTTTTAATTGGGATGATTGCATTATTTACTGGTTTGAAACATTTCGGTGAAACTCATGATAGTGAAATTTCAGAGAGACTGATTTGGGGCTTGGTTTTGTGGATTTTGATTTGTGTTTCGATAGTTTTGTATTTTGAATTGAAGGAATTGAAGATTAGGAGAAGAGAGAATAACTTTTCAGGAAGAAATTGGGAATTGGGGGATTTTGATGACGAAGAAATTGTGGATTTGTTAGATTCGGATGTAAAATAAAATCCAGAAATGAATTTATTGTAAGATTAGGTTGGATTGTGGGCTTCAAATTTATTTGGATTTGAGGTATTTAAAATTGATTTGGATTTAAATAAATTGTTGGAGTTATTTATTTAAATCCTTTTTTGTGGAAAATTAGGAGTTTGAATTTTGAAGACGATTATTGTAAAGATTGAAATCTAGTGTTAAATTATTCAATTTCATGCTGTTAACGTCTTGGAATTTCAAATCTCAGATTATATTAAACCGAGATTTTTTCATGTTTCAAAATTATATACAACTTGGAATTTGAATTCTTCGAAATTTTCAAGATTGTAATCAATGAAAATAGAAAGTAAGATTTGACCTACTATGGACTAATATTTTATATTTCAATTAAATGTATAAAATAAAAGAACCACTTATTGCTTCTATATGCTGGTATTGAAACATAATTGCTAATTATAATTCAGTCAAAATAGAAAGAGAATCAGATATCTCTCTCTAAATTGAATAATCCGCTCACTATCAAGTACCAAAAACATTAAATAAAAAAAATATTGAGCAGTTAATTGGAACTTATTGTTTATATTGAACTGGTACATTTATCAGATCTTAACAATATTAATCACATGACATAATATGTTTCAGTGATTCCATCACATGACCTTAGTTAACAGATTTTAGTTTATACTCAATACTCTGTCTGGAGTGGTACTGCAGTTTCTTATTGAATGGAGAAAAAAAACACAATATTATATATTATTTTTGCCGTATATTTGTATTCAATACAACAGACCAAGTAAATAATTAGCATGTTAATTAGTATAACTACCAGACAATTTTGTTCCCTGTTCAAGACTTATTATCAAATCAAAGTGATGACAGTTAACGAAACATGCCGTCACATGAAACAATTTGACAAATCTTCATTTGATTATTTGTTTTATTAGTCAGATGGCTATATTATATAGCCTAACTAATTTGTATTTTTTTTTCTTTTTTGCAGTTCCAAAATAAAGTGGTCACTTTCGAGTATATATAACACTATTGTTCAACACCGTCTTTCAAATTCAAACCTTCACTTCTTCTTTAGGCCAAAAAAGGAACCAACAAGAAAAAAAAATGAGAAATATTTCTAGAGCTTTCTTCTTTCTATTCGCATTATTTCTTTTGCATTTCTTTGCGGCTCTTCCTACTCTCTCATCTGAAAAACTTACACATTCAAGAAAGCTACTGTTACAAAAAAGCGCAAAAATGGTGACAAACACTTTAGATCCGAACCATTTCGATTCGAGACAAAAGGAGGCACAAGTAGATGTGAATGAAAGTGTGAAGAAATTTCCGTCTAGCAAATCTAATCCTTCGCAAAATTAGAATCGCTTCAATATTCTCCAATAGATTTTGGGGGCTTGATTTTTTCCCCTTTTAGTTTGGATTATCTTAGTTTATTTCGGAAATTAATGCTAGGTTGAGAGTACTATTCATAGCTAGGATTTTGAGTTTTTACAGCTATACTGGTTGTTGATTTTTTTCAGTGAATTGTATTTTTGTATGTCTGACACAAAAAAGGAGCACATGCAACAAGCTTATTTTTCTTTTCTATTTGTCGAATTATATTGCAGCTATATTTCCTGAATTGTGATTCTTTTTTCCTCTTCTGATTATAGTTTCTCCTCAAGTACAATCGAATTTTTATATGTACAAATACTAAACATTCCTTTTTGGTGAGAACAAAATTAAGGGACAAGTTATCTTATTCTAATTCTTTTTATTTATTATTACTTTTTATTTATTTTACCTATTTGCAAACAGTAACATGAAATCACATGTATGATCACGTTAAGAACATGCACGACAAGTTTTAGAAGCACAACTTCACATGAACTCTGTTTTATTGAGAGTTCAATCACATGATAT
This sequence comes from Juncus effusus, assembly GCA_027726005.1. Lineage (NCBI taxonomy): Eukaryota > Viridiplantae > Streptophyta > Magnoliopsida > Poales > Juncaceae > Juncus > Juncus effusus. The sequence goes on from CM050898.1 coordinate 1,016,933, forward strand.
CATTTCCTATATCAAAATAAAATAAAAAAGGAGCACTTTCTAATACTCCATCAACAATTTACATGCTAAATCGGGGTTCAAAACATGTCATGAAATTTCTTACAACAAACAAAACACTCAAAACAAACCATCAGCATCTATTTTACAATCAACACCTTTAAATTATACCCTAAAACAAAAACCATATATATCAAATCGAAACCAAACACATCACATATAATCAGCTCTCCAAACAAAATTACAAAACCCTAATCCTAAACTTGGTCTCTCGCATGGAAATCAGGTTTGAGTATGTTGTACTTGCAAAGAGGGCAAATGGCGTTTATGCAAAGCCATTTGTCGATACAAATGCAATGGAAATGGTGACCACACGGAAGCTCGCGCAGCTCCACTCCATCTTCATACCCACTAAGACATATACAACACTCCTAAAAAATTACAAAAAATAAATAAATATTAAATATTAAAATAAATTACATGACTTTAAAAAATAAACTAATTAAATAAATTAAAGATAATTTTCAAAGAAAAACAAATTCAATAAAATAAATAAATATAAAAAATGCATTAAATAAATAAACTAATTCAATAAATTAAAGTTAATTTTCAAAAATAAAGAAAATATATAAATATGAAAAATAAACTAATTAAATAAATAAATCATAATTAAAAAATATAAAAATAAATTAAATAAATAAACTAGTTAAATAAATTAATTATTTAATTGATTAAATAAAAAATTAATAAATAAAATAAATAAGTTAATTAAATAAATAAAACAAACAAATAAATAAATATAAAAAAAATTAAATAATTAAAAAAATAATATTACCGCATCTTCTTGTGAAATAATATGTTGATCCGGCTGATCAGTACCAATTTCAGTCATACTGTTACCAACGCTGTTAAACTTATACTTTGCCAGCTGGCGAATATCCTCTTCTGTCGCCCCTTCCTATTAAAAACAAATTCACTTAAATTCCCCTTTTACATCCTTTTAATTAATTAATTAAAATATAATTAAATACCTGATCAGCAACAGCATATAAAAGGGCAATAATACAAGGCAAACAACAGCAAACAGCGATTCCAATAAAACAGGCAAGCGCCACACAGAAGACCACAAAGAATACATCAAACGCCAAAAATACAATACTTAACCTGCAATTAAAAACATTTGCATTACGGTAGAATTCTATGATTTTACTTTCTGAGGGGTAAAATCGGAAAAGGGAAAAGTTTAAAGTACCAGTATAGTTTCGGAGAGTTATGGATTAAATCTTGGCCGCCAGCTGAAACCCAGTAAAATCCAATAATCCACCAAATGAATGAAAACATTGTATTTGCTGATTCCAAATGTTTCACCATACTGTCAAAAAAATACAGTACAATTACAAAATCAACCTCCCAAAATTGCAAATTTCAAATTTTGAATTTACCTGCCACTAGCGTCAGGATTATCATCCAAAAACCGACCGAAAAGACCTAAACTGTGGGCCCGCCTTCTTTTGTACTCTACAATCACGCAAATTACGTGCAATATGCACTGAATTGCATAACCTAGAATCCAGAGCCTGAGCGGCACACCTGGCTTCTCATTTCGGCTCAATATAAAGACGATAATTGCGCCCAAAACAAAGGTGAGGTTCCACAGTGTGTCCAAAACTACCACCTGTGAAGAAAAAAAGGGATAAATTTCGAACTTTAGAGCTCAATTTCGATTCTTTCGACCATTTTTTGTGGATTATTTGGTGTTCAATTGGACTGTTAAAGCTTAATTAAGCCATTGAACATCAATTTCCAGATGAAAAATCAAATAATAATAACAAAACTAACTGGTTTAGAGTAAGCCCAGTCGCCTTGACGCTCGTCGAGATGCTCAACCGCCGCGTCGCGCACCATCGCCGACGGGTCTCCGGTGGCGCGCCGGTTGGAGCTGTTCCTTTGCAGGAACCTCACGGCGCCGCGCAAGGTCAGGGAGGAGAGCCGCCGGCTGGGGATGCGCCGGCTCGGCGAGAGCAGCGGCGTTTGATCGGCGGCGGATTGAGATGACATTTTTGGAGAAGAGGATCAGTGGGGCTTTGTGATTTGGGAATTTAATGGGGTCAGGAAAGATTTTTCTTCCTTGAGGAATAGAAGACAAAGGAGAAGCTTTTATTTTGATTCTTTCTTATTTGGCGTTTCGTTTTTTTTTCCAACTTTTAATGGTGAAGAAATATTGTGTTCGCCCCCTTGTAAAAATTTTAAATCTTAAATATCGTTTATTTTCGCATTTTGGAGGGATGTATATGGTATTTCGAGGTTTTGTAGGGGTGCACATAAATTATGCCTTCAATTTCCTGTGGCTTAGGTAAAGCAAACTTTTCTTGTTCTTCCTATTTTGTATGACCTTTTATTTCTTTAATTTTTCTAATGATGATTAATTCAAAATTGGCAGCAGACCTAAATTGGCCTATAAAATTAAAATTTAGAACTAATTTTTGTTTTTTTAAGTAAAAAAATAAGGTAATATCATAATAACAAACAATGAAAAAGAAAAACTAAGACTGATACAAGCTAACAATGATTCTATTTCTATCAAGCAATATATTTTATAGTTAACCAAACTCCAGTGCAATAACAACACAAATCTACTTATATACTGATATACATATAAAAAACCACACTAATCACTATTTCGAAACAGAAATAAGAATCAATTTCCACATTTAATGGAACAAATTTCATTTCTTTTATATTCTACAATTCATTCATACTTAACCAAATTTATACTCTTAAGAAGTCCCTTCACTCGAATGCTTCATTTTAAGCGCAGCTCTCACCACATTTCCTCTTGTAATTATTCCCACCTTCACAAATAACAATAATAATAAATAAATAAATAATATTAATTATAATAACTATAATAATAATAATTTTATTCGTACCAATTTGCCTGCACTGTCAACAACAGGAAGTCTGCGGTATTTCGTCACAAGTAAAAGTCTGTACAAATAAATAAATAAATAAATAAATAAAATAACACATGTAATTAATATATTCAGAAATAAAATATATAAAATAAATAAATATATAAAATAATGAAATAAAAATTACCGAGCAGCATCTTCAAGATTTGTAGTTTCACGGACGACAAGAGGAGCTGGCGTCATGACATCACCAACTATTTTACCGTTTGTTTTACTCAGTAATTTTTGTATCTCATTAAATGTCTGTGATAACATTAATTATTCATGTTTAGTCAACTTTATTAAAATTATTAAAAAATTTGATTTGCAATATTAATATCCTTTTGGGTATATAATTAAATTTTATGAATTACCTTCCAAGTACTATCAACATCTGGAAATATGCTCATGTCATTTTGCGTGGTTCCTAAACAGAATTACAAAAATAAAATAATTTTAATGGTCAGTAATTAATTTAACGAGCATTAAGTAATAAATAATAATAAATAAATGAATAAGAAAAAATAAATTTGGAAGGAAAGGCAAGAACCTGATATAGAGTCTAGAGCAAGTAAATCGTAATCTGAAACTACACCAACCTTCAAAACAATTTAATTTTTTTTATTTTTAGTGAATTAATTTAGGGAATTAAAGACATAAATTATTTTTAGTGAATTAATGTAGCTCACTAATTTCCAATCATCATCGATAACTGGAAATCCAGTTATTCTATGCTCCACCAGCTGCTCCAAAGCTGTATAAAAATAAAAATAAAAATAGATAAATAAATAATAATATTTATAATTTTAATAATTAATAATAATATTGCCTTCATCAACAGTGGTAGTAGGTTTTACGGTATGCAATTCATCCTTCTTGGTCATGAAATCACCCACTGTGTAAAATCCATTACTATTATTCTGAAATTAAAATAAAACAATATTGTTTAAATACGCGACAAGCAAAAAATGTCATTTAAAGTAATCGGTGCAAAGGTACAGTAATTCTGTCACAGTAACGGTATCTGTACCAGCGTCGTGATTTTTGTGAAATGTAAGGTTGGTTTTGCAAAAGTAGCAACGCAGCTCAGCTGACCGTTATTAATTTGAATAATCGAAAGTTGATAAATCTTTTTGCTATTCTTTTCATTTATTTAAAAAAATTCCATTTTTGCGTAAATTACTTGACTTTAATTGAGCTTGTAAGCCTACACAAGCCAATTCTGCCACAAATTGTCATCAAATTCTCTTCAGATCTCAAAATCCTCACCCTTTTGGTGTTTAATTGACTCTCGTGATGATTACAACTTATTCACAGTAAGTAATTCAGTCAATTAAGAGAAAAACAGTATACCCATGGTGATTTGGCCACAAGAGCGCCATTTCTCGCTACAACAGAGAGTCTGCAGAGGCGAGACTGTTCTGACAGGTGGGTCCGCCTTGGAACAGGGAGAAGAGAAAGACAAGAAGGCTTGCTGGAGCTCTGAGAGAAACCTTGCAAAACAATTAGGGATTCAGAGAACAGAAGAGAAGACCCCATGAATTGTTCTTCGATTGGATTCTCCCTCGCTTAGAGAGAGAAGAGGAAGAAGGTTAAGAGAAAAGAGATAGCCAATTGAATCCAATTGAACCACTTTTTTGACTTGAGGTTGCTTATTGATTGATTGTGAGAGAGAGAAGAGAGAGACGGTTCAAAGAGGACAGTAGAAGATAGAATGGGGGAGAGGAAAAGAGAGCAATTTGGATTTTTGGAGGAGACGAAAGAATAATAAATATCTTCCGTATCAAAAACATAACTAAAAAATAATTTATTATATAATTCCTAATATAATAGGCCTATGATATCATGGCCCAATACCCAATCATAACAAAATATAAATTGCCCATACCTGATCATAACAAAATATAAATGGACCATACTCAATCAACAAAATATAATGGCCCAATACCCAATCATAACAAAATATAAATGGCCCATATCCTATCATAACAAAATATAAATGGCCCAATACTCAATCATAACAAAACAGAACGCAATTTCCATATATACCCTAACGAAAACTCAAAATACCAAATTCAAAACTGAAACCAGCGCATTTCAAATCAAATCCTGCCTGATATTATCCCGTATGCCACAAGTAACATCCAAAATTACATACAACAATTCTAATCACATAAAAGCTCAATACAATCTCTCATAACTAAATAAAATTAAATAAAAAATCAGAAAACAAAAAAAATCAAACAAGGCTCAATTCATTATTAGCGCTAATAATTTTCTTGCTAAGAGAGAACAACTCCTCTCCAGCTTCACAAATATAAGCAGCCGCTTGTCTCCCTGAAAGTGTCGCCCCTTCCATACTATCTATATAATCCTACATTAATCACAAAAATATTAAATTAATCAATTATAAAACAACAAATAAATAAAATGTTTAATTAATTAATTGGTTAATTAGTTACTTGTTTAGTGTAGGATCCAGAAAGGAAGAAATTTGGTATAGGTGTCTTTTGATCAGGCCTAAAAGGATCTTTTCCAGGTGCTTCTCTGTATAAAGATTGACCGATTTTGACTACAGACGACCAAATTAGCTCTAAACCTCTCGATGAAGGAAATAATTCATGCACCTGTGCGCAAAATATTACAAAATTAATATACTTTTGTATGTTTTATAGTTTTGTTAAAAAAATAAGAGAGAGGGTTTTAATACTAACTTGTTTATTGACTTTGCTGATTATTTCCTCATTAAGCAACGGCATGTACGGATCTCCAGGCGTCAACACAGCTCTATTAATTAATTAAGAAAATAAATTAATGATAAGAAAAGGTAATAAAATAATAAAATAAAGAAAAGAGAGTTAACTGGAGAAGAGAGCCTTGGCCCTCAATATAATAATCTTCAGGTGATGTCAGCGCGAGGTCAGCGAAGCAAGAGAAGTCAGCATCAGGTGTATAAAGCAGATTATCCAATCCCACAGCCTTCTTCAATTGCCTTACAACAACCAAAACAAAATCAAAATTAATTATTGAATCAATAATTAATGATATTAATGAAATTGATTAAATGAATTATTAAACCTTGATTTTTCGAAATCTTTAAGTTCGGTGACCCAGCCGTTGTACCGAAGTTGAACTGTCACAACAGGTACGCCAACTAATTTGTAAATGTTTTCAAAAAGGTCCATTTCTCTCCATTCTTTAGGTAATAATCTCTTTATTCCAGGCACATCACACGCTAACATTCACAAATAAATAAATAAAAAATAAATTCATTATATACTTCATTCAATAAATTCTTAAAATTAAATTTCACCATAGAGGAGTCCATATATATTTATATACCTGCAACGTAAGCATCCGCTTTAATCACTTCACGACTCGTAGCCTAAATAAAATTGAAATACATACAAACACTAATCAGCCAACAAGAAAATTATAATAACCATATAAAAAAATATTCAAAAAAAATCAATTAAATAATATTTCCAAGTACCTTAGAAACAGTGAGGCCAGTCACATAAACCCCACCGTCACTATCCTTCTCATAATGTATCTCTCTACACCCCCATCTCAAATGAAACCTACCAAAACAACATTAAAAAAATCAATCAATAACAACATTAAAAAAAGGGACCTGATAGAGCACGACGATACTGTAGCACGACTGTTCACGATGGATCCAATAACAGTATATATAATTTATTTTCTAATAACAATATATATAATTTATTTTCTAATAACAGTATATACATAAAAAATGAAAACAGTATATAAAAATGGGAAAATTGTATATAAAATGGGAAAATAGTATATAAAAGTAAAAAAATAAAAAATACACAAAGAATAAATAACAGTATATAAAATAGCAAAACAGTATATAAAATGGAAAAAAACAGTATATCTACAGCGCCGTCGTGGTACAGTACCGTCGTGTTTGCACATTTCCCATAAGGAAAAAACAAATAAATAAATATATATATTTTTACCAACAAATTACCTTCCACCCCTATCAACAATATATTTCCTAATTGGTCCAGAGAGAAACTCGTCAGGAGAGCCCTTCAACATCCTTAATAAGGAGGCCTCGGTTTTTGTGGCGAATAATGCGAAAATAGTCAACATGCATCTCGCGCTTATATTATCACAGTCTATGAAGCCTAATGCGTATGCAACCGGGTCCCACATTTTGGTTATGCTCGTGCGGGTCCCGCCTTTCGACATGAACCAATCAGAGAAAGAAACCTGGAAAGAAAGAGAATGATAATTGATTTTGTTGTTTAGTAGTTTTAATAGATTGTTTGCCTTGAGTTTGGACAGGAACTGATCGGGAAAACTCAGCTGGAAATGCAAAAAGTATGGAATCATAGCGAATCTATATTTGATATAACGTACGAGTTTGTTTTTTAGATGGGTAAATTTGATATATCTTTTTGGGAGGGTAAATATGATATTATCAGTTTTAGAAGGATAAAATTGGTATTTTGTATTTCTGGAAGGATGAATATGAAATTATCCCTAATAAATTTAAGAACTTTGATTTTTCTTTTTTATCATTTACGTTATATGTTAATAAATTGTTACATTATCTAAGTCCCTTATTTGTTGTAGTGCACCGTCTGGATCGACCAAAGCTCTTACTACTGGGCTCAGAGCTAGTGCCACTGCATTTCTCGCTTTATCATAAAACTGTCAAAATAAAATAAATAAATAATTTGACTCATAAATAATATTCAAAAATAATAAATTCAATTTAGGGAAAAAAATGAGTAAAAGAAAATAACCTTGAGTTGGTTAGTCGATAAAAATGCATTAATACCATGAATCGGCGCCCCGACTGGAAACCGAAAATCAAGCTCTGAAATTCAATGAAATTAAATTGAATATTCAGAATTTTTTATATTATTTTTTTACAATTAAGAAAATATATATTTCAATAGTACATATACCTCCAATATCACCGCCTTTATTTACGAAAGTATGTGTGTGATCTTTCACTAACAGATTTTCTTCTGCCCCAACCTAATTTAATCAAAATATCACATATATAAATTTCCTTAAGAAAACATATGATGGAAAATAATCAAATATTAAAAAAATTGTGTACTTTTTTCATGAGGCGAAAAAGATTGCTGTAACAACCGAAAAATACGTGCAAACCCATTTCAATATGGTTTCCTTTCTTATCCACAAACGATCCGACTTTTCCTCCAATAAACTGTCTTGATTCATATATATCAACCTGCAAAATAAAATATTTTAAACCAAAACTCACATACATTTTTCATAAATAAATAAATACTATTTGAATCCAAACAAATTGTAATAACCCGGTTTTTTAATGGTTTGGGCTGTAATTTTTGATAATGGAGGGATGTTTGCGCAAAATTAACATAATTAACAAATAAATGAATAAATAAATAATATACCTCATGGCCCTGGTCGAGAAGTTCGACAGCTGTCGACATGCCAGCTAGACCGGCTCCAATTATTGCCACTTTTAGCTTGGGGCCCCTGTACTTTACTGGTTCTGGCGGAAATAACCCTTTTGGTGCTGAAATTTACAAATTTTTAAGGGATCAAAGCCTTAAAAAGAGGTAAATAGTGTTGTTGTTTTACATATATGGGCGAATTGTAACTCAATATTAAGAATTGGAATTGAAGATTGGAATTAATTGATAAAAGATTATGGTGGGATTTGAAGTCAAAACACCTTTGCTGTATTATTTGCTAAAAAAAAAAATTAATTCAGCTCGGATTTGAACTAATTTTGTCCTTCTGTGATATTTGGTGTTTTCTAGTTGAGTAAGGGCCAAGCATTCCGGCCTTAATTTACTGAATTCCTCAAAAGGAAATATTTCTACACAATTCAGGTCGCAAATCACAATTACAGAGGAGTTTTGGGTACAATTTCAGCAAAAAGTACTCAAAGAAAGAGCTATTAATTAATTGTGAATTTTGAAGAAGAACTCACCATTGACGCTCATGTCAGAGATATTGGAGTCAAGAGAAGCCTGAACCGGAAGAACTCTCCGCCATTCTTTCTTTCTCCTATTACCGCCCAAAAACGTAGCCGGTACGAAGGTCGAAGAGCAAGAAGCGCTGGCCATGGCGCACCAATTTCAGACAGAGAGAGAGAGAGAGAGAGAGAGAGTGGTGTGGGTTTTGTGCACACCGCACTGAGCTTACCCACAAACTGGGCGAGACGAATGAAGAGAGCAAACTATTGGATTTATTTATTTATTTGTTTATCTACGATAGAGAAATTTATCTGTGTACATTTTCTGGAGGGGAATAATTTCCCACGTAGAAAGTGTAATAACTGGTCCGGAATGGTGACGTGTTCATAGCACAGAGGTTCCACGATAGACTTTTTTGTTTATGTTATTTATCCTACTGCCAATTTTCATGATTTGAATCATTTTACCGACTAGGTTTGAATAATTTAAAATGTTCGGTCGTTTACAAGTAATTTTTTCAAAGAAAATTGTTACAGATAAATTTTGTGAATTGGTCATCTTGCTTTGAAGAATTATAGTATGTGATTTAAGTTAAATTATTTGAAGTTCTTCTATTAACTTTTCAAACCGTCACTTATTTTGGTATTGTTCTTCATTCACCACACTTATCAAAGTGATCATACGTTATTTGTATAATCTCATATTAAACTTTTACTTATATTTTATATCATTTGGTTGTGCGCATAAGCAACTAAATGCTGTGGACAGGAGTACAACTCGGGAAACCGAAGCATTGAATCATTGGACACATGTCTCATTTTCATTAGATGGGCAGGCAGCCGACCATATATCATGCATTATTTTGGCTATCAAATTATTTGATTATTATTGCATACATTTCATTAGTTAATACGACGTAGCATTGATAATGATAAATGTTTGTTATTAAGCACTCTTGCAAAAGTCTTGGATTATAGCCAAGATCCTGATATCAAATTCAAGAGTTTGAATTACGAGTTAAATAACTAGCTGAATATCAAAACAGATTTAGATAAAGCATAGAACATCTCATGACTCGTCACGACATTACTATGCTCAGGATTTAATGCCAAAGTTATCACAAATCAGACATTACAAAACACAACTTATTATACTAGGCTGAGACATATCATACCTATTATGTATTATTTTGTAAAGAGATATAATTCCAAGATACTAACATGAAAACTTGAATTATCTCACAGATTACAACTCAATGTTAAATTATATCCATCTGAAATCTCAAATCCAAAATCATGACAAATCAAATGATTTCAATTTGGTTACCCCAGTATAATTGTAAATTTAATACCTAACTCAGATTGCTTATTACAGCAATACACCAATAGTCAAATCAAACTGTGTAAACTTCTGTATTGTTCAAATAAAACATGCATAACACAGAGCAAATCCATTTTGTAATATCAGAGGTTCTTTTATACAAATACCTCAAACATAATCAGAATTAAATCAAAGCATTAACATATTTCAGCATTATAACCTAAACAAAGTTATAATTTTGATGTAGTTTACTACCCTACAATGGCATTACAAATCCTATAATTTACCACACAAATCAATCATGAATTGGATAGCCGATTTAATGGATCAACAAACATCACAGATTAAAACCAAAAATTTAAGTATCAACTTAGCATAACGCAATCCAGACACAAAATTAACAAAAAACACGACACCACATTAAAAGTACTGACACCACATTATAGATAGCATAATCCATAAACCAAAATCCTAAAATTCAAACATCTCAAACTAAACTCCCAAATTCAAACATAAAACCAGGATCAAATTCAACAAAAAACCTCCATAAATCTCTCTTAAACTCACAAGATCTAACCTCTCTCTTAACGGTAGGATTTCTGGAAACGAGCACGAGCTCCGCGTCCACCGAACTTCTTCGGCTCGCACCTTCTCGGATCGGCCACCAGCAAAGTCCTGTCATACCTGCCAAGAATGTCCTTGATTTCCTTCTTCTGCTGCTCATCCACGTACTTCTGGAAGTACGTCACCAGCGCCTTCGCAATACTCTGACGGATGGCGTAGATCTGGCTGGTCTTCCCTCCGCCGCGCACGCGGATCCTCATGTCGACCTCGGCGAAGCGGCTCCTTCCGAGCAGCAGGATCGGCTCAAAGGCCTTGTAGCGGAGGATCTCGGGCTTGACGAGCTCGATCGGAGACCCGTTCACCTTGATCAGGCCGCGGCCCTTCTTGCAGTGAGTGACGGCGACGGCGGTCTTCTTGCGCCCGAAGCACTGGACGGAGGCGTTGTCGGGGATGCCGGAGGACGCCGGCACGGCGGGGATCGGGGCGGGGGAATCCATGGCTGGTTCTCGGAGCTTGAGCGAGGGTTTGAAGGGTTTGGGCTCGGGTTTAGGGAGGAGAGAGTGTGCGGCGCTCGAGAGAAAAATGGAGGCTGGATTCAGGATGGGTATTTATATGTTAAGAGCTCACTAGGGTTAGGGTTTTGAATCGGAGTATTGGGGGATTGTTTGGGCTGGGCCTGTATTTTATGCAAAATATTTCATTATTTGTAAGTTTATTCTAATAGTATATTAAGACCGAAATTTTGTAATTCATTTCGGCTGAATATAGCTGTGGTTTATTACTTTATTTATGAGAGAATAATGAACAAAATGTGGCTAATGAAAATAATCTGGCCCAACCCAACAGACGGTTTAAAATTATTTAAGGGGGATATAGTAGAACCCTTCAAAATACTCAATTATCATATTTTGCTCTCTCAAAACTTTTGAGTGGAAATAGCAATTTATCCTCTTTCAAAATGTTTGAAAATATGATACATCATTCATATGTTAAAGTCAGAAAAATGATTTAAATTCTTCATTCAATGATCAAAGTGGGGTTGATCTTTTCACCTAACTTTGAAGTTCTTTTTTGGGTGGTTATCAAATAATAATTTGTTTTTGGTTGCTAAATTGGTCTTAAGATATAATCAAATGGTTGCTAAAATGGTCATACCTTAAGATATAAATTATGAAGGATACATATTGCAGCACATTAAGCATTTGAAAATATCAATGATTATCCTCAATATGATTCTCATCTATTTATTGTTTCAAATATATAGACTTTTCCAAACTTATTTCATAATTAAGAAAAAATAGTGGACTACAATATACTCCACAATTCACATGACTTTCAATCTCCAACTTCATTATATCAAATAAAACTAAACCAAAAGATTAAAAATAAACCAAGAGACATAAAATAAACAAACAAATCATGCACAAGAACGAAATAACAAAACATTTTTCCCTTAATCCGTTTCAAAAGGGGGAAATCAAATTCAATTTGGACAATAATAATAATCTATAAAACCCACCACACCAACCCACCATCCTTCCATCCAATTTTAAACCAAATTTAATAACAAAAAAACATTTTTTCAGCTATTTTTTTTTTTCCATTTGGTACTTACCCAAAAGAAAGAGAAAAAAAATGAATTTTTTTATGCGTCGAGGCCCGGCTTTTTGCAAATAGGGCAAACATTTTTCTGAACGAGCCATTGTTTAATACAGGCTGTATGAAAATCGTGCCCACACTCCAATTTCCCCACTTTATCTCCTTCCTCATATTCTTCCTGCCAAAAATACAAAAATAATTCATTAAAAATAAAAAAAATATCTTTTACTAATATAATATAATATAATATAATATAATATAATATAATAGTATAATAATACCTGACAAATACAGCAAGGCTCGGTTCCTTCATTAGAAACGGACAAATTATTGATGTATAATTTCTGTTTGAGCCTTTTCATAATTGTTTCTTCACTCAGACCTGTGCTCACATTTCCAATCCTTTCTTCCAGCGCCAACAACTCCTACAAAATAGAAAATAAACAAATTAAATAAACAAATAAAATATAAATATTTAGTTAAATAAATTAATGTACCTCATAAGACATATTGTCGACATCAAGTCTCATGTCTCGGTGCCTGTCAGGAGCCGCGTCGCCAAATGATACGGTTTGCTCAAATAAAATTATATCCTGCTCAAATTAAAAAAAAATTAATTATATTTCACATGCTGCTAGTTTAATTATATAAAAAAATGTAATTAAAATAAATAAACAAATAAAAGCGGACCTCAAGAGATATATTTTGCCCTGGGCGAAGAATCCCCAACATATGCCTTGCCTATTTTAATTACAATTAGGAAATAAAAAATCAATAATTTAAACAAAAAAATATATAAGAATTTAAAATATAACAAAATATCAGAGATAAAAAAAGTAAAAATGAACTGACCAGACGTCTCCTGTTTTCCTGGCGGAAAGTATCCAACATAAATTGCGTTTGCTGCAAATAAAAATATAAATCCACCTCTCAAAACTTTATTTAATACAAATATTTTTTTACAAAAATAAATAAATAAAATAAATAAATACCTCTCTTCTTCTAGATAGATTCTGAACAGGCTGTACCGGCACCGTACCGCCAGCTGTCCCATTCGTCCTCACCTGCCTATTTAAAGTTGGTACAAACCTTCTAAACTGAGGCCTTTGACTTTGACTTTCAGACCCGGTTCTCGACCCGATATTGAAACCCGGAAACCCGTTAATCACATTATTATTATTAACATTATTATTAATATTTCTCACTTGACCGGTACCGATTTGTACCGCTTGCAATCCTCCTTGTTGACTTTGAGTTTGAGTTTGGGTTCTTGCGAGTAATGCTCTTGTGAATTGGTCATTGGTCATGAGTCTGTGTGGCGGTACCATGACTGGTACGGATGTGTTCTGAGCTGCCCTTTGCATCGGTACGGCTTGGAACGGCGGTACGGAATTAGGGTTAGGGTTAGGGTTTGGGTTGTTCTGGCGCAGGGCGGGAATGGCCATCATTGGAGGATTAGGGCTAGGGTTTGAGTTTGGGTTTGGGAGAGGATGTGGGATGTTGTACTGAGGCAAGTTAGAAGGATTAAATGCAAATGGTGATGGTCCACCGTGGACCGGGTCTATTCTCATTCGGGTATTCCTCACGAAACCCGCTCCGATATTCCCTCCTTGCATGGATTCCGATGCAGCGGAATTGCTTATTCCGGAATAGCGGGAGGGGTTGTTGGGGGCATTGTTTATGGTTATTCCGGGCGCCCGGTTCTGCTGAGCTGGCGTCGCGTCAGGCCTCTTGCGAGATGCCGCGCGCGAAATGTCCGTTTCGCCCCTGGAAGAACTCGCAATGTTATTATTATTATTGTTGTTGTTAATGAAAGGAGGGTTGTTGTTATTGTTGTTATTATTATGGAAGATGGGAGGGTGAAATTGCAAATTTTGGTTGAGGGATAAACGGGTCGGATTTTGACCCGTCTGAGGGTTCTCGGTCCGAAAGAACGAATGAAGAGGCGGGTTAAAATTGGGATTTAAGTTCGGATTAGGGTTTGGATTTGGGTTCGGATTGGGGTTAGGGTTAGGATTTGGATTCATAGCTTCAAAAGAAGTGAAATGATTTGGGATTTGGTTTTGATGAATTGGGTTGTTTAGGTTTAGGTTTTGGAAAGCGAAATCGTTTTGAGGCGGTTCGCTGAAGAGACCAAAGTCCGGTAAGTTGAGGTCCATGGCGAGAGAATTTGAGGAACTTGCGAGGTCAAAATCGCAAATTTCCATGTATGACAGTATGTCGTCATCATTGTTGTTCTGCCCTTGCATCATTCTTCTTCTCTCCTGTAATCCCTCAACTCCTGCATGTTTAAAAAAAATGTAAAATTGTATTAGATTGAGATACGAATTTTGGTAGTTTTATCTAAATTTAGGGATTTTCACTATCCAAAATTGAGACATTGAAGAGGTATTTTAAGAGAATTTTGTTAATTTGGCCTTTAGAAAGGAGCTAATGAACAAATTCACATCGGCATTTCTACAAACAGTTGAAATGGAGGAATAATTGGTGTTCTTAATTCTAGTGTTAGTTCAATATTTCTGATTAATCTCTAAAATTCTAAAAGGACTAATTCTAACTCTGCTAAATAAACAACAGGATCAATCAAACAATCAATCTAGTAAATTTCTCAAAAAACGGATCGGAAATTTCCACACTTTTCTATTCTAAACCAAACGAAGAAGAATAAAAAATACTAAGCACCAAAAGGGACAAAATACCCAAAAAAATGCACAGAACAAGCTACCGATTCAATCAGATGACTCTAGATTAATCAAAACAAACCACAAAATTCAAAACCTCAACACAAAAAATCCAAAACCGATGCGCAAACCAACCAAAGCACGGATTCGACTCAGAATTGCTCAGATTGAGAGAATCTAACCTCAGAGGTCCCAAATCCCGCTTCCTCACGAGGAAATCGAGCGACGAGAAAAGAGGGTTTTGAATCGGCGAGAGAAGAGAGAAAGGGAGAGGAGAGGAGAGGAGAGGAGAGAAATTTCTGGGTGGGTTTCTTTCTTTCTTTCTTTCTCTCTTTTCTTTCCTTTGTTTCTATTCTATTATGTGGCGCATGAGACTAGACAGGTGCTTCTCTCCCAGAGAGCTTATACTATTTGGAGAGCATGCATTTTCTCCTCCTCATTCGCTTGAGCCTTTACCATATCTTTATTCAATACACCCTCTCACTGACACATGGGTCCCACTTTACACTGCATAATCCTTTTTTATTTTGAAGGCAGTTTCTCTGCAATAATCTCGGTAGAATAATCCTCATTTGGTATATTTGGAAATTATTTTCTAGTGTAGGTAAATAATTATAGCAAAAATAATTTTGAAGATACATATATAGCTTTTTCTCAATTATCTTTCCAAACCTACTTTATTATTATTTTTTCAAATTAAGTAGCTCAAATCTAGTCACATTAATTGACCAAAAATATTGTAGAGAAGATTTTAGAGTAGGATGGCACTTTGCTTGCAACCACTGAAGATATGTAATTAATTCGTTTTTTACTAATTCCAAAAAGAATGAGGGGTACTATTTGACCAAAAAGTAGGACCTAATGCATTAATGAATATTTCTAATAAATTGTTTGCATTGTTAGAATATGTGAAATAAATGAATGATTTGATTGGCATAATGAATCTATTTTCTAGGTGAAAATATTTCATTGTTATCATAATTAGATTTCAATTTTGGAACAATATATTTTAGCCTTCTTTTTGGGATTCACTGCATTTTATTATTCAAAAGTAAATTCAATAACTGGATTCCCAAAAAAACAATATATATTCAGTGAATATTGTGCAGATAAATAGCTCTGAAAATGAAATTCTCAAATAATAAAAAAAATAATTGAATGTTTTTTTGAGAAAAAAATGAATTGAACATTAGTACTTCTTTTTATATTACTAAATTCACACTATTTAACTATTTATTTTGTAATACGAAAACTCACAACTCATAAAAATTAAACCAATAAAAAATATATAAACTTAAATAAACTAATATCATAAAACTTTCAATTTTTACTTTTAATACTATTCAGAAAATTTCCAATTTCGGCTCATAACGTACGGCATAAACAAGAGCACGCAACCAACATAGCCAAGCGGCCCTTAAGAAACATGCACACATCAACTTCTCACCTGAACTCGGTCCACACACCGCATGAGAAACAAACGTGTTGAACTTTAAGGCCGTATTAAGACAGTATTAAAATAACGGTGGTACGGCGCAGACCGAGTCCGTTCACATTAATGTCCGTTTCAGCAGGCAGGAGAGGAGCCGCGCTTGACGTGAGTTATGACTGTAATTATAATAATAACTGGACGCCTCCGTTACACCGTCTGGTGAAATCGTGCCACGTTTATTACTGCAGTTTGGTGAAATCGTGCCACGTTTCCATTTTCCTCCGTATTTGTACGGGTATTATAATTATAATTATAATTTATACCTCTTGAAAGGATGAATACAAATAATATACTGATAATATATGGTATAAATAAATTGTTTAGTACGATGAACCGACTAATTTGTTTGGGTTTGTTGAGAATTTTTTTTTTAAAGAAGTTTTTGGAATGAAGAGTTTCTTACCAGAAATTGATAAATTGGTCGTGTGGAGTAAAATGAGGTAATAAAGTCCAATCCGTCTCCAATTGGCAAGCAAAACCATCAGATTATGGACTGGAGAGAAAATTTTGAGAAATCGTTATGTTTTCTCAATTTGATTTTGAATTTGGAAACTTTGAGTATGAAAGAATATATAGAGTAAATTCACAAAAGAAAACTTCAAATCAGAAAAAAAAATATCTATAAAATCTCCGAAGATTTCTTTAATTCAGAACTAGATAATGCAAATTGAATCCAGGGAATAAAACAATGAAGTAATCAACATATAAGCCATTGCAAATCGAAGACAAGATTCAAAATATAGCGAATAAATGAAGTAATTCAAGTCGTACCTCAACTGAGAATGATCTTCTGAAGCTTTGCGAGCTCTTTCAGCAACAAACAACAATGGCGAATTGGAGCGAGTTTTATAATAGCTCGAAAATTCTAATCTGGGCATAATCTCAATTATAATAAAACACGAGATGTGAAATTAAACTAAGTCTATTTTTAGTGAAACATAATGATGAGTAGGCGAAACTCGTCACTCTCAACTAAGTAGCTATTTTTAGTGTCGTGTCATTTTTGTTGAAAAGAGTAAATCTGAATTGTTGAAGAATTCATGCAAAATTTTCTAATGATAGAATCATTTGGACAGATAATTAAACGTTCAGTAGGGTTTTGTTGTAAAACTCGTTATTTCCATGCCATGCTCACATCTCATGTAAAAGAAAAAAAACATAGAGTCAAAAACTGACAGAGGTTTTGGTTAACTAATACAGGGCCGGCCACATGTATTTTGGGCCTCTAGATCAACTTGAAAATGAGTAATCTTATTCAATAATTAAGGACTTAATTTTATTTGTTGGGTTACACGGAATTAGGGGTGGCAACGAGCCGAGTTCGAGCCGAGCTGACACCAGCTCGAGCTCGGCTCGGCTCGAGTTTGAACAAGATTCGAGCTCAAAGGGCTGGCTCGAGCTCGGCTCGAAAACACTCGAGCTAGCTCGACTCGACTCGAGCCAGCTCGAGTTTAGTGCAGTTTTATTTTTTTGATAACTTTGTTAGAGATTTTGTTGTAAAACTCGAGCCCAGCTTGACTCGGCTCGAGCCAGCTCGAGTTTATGATTAAGATTTAAGATATGATATAAATGTATGACACGTCAAACTATGTAGCGGGTCGAGCTCGAGCCGAGCTAGGTCCAGCTCGAGCTCGGCTCGGTTTTGATTCGAGCTGGGCTCGGCTCGGCTCGAATTCAGTTCAAGCTATTTTCCAGCAAGCTTTTTCGAGCTTTTTTCGAGTCGAGTTCGAGCGAGCTATCGAGCTACGAGCATTTTGGCCACCCCTACACGGAATGAATATGTAAGAATTTAAAATGGACTTTACTTAATTTTAATCTTTCATGAGCCTTTAGTTGATTTATTGCTCTAATTTGTATTGAGCTAATTAAAAAATTAATGCTACTATTACCATTAAATATAAGAAAATATGGCCCTTTAAAATTCTAGACCCTAGATCATGGTCTTTTTTTTGTTCTATATTGGGGCCGGCCCTGCTAATACACCAATATTTATATACTCAATAAAGAAAAAAATAGAAGGCGCTTAGTGTTTTAAACAAAATGAAAGTAGATGATTAGATGATCAAATCCATGCACATTAATCTTAAAAAAATAGTTTGTCCATGGACAAGAAAATAAAAAAAAACTTAAGAATATTAAATGTTACATGTGGCTTCACTCATTTCATATCTCAATGACAAGTCATATCTTCTTATACAATAAAAGCCATCAATAATTTCAACATACTCTTGCTTGAAGCATGAAAAAAATATATAAAAATACTATATATTTAATAACTAGGCTTTATATCTAGCCAGTGGGCTTTATTGGGCCATCATTATTTTAAACAATCTAAAATTCTGCGTTTATACACCAGTTCTATTCAGGAAGACTTAATTTCTCCTCGACTCTTCAGCCGCCGTTTGAGTGAGAGAGAGAGAGATGGAGAGCGGAAGCGAGTCGGATGCGCCGGAGGAGCTCACCGCCGGAGAGGTAAGGGTTTCGTTCAATTAATTTATTTTTCAGGGGCTAGTTCGCAAAATCGATTTTAGTGTTGTATCTTGCGAGAGCTAGATGAGAGGATGTTGCAAGGGTTTTGTAGAAATTTGCATTTCGTATCCTGTATAAGATAAATAGTTGAAATAATACTGAAATATTTGTTTGTGAGAAAGTATTTTGGTGACTATAGATAATGAGAGTTTATTTTATTTTAAACAAGATGATTTTATTTTTTATTTTTTTAGGGTATTAAGCAACATGAGGAAGTCAAGAAAGCTCAAAGAGAGAATCTTCTGATGTATAATCTTCAAAAAAATCACTTCTTTACTATATCAAAATCAAGTATTTTAATCCCTATTAAATTCACATTAATCTCCAAAAATAATATTAATAAAAAAAATATCTTATTACTAGGGTTGCAAAGAAGAATAAAGAAAGAAGGAGACAATGGGCTCAGAAGAAAACCGCAGCAAAATCCAGCAAAAAGAAAGAAGAGAAAAAAGAAGAAACTGGAGAGGATAATGGAGAGGATGAACTGGAGGCTGAGGATGATGATGCACCTGTCATACCTGGCATGCTTCCTAAAGACATTATTGACCGTCTTGCTGCTCGCGAAAAGTAATTATATAATAAATAAATATATATATATATATATATATATATATATATAACGTTTTATTTTTATTTCTCTTGTCTTTTATCATGGTTAATTATTGATTAATATGGTGTTATTTAAATATATTTTTATTATGGTGTTATTTTAATATATGTTTAACATGGCATTTTTTTTATTAATATGACCGTCTAGATGCTTGTGAAAGTAATATTATAATATATTCAACATTTTATTTTATTTTTATTTTTTCTTGGTTGTATATGTTTTTAATTTGGTATTATTTTATTGTTATTTTTTTGGTAGACAAACCTTCTCATCTGATTCTGAGGAAGAAATGGTAAATAAAGAAGCAGCAACAAAGGTGAAAAAGAACAAGAAGAGGCGCCAAGCTAATGGGTATTTAATATTTATTACTTTCTTATTATTTTTAGTCCTAGTAACTTGATTTTTCATGTAAATAGTTCGTAATTGTTGTTTGCATTGGATTTGATATAATTTGACCTTTTTTTCAGGCCTGAGACAATTGTGCTGAATGAAATTCCGCCCCCAAAATGTCTTGATAATTCGAAGGAATTTTTAAAAAAGCGAAGAATGCAAGTTGCGAGATCGGATTCTATTTTGAGAAACGCGAGCCACTCTTTGAGGCTTCTTTCATCCAAAGGCGGTTTGTTGGGTAAAGATTAGTTTATAAACTATGTAATTTTGATGAGCACTTGGATGTTGAGAGTTTATGTAAATGCCCTTTTGAGGGTATTAGGAGATTATGGTATTAAGGTTTTATATTTGGTTCTTATTATATTTTATTGTTTTACTTCAGAATTTTTGTATGTTTTGTCATGCATTGTGTTGTAATTCTATTTATCTTAAAATTTTGATCATGACTTGATGTGATTAGTTTGCTCATGAGTTATGAATGAGGGCTTCATGCTAACTGTAACTGCACTTGTTACCACCAAATTAGAGGATACAAATAAGAGGCCAAAATGTTTAATATTGTGATGTTCTATTTTTTCTGTTATATAAAACGTGGTTTGTTTTCATGTGTGTACTACCAACAAAAATCATGTAAACATTGATTATTTCAAGCAATTTAGGTTTTGGGAGAAATCAATTAAAAACAAAGTAAGTTCTCTTAGTACATATCTTTTCTGAATAACTGGAATGAATTAACTTAGTACTAATAAAATAAAATCTTGAATTTTTTTTCTTTTTCTGTAAATAAATGAAGGGTTTCTTTTGTAAAATATGTTTTGCAACATGAATTCAAATTTAAATTTAGTTTGTTATGTTCATTTTCAGCATAGTTAACATATCCAAAATGGCATTGACAGATACTAGAAATAAAAATTTATTAGAGTAATATTTTGTTATCTACAAGAAGGTTAATAATTCTAAAATTAATTGTTTTATTAGACAATATCTTCGTGGTTTTAAAGAAATGGAGTTAGAGGGTACACACAACTGAGCTGCAATTAATTACTCAAGGTTCATCGTGATTAAATGCTATTATCATGATTACTTCTTGTTTGTTTTGTTGACAGTACAATTTGGAGATCATATCTTTTCTCAATAAAATGTAACTGAACTAGCTCGAATAAATTACAAAATCTTTGTTCAAATGAGTTCACTTTGTCGTATTCCTATTTATTATGTGGAAATTCGAAAAGCAAATGAATTGATTTCAGAGATTCAAACAGTTCTAATTGGTTAATTATTCAATTTCTCATTACAAAAAAGGCATACATGTTTCATCAGTTTCTTAAAAAAAGATAATCTTTTTCTAGTGAACCCACTTCCCAGAGGTAAATACTAAATAGGTATAAAGATTACTGAGAGTTTTTAGAGAGACTGTCTCTGTGATCTCTCTTAGAAGATTAGACCTCCCAATCCAGCTTCATATGTTTTGTATATGAGAAATTAAATTGACTATATATGAGAGGAAATTGTTAGAAAATGAGAAAAATCTAGAACTGGCTAATTAATTAATTAATGATGCAAAGTTACTATTGTTTCAGGTTCGCACGTTTCTCAAGTAGGTTCTGTAATAAAGAAATTAAAAAAAGAAAAAGAAACATGTTAAGAACTAAGTGGCTTCATTATCAGCTGCTTTAAACTTTACTCATAAAAATAAATTAATTAATTATTCACTTTATTCATCATATTATAGTAGAAGAGAATAAGTAACAACATCAGGAAAAAAGACAGAAGAAAGAAAAAATACACAAATATCTCACCCCTCAAATAAAAAAACACACACAGTTCCACAAGCTAAAAATAACTAGTACAAACTTGGAGTAAACCATAAACCCTTGAATATGTTGTAGGATCAGTGCCGGCCCCAGCTTTTCCGAGACCCTAAGCCACTTTTCAAAAAGGCCCCTAATAATTGCTATGTTAATTATTCAAAATTTTCAAATAGAAAATTCTAATAATTGCTATGTTAATTATTCAAAATTTTCAAATAGAAAATTCACAATAGAACTATAATTAGAAAAATTATTAATAGAATGAAGAGTCACATGTGTAACCCCAAATATATACTTATACTCAATATCAGATATCATAGTTATGAAAATCGGAATCGAAATGGGAGTCGTTCGATTCCCACAGAATGAAAATCGCCCGACTCGGATCGGAATTGACTGAACCCGATTTCTTATAAATTATTATTTTAAATATAAAAAAAATTAGATAAAATTCAGAAATTATTTAAAAATATAAAACAATGTAAGAGAACAAATTTTGCCTATATTATATATGTTTGTAATGTTAATATCTTTTTGTAGCGTTGTAAAATCAGAACTCGCAGTTAAATGATACAGGCTCATAAGAAAATAAATTAGTATTGAAATCAATTGAGTTTATTCAAACTTTAAATAACCAAAAAAATTCATTAAATTATATTCTAATTTTATAATGATAAATTTAAAAAAGAAAATTATTTAATGACAAAATTGTCAAAGAATTATTTTTTTCGGGTACACATTGAGGTTCTTTTTAATATCTCTCTATTTAGAATTGAAACATTTCTTTTATACTGATAATTAATGCATGACGCCACAACAAAAAGAATAACTGATATTGTGTGACAACTCTCTTACTATCTAAGTTTTTTATAAAATAAAGTGTCACGAAAAATCCAATGCAAACTCTTTCTTCTTCTACAAGCTCTAGGAGCCCAACAATGTCGCTCGTTCTTCCTCTTCATGCTCCAACAGCTAACAATCCAAGCTATTGTCTTCGACATTTCTCTCTTAATCTTTTTTTTCTTCTCCTTCGTTAAAAGTTGAGTCTGACTGAAAATCGGGATTCCGATCATACTAAACAATATATAGAAACGGACCCTCTCAAATTTTCGGACCCTAGACCCAGGTCTCACTGGACCAAGGGTAGGGCCGGCCCTGTGTAGAATACGAACCGAAATTTGTATAAATTTCTGTAACATTTTCTTTCCAATAAAAGTAACTAGGAAGTTGTCGATCCATGGACAGCGTCGCCATTTTAATATCGTAACCGAATTTCTCTTCTTCATGCCATCCAAAATAATCCTTTTTAACTTTCTCTACGATTTTAGAATAAGTATAATACAAAATATTCTCTCTCAATCCTTCATAAGTGAAGCATTGCACAATACCATCACAAATGAAACATGTTTTTTTCGCCAATTCCACTAATTTCTATCCAGGCTGGTTGCCCATCTTCTAATTCCAACTTATAAATACTAAACTCATCTCTTCTGCTAAGACCGTGCGCGGCACGATGTTGCGTGATTAATATCAATTCATGTAAACTTCCTTCTAGAAGATGGTAATCGGCTTGTTCTAGAGGTATATTTATTTTTATAACTTCCTTCTTCTTACCGTCACGGTTGTAAATTTTTACTTCATCAAAAGAAAAACAATAAAACAGTTCATTGTGGAAAATCGCATTGATCAAACCGTGGCCCCCACCATTCTCTTTTGGAGCTTCTATAATGGTCCAAGATTCATCCCCGATTCGACAAAAAGCTAGTTCCCAATTGTTTTTTTAATAGAGCCATAACAATACAATTCGGATCTAGAGTTGGATTTGACGTCAAAATGGTTCGTTGGACGATCGAATCGGTACCTTTTTTATAACCGTACCGACTAGGCCAAATGTCTAACCGAGACCTAATATCATCCGGCGATTGAATATTTTGGACCCCTAAATTTTAGGAGATGATTCAAGTGAAGGAAGTTTGATTTGTGCTTTTGTAATTGGGTTCAATAACGAAATCTCTGGACCACTTTGCAACATTAACCAACCTTTGGAAGCACCGCAATATTGTTTTCCGCATGTTTCAGGGAGCTCAATTTTACGAATTTTAGAACTCAAGATGTCGTAAAAAAGACGAGTTGAGTTCTCATTATTACCTTCATTTTGAGTAGGATCATAAGGGAGCATCAACCATGGAGACTGATGTGGAATATGGCGAGGATTTGGCGATAAGGTAGATCGCCAGGGGATATAGACTGAACGGAATCAAAGATAATCCTCGATAGAGGTAGTCTTTTTTGAGATAAATTCTAATATGTCTCTTGGAAGATTACACCATTGAGTCTCCATTGTTAATAATTTCTCTTGCTAATTCAATGAATTGATTGAGAGGATTGAGATTATTTCATGGCTAAGGGTTGAAAATGCAAGCAATATGTATCAATTTTATTGTATTTTATTTAGTTTATTTTATTAGTTTATTTTTGTTATTGTTTTAGTTGACTTTGCAATATGTAAGGATAATACTAATGAATGTTCTTTTTTCTGAAGATAAAATATACCAATAAATGTAACAAAGTATGTACTGCTATGTGCAGTTATAATATGTATGACATATCAATCTGAGATGAAAAAAAAGCCCAACTGGCCTAAATTCCACCCTGTTTAGACTAATTTTTTTCGTAGGGTAATTAGGTTCTTGCAGATTTGCATTATTGGGCTAAAACTAAAACCTACTTGTTGGTATACTTTTGTATGCACCCTATAAGACATCAAAATCTCATATGCACCCTTGGAAAGGTAAATATATATATATATATATATATATATATATATATATATATATATCATGTTTATGTGTATACCCCGTAAAACACACAAATATGAAATATATTTATACCCCTATTCTCCAATTTCACGGATAGTTTGTTGAAGCTATTAAAGAAATAAAACAGTGAATAGCGTGATATATTTCTTGAGTTTTAGAAGGATATATGTGAAATTTTTGATTTTTTATTTGAGATTTTGTAGACTACACGTTCAATATTTTTTTAGGTAGCACTTAGCAGACTACATATAATAAAATTGCTCCTTAATTTTCACCTCATGGTTAGCATGATACACGTTCGAATAAGCACACCAACCATATCTTCATCCAATCATAACAATTTTTTTTATACATTTGTTTGACCATTTATATCACATTATATTAAGTATAATTGCTAAATGCACCTCAAAGATTCATCTTTAGGATAAAATATAATATAAAGATGTGCTAGAAATGAAATCGATTTTCTTTGTGCCGAGTTGTAATGCCCCATGCATTTTATTGATTTTTTTTTTTTTGAAGATTCATTTTAATAGTATTTATGTTCAACTTTTTTAATAGTATTTCTTTAGGCATTTTATTGATCTTTTTCATTTTCAAAATCAAGGATAATAAATGGAACGAATCCATGGGCTTTTTGCTGGAAAAACGATGAGCTTTTATGTTTCTTTTTCTTTGATCAGTAGAGATTTTGTGTATTTTTTTAAGGCAATACCATTTGATTTTGAACTTTCCAATGTAAGAAGACAAAATAAAGATCTTTAAAGGTATGTAAACGATAATTAAAACTAACAAAATTCAAGTTTCTAGTGGAACGGTTACTTTCTTTTAGAAAAGTTTTCTGGAAGTGTTAGTTATATTGCCAACATAAGCTAATGCAAAAAATAAAATAATTAGCTATTCTCTTCACACATCACAATCACAGAGAAAATTTCTCGAAAAAAAGAATACATTGATGTTAATAAAATTTGAATTTCTCTATAAATATAGTCTTCCACAAAGAATAAAATAAAAAATAAAAACCATTCCAGAAATATCTTATATCTCTTGCAAACCGAGACACCATGCATGGACATGCACCGCTATAAAAAAGATCGAAAATCATAATATTGGTTTATTATTACTTATAGTTATAGAATTGAAGTACATTAGCTTTCTAGCAACTAACAACATAGAAGAATTTTTACTAATATCAATACTCATTAAACAGATAATAATTAAAGCATATATGATGTGTCCTCATTTTCTCACAAAAATATCTTAAATGTCACCATGACATCATATGATGGTGTAAATATACACATGTGTAAATGCATCCCACAATAATAGACCTTTATATAAATATAATAATAATAAAAATGATGATGATGATGCATGAAAATACCGTAGTAATGTAATGATGATGTATATGATATTTTTATAACGAAATATGGTGGCAAAATATACTTTTTCATAATAAAACTGAATTTTGACACTTATAAACATGTTTGAAAAGAAAATATCACAAATACCCAACTTTTTTTCAAAATAACCCTCTTTAACAGACCTTAACAATGAATCAAATAAAAAATTTTTTTTTTTTTTTTTTACCCGTCTTTGAAAGGTCGGGAATTATTTTTTTTTACTTTTCTAAAATATGTGCAGACTGCAGTAGGTGTGAAATCATGTTTTAAATATATAATTTTATAATCTAAAATATGATTATTTTATAGTTTAAAATATCTTACTATATATTTTTTAAAATAATCATTTAATTTTTTTATAATTAAATAATAATATTATTAAAATAATCATACTTTAAAATAGATCATGGATGGGGTCTATTCACCAAAAAAATATATCCATCAGACATTGTTATCTTCGGTTGTTCAAAAATGTAATAAATAACAAACTCTTAAATACAAATAATTTGGTATTTCATTTTATTTCGGTTTTAATAATTTTGGAAGTGAGAAAAGATAAATTACCTTCAGAGCATGCGTTGGTTTTAAAATATGACTATTTTAATATATTATTATTTTATAATTTAAAATATTTTAATATATTTCAATATATTATTTTTAAAATAATCATACTTTAAATTATTTTATAATTTAAAAGAATAACAAATTAAATTATTTTCAATTATTTAAATTATAAAATAATCATAATTTAAGTTATAAAATAAAATATTAAAAATAGGATATGACACCTATTGTATTCAGTCCGGAAAAATATAAAAAACTAATTCCCGACTTTCAAAGGGCGTAAAAAAATCTTTTATAATTTTTTATTTAATTCATTGTTTAAGAGTTGGTGAAAGAGGGTTTTAGTTTTTAACAAATTTCGGCCTTTCAAAGACCCAAATTTTTATATTTTCTGTATTTCAAACGCCGAAAATGTTATTTTTGGTATTTTGAAAAAGAGTTGGGTATTTGTGGTATTTTCTTTTGAAACATGTGTATAAGTGTCAAAATTCCTAATAAAAAGACCTTTACTATATAAAATAAAAGAAAATATGTTTTCAAATACAGCATTAATTCCAGAGGTTGTTCCAAATTATTACAAAACATTGACCAAAATGAAAAGACATTCTATCTTCATTAGGAGCGTAAAGGACCGTTGCCGTTTTCCAGAAGAAATTTGAAAAAAATCCAATCATCACATATCACGTAGTTAGCTTACTTTACCTTTCAAATAAACCGCGGGCTATGAGACCCAAAACACTCTTCTTGACTTGTAACTTTTTCTTAAAGACCCTGGAGAAGTTCATATTTACAAAGTACCATAATAAAATATCTTTTTTTTCCTGTCATATATATGTTACGAAATTGAAATGGTAAAATAAAAGTGAAAGTAAAGTCTCCTTCTTCTGTAAAAAGTGGAAGCAGGCACAGATGGCGACCTAGAAACAAAATAATTGCTGTGGTCAAGGTCAAATCCACGCTTTCATTCCACCACCGAAGTATATAAACGAGCAAAAATAATAATAGCAAACCCTTTGAAATTTGAATAAGGGGTTGAGGAGGAGGAGAAGAAGAAAAGCAAGAAGGATTTGACATTTGAATGAAAGCCGATTGATTTTTGAATTTTAATTTTCTTGGTATAAAGGAGAAGCGATGCCTGTGTGCTCTTGCTGCACAACTGATGCGTAAGTTCCTTTTTCAAACACAATCGATAGATTGCATGCATGTTATGATTATTTTGATGATGTTTTTGTTTGATTTTTGAAATCAGATTGCAGCCGGGAAAGAAAAAGAAAGAATCAGATAAATGGCGGATTTTCTCTCTCAAAGAGTTGCAATCTGCGACAAATCGGTTCAATTATGATAATAAATTGGGCGAAGGTGGATTCGGCAGTGTGTATTGGGGCCAGCTGTGGGACGGAACTCAGGTACTCTTCTTCTTCTCGTCTTGCTTTGTAGATTGTTTGAAATTCCATTAATGGATCAATTTCTCATAACGATTCAGCTCGGTACTTGGATTTTAACTTTTAAGTTTAGTTCTTGATTGATATTGACTAAATTGATCCAGATTTCTGTACCACACTTGTAAGTTGTAAATGTGCTGTAGCATTCTTCATCAAAACAGGGTTTTAGTAGTAAAAGTAAGATCATTGGTTCGTCTTTTTGTTTTTTTCATTTTTACTTAGATGCATATACGAAGTCAAACTCGATTTCATCTATACAGTTCTTGTTGACCAAGCAATTCCCAATCAACCATGTGAAAGAAAACGTACTTGCAAAGTCTTTGACTCGCTAATACCAAAAAGTTCTTCATCAAACCAAGATCTTTCTTGAACATATTTTATTTCTTTAACATATTTTATTATACAAATATAGCACAACAACACTACATAACATTTTTTCTTAATCTATTAACAAGATCGCTGTTAAAAGGCTGAAGAACTGGAGCAACAAGGCGGAGTTACAATTCACGGCAGAAATACAAGTGTTGGCCCAAGTCAAACACAAGAACTTGCTCACATTACGCGGATACTGCGCTGAGGGGCAAGAACGTCTTATTGTCTATGACTTCATGCCCAATCACAGCATCAGCTCGCATCTGCACAGGAATATTTCGGCCGAGTGCCAGCTGGACTGGGCCAAGCGGATTGATATCGCCACTGGTGCTGCTGAAGGAATCGCGTAAGTTTGTGTTGGTTGGTTGTGTGGTCTGTGTAGCGAGTCAATTATTTGATAATTTTGGAAAATGATGTTGTGGTGTTTGTGTTTCCCTTTTTTTTTTAATATCTCAATGAGAGGTGGTAAGCAAAATGCGGTACGGTGGTAAGTGGAACTTGTTGATTTTAGAATTTTCACTTACCATCACAACACGTTTCATTTACCACCACGATGTATTTCACTTACCATTTAGCAGTTCTAGAGGGAAAGAGTGAGGGAATTTTTGGGAGCTTGGGATCAACATTATAGTATTATTTCTTTTTTCCCTTTACTAGGTACTTGCACCACAATGCGACGCCACACGTAATCCACCGAGACATCAAGGGCAGTAACGTCCTTTTAGACTCCGAGTTCAATGCTCGAGTCGCGGATTTCGGATTCGCGAAACTAATTCCTGACGGCGCGACTCACGTGACAACCAAAGTGAAGGGCACGTTAGGCTATCTGGCGCCTGAGTACGCCATGTTAGGAAAAGCCAATGAAAGTTGCGACGTTTTTAGCTTTGGGATATTATTGTTGGAGTTGGCGAGCGGGAAGAAACCTATAGAGAGGATTAGTAGTAGTTTGAAACGGACTATTGTTGAGTGGGCCTTGCCTTTGGTTAAAGAGGGGAAGTATAAGGAGATGGTGGATGGTAGATTAGGGGAGAGTTATGTGGAGAGTGAGGTTAAAAGAGTCATTTTGGTTGGGGTTATGTGTGCGCAGAGTAAGGCGGAAAGGAGGCCGAGTATGGAGGAAGTAGTGAGGCTTTTGAAGGGCGAGTTGAGTGAGAAATTGGAGGAGTTTGAAGGGTTTATTGATGGAGAGAAGAGTGGGGTTTCTGAAGAGTTGAATTCTGGTAATGAAGAGAGTTCGGTTTTTGTTACGGAAGAGAAGGAGAGCAATAAAGAAGGGACGGAGGAAATGACTTCGACAAGTGAATCGGGGGCGGAACCTAGATAGAGATTTTGGTGAAGGTTTTTGTCTAGGAGCGTGTGTGTGACGGTGTTTGTGTGATATTTGGATTTTTTTTTTCTTTCTTTTTTGTATATTGGTTTGCTTTTATTTGGATGTTTGGTTGTTTTCTTTTGATCTTTTATGCAATGATTTATGGTGTTTTCGGGCTTGATTCGTTTGCATTTCGATTTATATTTGTAAGGGAAAACTCTCCTTAACTAAACTAATATTTTTATATTCTTCTTAGATTCCTATTTTTTTTTAATTTTATTCTCCTTTTTAGTAAAATAAAATGATGCTTTGTACTTTTTTAAGAACAGGCCGAAGTAAAACCAAGTTTTATGGGCCTCTATATCCACTCCAGCCTTTACTGACGTGGCATGTCCGTTGCCTTTTAGTTTCTCCCGCCATGGGCCACGTGTAAGATTCTGCTTTGCCCTATCCATTAAACGTCCCTGTTCTTAGGACCATCTTGCAATCATGCTAATTCACACTCAATGTTATAAAAGTCACAAATCAGGGGAGTGGGAATTTGAGATTAATCAAGTTAATCAGAATTAGTCGGCAATTAGTCTAACGATTATTTTAAAATAAATTATTATATTCTAATTATAAAATTCTAAACTAATACTATAATTTCTGAAAAAAAAATAATATAAATTCATCTACCAAATAATTTGAGCTTTTTTTTAGAAAAATTGGACCAAATATGATAAAAGGTTTTTCAAAAAGATTCGTTTTTCCAAATATTTGATACTAATTGGGGATTAATCGGTTCAAATCGGGGATTTTTGGAACACCGTTCACACTTCGTCCTACTCTCGGTTCCGTTTAACACATTATAACGGGATACAAACCGACCGTCAAGATTGATCAATGACCCACCGAACAAATCTCAACCGTAAATTTAGAAGGATAGTGTACAGATTAAGAAGATCCTGTTGTTGCATTATATATCTCATCTCTGTACTGTAGACTTTGTACCATAATAATCCCTCCATTCACGTTCTTTCTTCCCGAGCTGCGTTTGATAATTTCCAGGCGTTGGATTCGGAACGGACGGCGGTGATTGATTGTAGGAGCGTGTGCGTTCTTTAAATGAATGGTCGTTCTGCTCTGTTCGCCATTTCGTCGAGCACCTCTCGTGCATTCAGTTCCTTCGCCATTAACGTAAGATCCTCCTTCATGTGAAAATTTGTTTGTTCTTTTTTCATGTTTTTCTTCGGTTATTCTGCGTAGTTTATCTCGTGGTGTCAGTTGAATATATTGCTCATCATCCTTAGTTTAGTACTTTTTGCAAGAATTTGGAATTAAGTGTTATGTTTTTTTTACAACTCTGTTTGTTTGTTTCAGAATTCTCTCTGGACGCTTAAACAAAATCCGAGGCCATGGATTGCATTCAAGTCCCAAAAGAGAGAGAAGCATGGTTCTTCTCTCTCTCGATCGGTCGTGAAGAACCTAAACTGTGACCTGAGTGATAACAATGGTGAAAATGAGTCGATCGAATCAGCTAGGGTTTTACTGGAGAGACTATTCGTAAAGACCCAAAACCTGGAAATTTCTAGTCAAGGAGATTCCGAATTGAATTCAAGTCTGGAGGGTTTGAAATCCGAATTTGAAGCTGCTTTGTCTACTCTGAGAAAAAGAGAGATAGATTTGAAAGAGGCTGAGAAAAGAGTTTTAATTGAAGAAAGGAAATTAAATGAGACCAAATTGGTTTTGGAGAGGAGAGAGAGGGAAATTTCTGCCTCTTTTGAAAAACAAAAATTGATGAATGAAGAATTGGAAAGGAATCAGTTGAATCTTGCAAGGCAAGCCAGGCAAATTAATGATTTAAAGTTTTTAATGGAAGAAAAGGATAAATATTTAACTGATTTGAAATCCACAATTATGGAAAAATCAGCTAAAATTGAGGATTTGAAATCCGAATTGATAAAGAAGGATGAAACGGTGAGATTATTACAGCTGGAGATAAAACCAAAAGAGGAGAATTTAATTGAATTTGAAAAGGTTTTTGAAGAGAAAAATGCAGAAATTACTGAATTAAAACAAGAAATTGAAAGAAAAGAAACCGAATTATCAGAGTCAAATAAATTGAGAAAATTAAATGAGGATAAACTAATAACTGCAGAGAGAGAGCTTGAGAAACAGACGAACGAATGTATAGAGGCACAAAATGAATTGAAGCAACTTGAGCTTCAAGCTAATAAACAAATAAATAATAATATTAAAGAATCATTTGATGATTTTGAAAGGGTGAGATCTCTTTTGAGCGTTTTGAGATCCGAGCTGGAATGTTCAACAGAATCTCTCTCTTTATCTCGCGTGAAACTGGAGTTACAAGCAAAACAGATAGAAAAACAATCTGAAGAATTAAATGAACAGAGAGACTTGTTTCTCTCCTTTTCTGAAAATTTGAAAAATATGAAATTGGAAATTGAGAGAGAAAATTCAGATTTAGAAAATAAACAAAATATGATGAAGCAACTCGAGTTAGATGTAAGTCTAGAGAGAGAAAAGGTGGATATTTTAGAAGGAGAGTTAGCTAGAGAGAGAGAAAAACTGAAGGAGAAAACTCAAGACGTGTTATTACTTCGAACCGAATTGGAAAAGAAAAATCTGGATTTCAAAAACCTGGAAAGTATTTTACAGATTCGCGAATCGGAGCTGGTAGAATCAGGAATCCAAATCCAGGATTTGAAATCCGAGTTTTCCTCAACGCGATCTGCAGTGGAAAGAAAGGATTCGGAGCTTTCTGAGGCTCGGAAGAAATTAGAGGGGGTGAATTGCGAAATCGCGCAATTGAACGAATTGCTCGTCGGGAAAGAAGAGCAGTTCGTTCAATTGATGTCCAGATTGGAAGAGAAAGAACATTGTATCTCTGCAATGCAAGATGAATTGCAGGGGATTAGAATCCGGTACGCGAAAGCCACTTCTGTTGTGCAAACAATTGCGGATTTGACTGGAGAGAGTTTGAATGGAGAGGATGAACTGGATATGAGACTGGAGATGATCAAGGAGAGTTTGGAGAATAAGGAAGTGGAATTAGTTGAAGCTAAGAGACAGCTGGCGGTTAAAGAACAGGAACTGAATTCCATGCAGGAAAGGTGGAGGGAATTTGAAATCCTGGAAATTGAAAAACCGGGAAATGAAATCCTGGGAAATGCGGATGAGCTGAGAGAGTTGTATAGTGCTGTGCAACAGCAGGTAGGAGAGAGAAACTTGGGCAATTTGGTCACTCAGAAACTGGAACTTGAGCTGGCGAAATTGGAGGCGCAAGCAGTTAGTATTGCGCTGAAGAATGTTTATTGTTTGACACAAAAACTTGTGGAAATTACGGATGGAAATGGAATTGTGGAATTTGGAGGGTCTAATTTGAAATTTGAAAATGAAACGGATGGTTTTGAAGAGGCGGAGAGAGAGGTTTACCGAATTTTATCTCTGAGCGAGCGTATTTTAAAGGACTCTGGAATT
Source organism: Juncus effusus (assembly GCA_027726005.1). Taxonomy (NCBI): domain Eukaryota; kingdom Viridiplantae; phylum Streptophyta; class Magnoliopsida; order Poales; family Juncaceae; genus Juncus; species Juncus effusus. Next base: position 1,050,226 of record CM050898.1, read on the forward strand.
AATAAGAACGAATCGAGCTAATAATTTCCGTTTTCCATTTATTTTCCACTTTTTATTTTTTGTGTGTAATTATATAGTTATTTTTATACGTAATGAATAGATCATTGATAACTTCTGAGTTCATGTCTCAGGCTTGCAAATAAAGATAGTTTCATGTTTGCTCTTTGCCGTTCAGTATATAAGTTTTTATTTGTTCAGTATATAAGTTTTTATTTAAAAAAAAAAAGTATATATAAGTTTTGATGAAATATGTAACACAGCGATATAAATGTGGGGTTAAGCAACATTTTTCATACACGCAACTTGATGAAACTTTGAATAGAAGGGTCTACTATTCCTCCTCACAAGTCTAGGTGGGTATTTGTATTAACGGGTTAAAATGGACTTGGATCTGGATACAAATACAATAAATTATATAGCCTTTAAATTTTAAATTTCTTCAAACACTATCTGGTATAATTAAGATGTGGATCATGTAATTGAATCCGTTATGCATCCTCTATACTCTAGTAGATACGTATAGGTCACCATATTTTGGTCATTGGAAGCAAGCTATACTCCTAAGCAAGTGCTGTATAAAAATGTCAAAATATTTGGCATTGGCACATGATATGTTTGTCCTATAGTTGGAAGTGTATAGTTATCAAATGTTGATAGTTCAATAATGTGAGTGAGACACACTGTTACTGTCATGGAAAGGAAGAAAAATATTTGCTATGAACCTTGGATATTCACAGAGAAATTGGATTTCCTATTTTTGGTATTTGGTATTCATAGTTGTTAAATGTTGTAATTAAATATTGTTATCTAGATAGTAAGATATAATAGCAAGTAAAAAATAATTATAACTTGTATATACTTCTTAAGGTGATTTTTTTATTAATTTTGTTAATGGTTCAATTATTTTAGCATTAGCTATTGCATGTATTTTGTATTGTAAAATATAGTATTTTTTGAAGGAATACTGTAAAATATAATTATTTCTTTAGATATACAGATCTAGCATAAATTGATTGTTTTAGTATGGACACCAAAAAGATTTTTTTTTTATAAATTGTTGTTTAATTGAAGTACCCACTGGCCACTGCAGCGCTCTTTAGGAAAAATACAAAACAATACATTGACATATATTGTGAATATGTCAAAAATAGAAATCAAAAATATATATGTAAAAAATAATTTAATGAATAGTTTCATATATTTCCACAGTGGGCGTCACAGAATATCCAACGTCAGAGCTCCCCTCCACAGAACTGGATTATCTCAATTCATCTGACGTGGCAGGATCTTCACCAGAGGATTTAATCTGACGGCCAATATTTGTTCATATATCTCCATTTAAGTAAACTTGGAGAGTAAAAATAATAATGCCCATTGCGAAAAAAGGGAAATAAAAAATCCAAGCCCATATAAAACAAGTACTTCTCCTTCGCAAAAATTCGACTGCTCACGCTTCCCTTTTCTCATTTATTCTTCTCGAACCTTCTCTGTTGATTCCCTGTTGATTCCCTTTATTTTCCTTTTCCTTTTCTCACTTATCTGTTGATTCCCTTTATTTTGTCATTAATTAGCTTCGATTATCAGTTATCACTTTAATTTGTCGAATTTGCTCGGAAGCATCAATAGTTGTTAGTGAAAAAGGAAGAACGAAATTGATTGAGGTGAGCTTCTTACTTTCCGGTTTATTTCAGTATAGTTAGTACTTTTAGTTAATCTTTTTTGATCTAAGTACTTCGCAAATCTTATTATTAACTGAACGATTTGAACTATCATTAACTAGACACTTACCTGCTGATCAGCTTGGCTTTTAGGGGATTGATTTAGCGACTTGGATTTCTAATTTATTTAGCTCAATTACCATTTATCATTTACTAATCTCTCTGAACTAAACTGTGTGAGCTCACATCATCAATCTAATTAATCTCCATTTTTAGCTTGAATATCTAATTTTGTTTCTAATTTTTAATGAAGCTAATAAATGGCTGGACAATCAGACACTGCTCAATCAAGCGAATCATTTGAATACATGCTCTTTGAAGGAGATCCAGACCAACTCCGACCCGTCTTCTCAACTCCAAATCAAATCAGCCCTTGGATCGATCCTACCGTCCTTAATTTAAAACACAGGCACAATAAAATAACATATAAACCTAATAATTATATTATTATTATAATTTTTGATTTGAAATTTATGTCTTTTTAGGATTGGGAGGGGAAATTTTGGAGATGTGTGGATAGCCACTCATCATTTGAAGGATCTAGACGATAATCGGTACCATGAGGTGGCAGTCAAAATGCTCTATCCAATCAAAGAGGACCAGCTGTCCAATTTCCTGTCCAGATTCGACGATTTGTTCTCCAAAATTCAGGGCTTGGATTCCGTCTGCTTTCTTCACGGCATCTCAATCCTAAACGGACGTGTAAGTTAGTTTAAAAAAAATATCAGGGGCGTATTTGGAAATGTTTTTTTGAAAAATAAGTTTGTGAATTGTAGGTGTGTATTGTGATGAAATTCTACGAAGGATCGGTTGGAGACAAAATGGCCCGTCTTAAAGGCGGAAAACTCCCCCTTTCTGACGTTTTAAGGTAATAATAATTTTCATTTATTTTATTTTACAAATTTATTTACATAAATAATTAAATTTCTACATTTTTTAGGTACGGTGCAGATATAGCGCAAGCCATAACAGACCTCCACGCGAGGGGCATTTTGGTCCTAAACACAAAACCCTTCAACTTCCTCCTATCCGACACAGACAAGGCAATCCTCGGCGATTTAGGGTTCCCCTCTCTCCTCTTCAACCTCTCTCTCCCAAACCCTAATTCCATCCACCGGCTCGGCTCGCCCAATTACATGGCGCCAGAGCAGTTCCAGCCCCAAATCAGAGGCCCGATCGGATTTGAATCCGACAGTTGGGGTTTTGCGTGTGCGATTTTGGAGATGTTTAGCGGGGCTCAGTGTTGGAGGGGGAAGAGTTTTGAGGAGATATTTGAGGCGGTTGTGATTAGGAGAGAGAAACCGATTTTGCCGGACGGATTGCCGGTTGAGGTTAGGGATGTGATTTGGGGGTGTTTTGAGTGTGATTTACGGTTTCGCCCCTTGATGACCGATGTTCTGAAAGCATTTAATAGGTATAATGTTGATATGAATTAAATAAAAAATAAGAAAAATTAATAGGTAGGATTTTTTATTTTTATTTTTTATTTTTTTATTTTTACGGAAAACAGATTAATAATTGATGGCGTTAAACATTAACTAACGATAGGACATACATTTTCTAAAGAATACAGGGGCTTTTTTGCAATTTTGGGATAATACATGTGTTTTTTACAAATTTCCCAGTAAAAAGAATATAAAAATATTAAAAAAAAAAAATTCAATCTACAGGCACAAAAACACGGACTTCAGTACAAGCACATTTACGGACCCTGACTCCCAAAACCTCGCCAGGTCAGCACGCGGGGCCCGCACCGACTGGTCTTTACTAAAAGACAAGCTCCAAATGGGCGACACGGTCCGTTCAAGAAAATCAAGAAACTCGTGCAGCCGGACCGAGTCCATGCACATTCCTGAAGGCTCTATCGTTGGCCAGGAAGAAGAAGAGGATTTACAAGGCCATTGTTTCTTCCTGGTCCGGGTCCACGGAATCCACGACCCGTTAAGGGTCCACAGCTCGAGTATTGAGAGAGTCAGTTTTGGATTCGCTGTTGGAGACTGGGTGAGGCTTAGAAACGAGAGCGGATCGAGTTCAAGAGTTGGGATTTTGCATGGTGTGAGTCGCGATGGATTTGTGGAGGTTGGATTGATTGGGATGGAGAATTTGTGGAAGGGGAGTTATACGGAGATTCAGATGGCCGAATCGTTTTGCGTCGGGCAGTTCGTTAGGGTTAGAGGCACGGTTGCAAACCCTAGATTTGATTGGCCGCGGAAGAAGGATTTTGGAAGTGGGGTTTATGATGCGGGTCGAGTTTCGTTTATTTACCCTAACGGGTGTTTGGAGGTTAGATTTCCAGGCCGGTTTAGCTTTAAAGGGGATTCGGTGTGCTTGGCGGATCCAAGTGAGGTTGAAACGGTGAATTTCGAAAAGTGCGAGGGGTTGGTTAAAAAGTACCAACACTTGGAGGATTTTCATTGGGCGGTGAGGCCGTTGGTGATCGCGTTGGGGATTTTTAGCGTGTTTAAAATGGGGAGGTTTGTGGTAAAGAGAGTGAGTGGGAAGAAGAGAAGGGCGGTGAGTTGTGAGACGGGGGGAGAGCAGCAGACTGGCGCTGATGGGCAGAATGCTGCCTGGCTCCCCCCGTCTGTCGCGAATATACTGTTTACCGCGCCTTCTCGTTGAAATATGTTTGATGATATTTGTGAATATTAAGTTATGATGGTTGGTTGCATATATAGGTGGGATGTGAATTCTCGTTTTTTGGTTTCTTTGTGGGTTTGTGTGTATATAAAGTGTTTTAAAGGATTAACTAGTTTTATCTATGGAACTTTTAAATTATCTACATGGATGGGATAGGATATAGATATGTGCATGATATGTAATGTAGTGGTAACTCATGCGAACATATAATTTATTATCATTTGTATATATAAACTTGTTACATGTTTGATTAAAACTAAGTGTTGACGAATGTCAGACACAAAATATTGCAATGAATCTAATCAGCGCTGTTCTACTGTAATCAGCGCTGTTCTACTGTAATAATTTTGACGGTGGCAACGTAATATAGAGCGGTTAAAATTATGCTGACAAATGAGAAGAATTCAGGTAAACTTTTCATGCAAAAATTCAATATTTTTGCAAAAAAAAGAAAATGGAATATTATCTCATCAATATAATGACAGCACTGCTGTGTATTATACCTTAGGTTGAGTCTACGTCTGACACAGGCCTATGCTGTTGGTAGAGGTAATATTAGGTAACTCATATGGACTAATCAATCCGTCTCAATTAAGATTTGAGAGAAAAGATGCACATGCATTATTTTGAATCAATTTCTTCCAATGTCTCAATTTTTTGTAAGTTGATGCTACACTGAAACAGAGACTCGCAATAGACATGAAATTAGATTTTTTTTGGCTGTGGCTTTCTTCATCTCCCTGCCTCTTATTTATATGTACTAATTTCGTGATAAAAAATATATTTTAGATGAAGTTAGCATTCACAATCAGTTACACATGAGCAAACTAACCCCAAGTTCACGGGTGATCAATTTCACAAATTATGTGACTTGTACTTTTCACATAATCTGGGATTAGAAAAATTGTGTGACTTGTACTATTCAAATAATCTGGGATTAGAAATCCCAAGTTATATACAAAACCTGCTGGAGATATATACCAGTAATACCCCCCCCCCCCCCCCCCCCCCTCTCTCTCTCTCTCTCAATCTTGACCTCCTTTGATAAAACAAACCTTTTCATCCCAATCTAAGTGAGAACTAAAATATATGTTCATTAAATATACCAGTAATGGTTCAATAATGCATAATCAGTCATTCAAAATTAAAATAGGCAATGATGGAAACAACCCCTCAATTCTTTAAAATATACTAGTAAAGGTTGAATAGTGCATAATTGGTCACTGAAAACTCTCTTATATATTGCAGGATCATTTCACTATGTAGTTGCTTCCTAATGGACGTACAAACAAAAATTAATAACCAAACTATAGAAAACAAAATATGATAAAATAGACCCAAGTTGTTTTGTCAACTCTTAGCCTAAAAAAAAAAGACCCAAGTTGGTTTGTTTTGTTTTGTTTTGTCAAGTCTTGGCCATGAAAGAGTCTCCATCCTCCCAATCCATCCTACCCTCTCAATCCATCCACTGAATTATCAAGATAAATTGTTAACAATGGAGGATCAATGGTGTAATATTCCAAAAGACTTGTTAGAACTAATCTCAAAAAAGATTATCTCCGTCGAGGATTATCTGCGATTGCGTGCGGTCTGTATTCCTTGGCGATCTGCCTTATCACCGAATCCTCGTCACCTTCCACCTCAATCTCCCTGGCTAATGCTCCCTTATGATCCCAATCAAAATGAAGGTAATAATGAAGACTCAACTCGGCTTTTTTACGATATCTCGAGCTGTAAAATTCGTAAAATTGAGCTCCCTGAGACTTGCCGAAAACAATATTGCGGTTCCTCTAAGGGCTGGTTAATGTTGCAAGAGGGTCCGGATATTTCTTTAATGAATCCAATTACAAAAGTGCAAATCAACCTTCCTTCACTCGAATCATCGCCTAAAATTTTAGGCGTTCAAAATAGTCAGTCATTGGATGATATTATGTCTCGACTAGACATATGGTCCAGTTGGTTGGGTTGTGAAGATTATACTGGTTCAATTGTAAAAAGAGCTATTTTGACATCAAATCCAACTCTAGATCCAAATTGTATTGTGATGGCTATATTCAAAAATAATTGGGAGTTAGCCTTTTGTCGAATAGGGGATGAATCTTGGACAATTTTAGAACCGCCGAATGATAACAATAGGGGGCATTTCCATTTGACCGATGCGATTTTCCATAATGAGTTATTTTACTGTTTTTCTTCTGATGAAGTGAAAATTTACAATTGCGATGGTTCGAAGAGAGAGGTTTTGAAAATAAAGATACCTCTAAGAAATGCCAGTTACCATCTTCTAGAAGGAACCTTCAATGAGTTAATGTTAATGGCGCAACATTGGGCCCCATTTGGTGTAATTAGTAGAAGAAATCTGTTTAGTGTTTATAAGTTGGGAATTCAAGACGAGAGACCAGTCTGGAAAGAAATTGAAGGTATTGGTGAGAAAACTTGTTTTATTTGCGACGATATTGATCAGTACTTCACTTTAGAAGGATTCGAAGGAAATATTTTATATTATGCTTATCATAAAATCATGGAAAAGGTTAGAAAAAATCATTTGGGACGGTATAAAGATGATAAATTCGGTTACGATATAAAAAAGGTGAAGCTGCCATGGGATCAGCAGGTTCCTATTTCCAATTATCGAAAAGAAAATGTTACAAAAATTAATGTGGATTTGGGTCCATATCCTACAACTTATTCAAAAGCGCTATGGTTTACCCCAAGCTTGTACTAGTTATTCTTACCATGTGAGATGAGTGAGATATTTGTGTTCTTTTATATCTTGTTTTTTTGATATACATTTTATTCTTTGGTTGGTTTAAGTAAAAATGATTAATGAAAAATCTCATATGTTTGTTTCTCATTATCTCTAATAAAAGAGGATAATTAATTTATTGTTTTTTGTAACTTGTAAAGCTGTTAATGAAGCTGAGAACGGAGATGAAAATAATTTTGTATTAGGAGGATAGGGTTCCTTCATAGCTTAAGGGTTGAAAAAAAAAACAACTTGCATCTATTTTATTTTATATTTATTATTTTTTATGAAGTTGACTCATATCCCCTAATAACGTGCGTCATTAGCATATGTTCTGTAAGAGTAAGTACAATACATATGAACAAAAGATGGTCCACCAAACTGGATACAAATCAGAGAAATTTATGAAAAAGCTGTTGTCTTACTTGTCAAGATATATAGCAGTAGCTTTGTGCTTCTGAAGCATTGACACGGCCATGGTGATATTATCTGTTAGCGAGCAGACATAAGGATGGACTCTGGAGAACAAGGGAATGAGTCCATTTAGCAAACAATAAAAAAAAAAAATGTATGTATTTTTTAAAAGTAAAAACAAAGTCTCATTTACATAAAAATTTAAAAAATAACAAAAATAAAGTATAGAAACAAAATAAAATAAAATAGACCAAGTTGTTTGTTTTGTCAACCCATTGGTATGAAAGAGTCTCTATGACTCTATCCTCAATCAATCCACTGAAAGAATCTCTATACTCTCCATCCTGACAATGGAGGATCAATGGTGTAATCTTCCAAAAGACTTACTAGAACTAATCTCAAAAAAGATTATCTCCGTAGAGGATTATCTGCGATTGCGTGCAGTCTGCATTCCTTGGCGATCTGCCTTATCGACGTATCCTCATCATCTTCCACCTCAGTCTCCATGGCTTATGCTTCCTTATGATCCTAATCAAAATGAAGGTAACAACGAAAACTCAACCCGTGTTTTTTATGATATCCTAAGCTCTAAATTTCGTAAAATTAACCTTCCTGAAACTCGTGGAAGACAATATTGTGGTTCCTCGAAGGGTTGGTTAATATTGGAAAATGGTCCTGAAATTTCACTATTGAATCCAATTACAAAAGCGCAAATCGACCTTCCATCACTTGAAACATCACCTAAAATTTTGGGAGTCGGAAATATTCAATTATCGGATGATATTAGATCTCGACTAGACATTTGGCCTAGTCGATATGGTGTTAAAGGAAGTACTGATTCGGTTATACAAAGAACCATTTTAGCATCAAATCCAACTCTAGATCCAAATTGTATAGTTATGATTTTATTCAAAAACAATTGGGAATTATCATTTTGTCGGATCGGAGATGAATCTTGGACCATTTTGGAAGCACCAAATGAGAATGGTCGGGGACTAGGTTTGATCGATGCAATTTTCCACAATGAACTGTTTTACTGCTTTTCTTTTGATGAAATGAAAATTTACAACCGTGATGGTTCAGAGAGGGAGGTTTCAAAAATAATTATACCTCTTGAACAAGCCGATTACCATCTTCTAGAAGGAAATTTAAATGAATTGATATTAATTGCGCAACATCGGACCCCATACGGTCATAGTAAAAGAGATGTGTTTAGTATTTTTAAGTTGGGTACTAAACACGGACCAGACAACCAACGAGACTGGATAGAAATCGGTGGAATTGGTGAAAATACATGTTTTATTTGCGACGATATTGAGCAATGTTTCATTTTAGAAGGATTTAGAGGAAATATTTTGTATTACGCTTATCCTAAAATCGTAGAAAGGGTTAAAAGAAATGATTATGTATGGCATGATGAAGATAAATTCGGTTACGATATTAAAATGGCAAATCTTCTGATAGAACAACAGATCCCCGATTATTGTTATTGGGAAGAAAATGTTATCGAAATTCTTACAAATTTCGGTTCATATCCTACAAGGTATTCAAGAGCATTATGGTTTACACCAAGCTCGTAGCGGCTATTTTTAGCTTGTTATGTGTTTTTTCTTATGTGAGGGATGAGATATTTGTGTAATTTCTTTCTTCCATTTTTTTTATTCTTATATGATGTTTCTTATCGACTCTGTTAAAATATGATGAAAAGAAGGATAATTATTTATTTCTTCTTTTGTTTTGTAAAGTGAAAATTGTTAATGAAGCTACTCAGTTCTTACATTTTTCCCTTTTTCTTTTAACTTCGATTTCATATTTGAGAAACCTGCTAGCCTGAAACAATGGTGACTGGCATAATTAATTAATTAGTCAGCTCTAAGTTTTTCTCATATTCTGACAATTTTCTACTCATGTATAGCTCAATTTAATTTCTCATATACAAAATATGGACTTGTCGATTGGTCTAATCTTCCAACACAGAAATGACCTCTCCAAAAATCATCTCAGTAATCTTTGTATCTACTCTCCTCGGGGAAGTAGTTCCATTTGAAGAAAAAAATATTTTTAAATTTTTGAAAAGATGACCAATCATATTTATATATTCTTCTATCAATAAATTAAGGCCATAGCCTTACTTTCCTTCAAATTGTTTCTATAAAAGGAGTGAAACACCCAATAAAAACTGATGGAACCTGTTGAAACAAAATGTACTAAAATGAAATTTCGACATTTATGGTATCTCTCACACCCACTCTCTAAACACTCCAAATCCATCTTGGGTCTGTTGCAAATAGATCGATAAATATTGAATATGGAAAAAAAGGGATAGTTAAACATAATATATGTCTGATCTCTTCCAATATCTCAACTCCTCGGAATAAACTACATGTTGAAACACCAAAACAAATATTAGCAACAAACATATAATTATTTTTGTTACTGTGAGCTCGGAATGAACAGTCTTCATATCCCTACCTCTTATTTATCTCCTGCAATTTCGTGAAAAAAAAAATGCAGTTTACATGAAGCTAGCTAGCATTCACAATCACTGTGCGGCAATATACTACTCTTCCATTCACAGAACTGGGATTATAAATCCCGGGATTTGAAAATCAGATTTTAGAATTCAGGTTAAATATAAAACCCGAATATCAAATTCATGTTTGGAATCTTCATTGAATCATTTCAGTCTTCTTCGCCTTCTCTCTCGGTGTAGAAATGGAACTGGAAGAAAAGGAGAGCGAAGGAGAAGAAGTGATGAGTGAAATACACCTGGGCTGCCCTCCTCGTTTTGCTGCTCCATTTATTTCTCGCTTCACCTTCTCTCTTCCATCTAATTTGGGTAATTCAATTCAACAAATAAATAATCTTCTTGTCTGAACTAAGAATATTAAATATTTTCTCAGTGGCTTTTCATCGAACAGTTTTAGACTCTTATTTGTTCTCTCTTGCTTGTTTTGTTTATCTGATTTAATGTAATTTTGTTTTGAACAGAGATAAAAGACGATACAGAATTAATAGAAGAAGAGAACTTTTCCAATGAACTTAAATTAGATGAAGATGGTGATCTTGTATTAGACAGAAGAAAAGATAAAATGGGTAAAATTTGTTTCTTTTGCTTTTTTTCTCATTGTTACTTATATATAATTGGTGTTTAATTACGTAATTAAGACAGACCTGACTGGTTAATTACTGATTTATTTTTTCTATGTAGAGAATTTAGTTAATTATGAATTTGCAATTCAGCACAACATCACATCATCGCTAAGAAATGTTGGCCTTCAGGTCATTAGTGCCTTTTTTTTGTTTTTTCTAACTCAAATAAAAAGAATTAGTTTTTCTTGTTACTAATAAAATTTGGGACTTTAAAATAATAGGTTTGGAAAGCTGCATTGATTCTAACTGACTTCATATTGCATAGATCTTTAATCTCGTCAGAATTTGAAGATATCACAGCTATTGAACTTGGTGCTGGTACAGGTAATTAACTAATTAATAAATTAATTTCTGTCTATTTTTGAAACAATTATTTTTGTTTGAAAATAAGAAAGTATATTATTTTAAAAAACAGGTTTAGTCGGCATGGTTCTTTCTCTAACTGCTAAGACCGTCTTTATTACAGGTATTTTTTTTTTTGTTTACTTGTAAAAATCACAAAACTAATCTCATTATTTGTTATATTTGATTTCATTCTTCCGATATTTATCTGTGTAAGAAATAATAATTTATTATGATATCCGACAGATAAAGGAAATGAGGTGCTAGATAACTGTTCAAAAAATATTGATCTAAACTCCAAACTTCTTAACTTACAAAATAATAAAATTAATGTGCGTGAGCTTGACTGGAGTCAACCTTGGCCTCCTTCGATAAAAAACACCAATTCATCTCATTCCAAGTAAGAATTAAACTGATATATATTTTTTTGTAATATTATATGTATAATTGTCCGTCTATTAAAATTAAAATGGGTAGTTATGAAAATTTAGGTCAAAATATAATTGGGGAAATATGGAAATTGAGGAGGCAGAGAGATGCAGTGTGATATTTGCTGCTGATGTCATATATAGTGATGAAATTACTGATTTATTCTTTAGCACGGTTCAAAAATTAATGTCGCGTGGTTCTAAAAAGGTACGCTTATAATTATTTTGTTCGATATTTAATATTAAGCAAATTAAAGAAGGAATTATAATAATTACAATGTGTATCTCAATTCTCATTCTATTGTTTAGGTTCTGTATTTGGCTCTGGAGAAAAGATACAATTTCAGCCTTGATGAAATTGATGTGGTTGCAAATGGGTATTCACACTTTAGAAGCTTCTTAAAAGATGAACAAGGTTTAAATTTAAAAAATATTTGATTTTTTTTAATCTCACTAAAAATGTGACTACTTTTTATGTTTTCAATTTGTTATAGATTTGGGGAGAAATGACGGTACGCCATTATATTCATGCTTTTTAGGAGAGCAAATAGATATTGCAGAGATTCCTCAATATATAAGAGAATATGAAAGAGGGAAAGATTTAGAGATTTGGAAGATCACTTATTGTCCTCTAAAATAGCTATTGTCATGCGAATTTCGGTCCATATCCTAACATATTCAATAGCTGCTGTAAACTTGTGATATTGTCTGTTTTTATGTACAGAGTGAGATATTTGTGTATTTTTTCTATTTTATGTTGGTATTAGTAAATATGGTTAATGAAATTTTGTATGTTGCTTCTTCTTATCTCTACTAAATATGATTAAAGAAGGGGATATTTTATATTTTTCTGTGCAGTGTGTGACGCTACGAAACTATTAGTTCCTAACATCGTTTCCTTTATTAATTTCCAATTTATTTCAGGTCAGGGAGGTGCATTTTATGAAATTTAGTTCATAGAGAAATGTGTTATGAGTTGTCGTTAGTACTATCATTTGGCTAATTAGGGCTATAATGAAACATTTGCTATGGAGAAAGAAGACATGTTGATGATTATGCAATAAGGTAGTTTCACATTAGGAATACAAACTGCACAAAATCAAAGATAATCCTCGACACAGAATCTTCTTTGAAGTTAGTTCTACTACGACTTTTGATAGATTACATCATTCATTAACAACTTGTCTTGTTAGTTCAATGAATGGATTGAGAGATGATATATTCCTTCATACCTATGGTTTGTAAAAAAACAACTTGGGTAAGGAAACAATAATAAAACCAAAGGATACAATCCAAAAGTGTCCATCCTCTCAATCCCTCCATTGAAAGAATACCTATATATCCTCTTAATCCATCATATGCATTTACAAGAGAAATAGACAATGGAAGATCAATGGTGTAATCTTCCAAAAGATATAGTAGAACTAATCTCAAAAAAGATTATCTTCGTTGAGGATTATCTGCGATTCCATGCAGTCTGTATTCCATGGCGATCTGCTTTATCGCCAAATCCTCGCCATCTTCCACCACAGTCTCCATGGCTGATGCTCCCTTATGATCCTAATCAACATGAGGGCTCAACCCGTATTTTTTATGATATCTCTATCTCTAGAATTCGTAAAATTGAGCTCCCTGAGACATGCGGAAAACAATATTGCGGATCCTCTAAGGGATGGTTAATGTTGCAAAATGGTCGGAAATTTTGTTGTTGAACCCAATTACGAAAGCACAAATCAACCTTCCTTCACTCGAATCATCTCCTCAAATTTTAGGGATTAAAAACACTCAATTATTGGATGTTACTAGGTCTCGACTAGATATTTGGTCCGATTGGTTGGGTTATGAAGATGGTACCGGTTCAATTATAAAAAGAACTATTTTGACATCAAATCCAACTCAAGATCCAAATTGTATTGTAATGGCTCTATTCAAAATCAATTGAAAGTAAGCCTTTTGCCGGATCGGGGATGAATCTTGGACAATTTTAGAAGCATCGAATGAGAATGGTGGGGGGCACAGTTTTAGTGATGCGGTTTTTCACAATGGATCGTTCTACTATTTATCTTCAGATGAAGTGAAAATATATAACCGCGATGGTTTAAACATAGAGGTTTTGAAGCTAAGGATACCTCTAAACCATGCTAATTATCATCTTCTAGAAGGAGATTTCAATGAACTAATATTAATCGCGCAACATTGGGTCCAATATGGTCTAATTAGTAAAAGAGATGTGTTTAGTGTTTATAAGTTGGGAACTGAAGATGGGCGGTCAGTCTGGAAAGAAATCGAAGGAATTGGTGAAAAAACGTGTTTTATTTGCGACGGTATTGAGCAGTACTTCACTTTAAAAGGATTCAAAGGAAATTTCCTGTATTATGCTTATCCAAAAATCATAGAAAAGGTCAAAAAAAATTATTTTGGATGGCATAAAAAAGATTAACTCGGTTACGATATCAAAATGGCGAAGCTGCCGTGGGATCAGCTGGTCCCCATTTCCAATTATCGAAAAGAACATGTTACTGAAATTCATATGAATTTGGGTCCATATCCTACAACATATTCAAGAGCGTTATGGTTTACACCTAGCTTGTATTAGTTTTATGAAACCGGTGTGGTATTTGTTTTATACATTTTCTTTTTGATGTTGGTTTAAGTAAATATGGTGAATGAAATCTTGCGTATGTTAGTTCTTACTATCCCTGCCAAAATAGGATGAAAAATATGGATAAGTAGTTTATTCTTTTTACTTGTAACTGTGTAAGGCTGTTAATAAAGCTAGTTAGTTCTTAACATGTTCTACTTTTACTTCTGTAATTATACTAACAAGTGTCTGAGTGAGTCCAATGATACAAATTTTTGAAAGCCTAATTAACCCAACAAAAAATAAATATAATCTACAGGGTATGGTGTTTCGACCAACTCGGCATTTTTGAAAGCCTAATTTCTCTGTAGTTCTTAACTAGACGTGTCTCTTCCAATTCATCCAACACGTATATTTTATATACTTTATGCATTTATTAGACTCGTATCCTATAATGCGTGAACGCAATATCCTTACAAAAAGGATGGAGAAGTAGGGAATGCAAAGTCAATTCAGAAACAATAATAAAAAAACAAAGTATTTTTCCAAAAAAATTAATGAAAACAAAATCTCATTTACATCAAAGAAAAAGTAAATAATAATACAAAGTATTAAACACCAAATAAAACAAAATAAAATACACCCAAGTTGTTTGTTTTGTCAACCTTTAGCCCTGAAGAAATCTCTACCCTTTCAATCCATCCATTGAATTATACAAGAGTAGTAGTTACAATGGAGGATCAATGGTGCAATCTTCCAAAAGACTTAATAGAACTAATCTCAAAAAAATTTATCTCCATTGAGGATTATTTGTGATTACGTGCAGTGTGTATTCCATGGCGATCTGCCTTATCACGGAATCCTCGTTATCTTCCACCTCAGTCCCCATGGCTAATGCTCCCTTATGATCCTAATCAAGATGAAGGTACTAATGAGGATTCAACCCATCTTTTTTACGATATTTCAAGTTCTAAAATTCGTAAAATTGAGTTTCCTGAGACTTGCGGAAAACAATATTGCGGTTCCTCTAAGGGTTGGTTAATGTTGCAAAATGGTCCAGAATTTTCGTTGTTGAATCCAATTACGAAAGCACAAGTCAACCTTCCTTCACTCGAATCATCTCCCAAAATTTTAGGGGTTCATGAAAATACTCCATTATTGGATGATAATAGGTCTCGACTAGACATTTGGCCTAGTTGGTTCAATTTTGAAGATGGTACCAGTTCAATCGTACAAAAAACTATTCTAACATCAAATCCAACTCTTGATCCAAATTGTATCGTGATGGTTATATTAAAAAACAATTGGAAATTAGCCTTTTGCCAAATTGGTGATGGATCCTGGACCATTTTAGAAGCACCAAATGGGAAAGGTGAGGTACACAGTTCGACTGATGTGATTTTCCACAATGAATTGTTTTACTGTCTTCATAATGATGAAGTGAAAATTTACAACCGCGTTCGATGAGAGAGATTTTGAAAATAAAGAAACCTTTAGACTGTGCCAGTTACCGTCTTCTAGAAGGAAATTTCATTGAATTAATATTAATCGCGCAACAGTGGACCCCAGTTGGTCATCGTAGAAGACATGTGTTTAGTGTTTTTAAGTTGGGAACCGAAGACGGCCAACCAAACTAGATTGAAATCGGAGGAGTTGGTGAAAAAATGTGTTTTGTTTGCAAAGGTATTAAGCAGTGATTCACTTTTGAAGGATTGAGAGGAAATATTTTATATTATGCTTGTTCTAAAATCATTGAGAAAGTTAAAAAATATTATCCTGGATGGCATAAAAACGATAAATTCGGTTATGATATCAAAATGGTGAAGCTGCCGAATGATCAACAGATTCCCGATAATTACTATCAAAAAGAAAATGTTAGTGTTAGTGCAAATTTTGGTCCGTATCCTACAACACATTCAAGAGCGCTATGGTTCATGCCCAGCTTGTACTAGTTATTAACTTATTGTTACCTTGTAAAATGGTGTTTCTTTTAATATGATGAAACGAGTGAGATATGTGTGTAATTATTTTCTTATTTTATGTTGGTTTTATGTTAGATATGGTGAGTGAGATACCTGTGTAATTATTTTCCGATTTTATGTTGGTTTTAAATAAATATGTTTAACGAAATCTTGTATGCAGTTTCTTATTATCTCTATTAAAACTGATGAAACTTGTAACGTGTAAAGCTGTTCGTTAATGAAGCTACTTAGTTCTCAACATGTTCTTTTTCTTATTTAATTTCTTAGTTATAGGAGGGCCTGTTTGAGAAACGTGCCTACTTGAAATAATAGTAACTGGCACAAATAATTAAGTCTCCAGCTCTAATTTCTCTCATTTTCTGACATTTTCCTCCTGTATATAGCACAAATTTAATTTCTCACATACAAAACATGGAACCTGATTGGTCCAACCTTCCAAGAGAGATCATAGAGATAATATCTCTAAAGATCGTCTCAATAATCGACTATGTTCGGTTCCGTGCGGTATGTATCGTTTGGAAATCCATTTTGCCACGCAAACCACAAAATCTCCTTCAATTACCATGGCTGATGCTTCCTCAAAACCCTAACAACAATGGAGGTAATTATGATTCTACCCTTTTATTCTATGATCTCTCAAACTCCAAAATTCATACAATCAATCTGCCCGAAACGAGAGGACAAGAATTATCTCCTTCATCTCAAGGTTGGTTAACGTTGCAAAATGGCCCTCAAATTTCCTTATTGGATCCAATTACGCGAGCACAAATTCATCTTCCTTCGCTCAAAACTTCTCCGAATTTAGCGTTTAAGCCCTTTTTGCCCTCTTATATGAGGTGCAAACTCGGAATTTGGCCTTTTTGGTACAGTTCGAAAAAATGTACGGATCCAATAGTCCAAAAAACTATATTCATATCTATTAATTCATCTCTTGTGTCAAAAAGTGTTGTTATGGCTATGTTAAAGAACAATTGGGGATTAGCATTTTGTAAAATTGGGGATGAATCTTGGACTCTATTGGATGAGCCATCAATTAATGAGGATTATAAAGTTCTTGATGCAACTTATTGTAGCAAATTATTCTATACAATCTCAAAAAAGGAAGTTAAAGTATACAATATTGACGGTTCAAGAAGAGAGGTGTTAAGAATCGATTTACCGCTTGATTTAGCAGAATATTACTTATTAGATGGTAGATTAGATGAGTTATTATTGGTTGCGGAAAATAAGAAGGGCGAATTTGATATGTATAAAGTGAGCAAAGAAGGGCAACCATCATGGATTGAAGTAAAGAACATCGGTGAGAGAATGATTTTCTTATGCAGAAATCATCAATGCTTCTCTTTTACAACAGAAAATTTGAAATTAAAGGGATGGAAAGGAAATATGTTGTGTTTTGCAAATCCTTTCATGAGGAGGCACACAAATAGTGTTGAATTTGAATATAATATTGATATGATTGATTTCATGCGTCATGAAGTTAGTCGAGTTGGTACAAGTTTAGGTTCTTATAATCATGCAAATTGCATGCGAGCTTTTTGGTTTACTCCAAGTTTATATTAGTTTAAATTTGTTTTAATTACTTTATATTTGTAATTACTAAATAGTAAAGTTTAATATGTGGAGTTTTGTAATTTTTGCAATAAAAGAGAAAAAAGATCTGAATATCATATTGCAATATAATCATTCCAAATAGATTCGTATACTAAAATTACTATGATTTAGAAATTCAAAACTACATAATCAAATTTACATGAAATTCTCAAGTTTCCTCTTTGAATAAAAATACAACTCACAAAACTCTAGCATACCGAAAATCCAACACATAAATGAAAAATAAACAATAAATAACACAAAAACTAACTAAAAATCAAGAGCTGAACCTTTAGAAGATGAACAACTGCCAGCTGTCGCGTAAGAGGCCCCACTTGAACCATCAATTGGAGCTTGATTTAATTTCTCTAAAATCAATGATTTTCTCTTTTCTAACTTAATTGAATAAGTTGAGGCATCTAATATAACCGGTACCTGAATTAAAAAATTAATTTTAATAAAAATAAAGTGTTTAAAAGTAATAAAATAAATTTGGTAAAATAAGTACCTGTGTATTAAATTGAGCAACTTTGTGTACATGAAGAAATCCAAGCATGTCTTGATACCCAGTTAGAAGTTTCGCCAAATCCTTATCTTCATCTGATAAACAAAATAAAATAATAAGTAATTAATAAAAAAATTGAACTTTTTGTCAAAATTAAAAAATATATATTATTTTATTTTACCTGGAATGGCTCGGACAGAGAGAAGTGTATCCGCCAAATGTTGCCATCTTTTTGAAATTGAATTTGAAAGAATTGAATTTGGGAAAGTTATTAGAGCAACTGAATTTGAAGATCGCAAATTAGCTTTGAGAGATTTTATAAAGGATAATATTTCCCAATCCTACATCAATAAAAGAAATTTGACTTACAAAATCATACAGATTAATCAAATTCAAATTTTGGAGGTGAGATGTAATATAATATTAAGATATACCTTTTCAAAATATCCACATTGTGGAGCAGAAAGAGATTGTATTGCAATCCTTCCAGCATTTAAATTACTTTTATCTTCTAAGTTTTTCCTAAGAAAATAGTTTAACAAGATAAATAAAATGAACTAACAAGATAGAGAAACATAAAATAAAAAATAAAGAAAGAAAGAAAATTGGAAACTAACCTAGATAATTTTGATAAAAAAGAAGAACATTGATTCTCTAGTTGCAAAAGATCGTATAAATCTTGAGTATTTATACACTCAATATTAGGTGAATTAATCAAATGCCTTTCTAAGCTTTTCCTCAAGTCAAAATTACTGCTATAGTCTTGCTTGCTATCTGCAAATATTTTCTTAAATTGTTATTTCAGCAAAATAAACCCAAATTATTCTCTTTCTCTTTAGGTTAGCATTAGAACTTAATTTTAATTTTTAAACTACCTCTATTAATAGAGTCTGGTGAATTTTGCTCCCCAAAATATTTCTTATACTGCCATGCAATCCTCAACCCCTCCTAAAAATAAAATCTTTATTTCAACTGCAAATCTTAAAATACCAAAAAATTAAATAAATAAATAAAAAGAAACCATATTTCTATTCTACCTTATCTTGTGGATCTAAATCATTTTTCCTCAACACATTCTTATCTTTTGAAAGGACAGCTGGCAGAGTTCCCAGAAAAGCTCTCGGTTCTCTTGTGGGCCCTGCAAAGAGAAGCGATTGGCCATGCACGATTCCTTGCGACATGAAATTTCTGAGTAGTAGTAAATGGTGAGGCGCGTCTGAATCTTCCATTACCATCACGATCGAGCCTATCAGAAACCCTCCTCCAAGAATCCCTGTAATATATTCAAAATTCAATTTGGGGTTTAGGGTTTATGTTTGTTTAATGATTAATTGGCGAAGCTTGTTTTGTTGTAAAATTGTGTAATATATTTAATTGGAAATAAGAAAGTTACGGTCGAGGTCAGGGATGCCGGAGGAGATATAGGCGGCGCCATTAACGCCGAGCTTGACTCCCGGCGGAGCGGAAGGAATGGGAGAAGAGGGAGAAGAAGAAGGAGAGGCGCGAGAGAAACTGCTCGGCCTGGTTGGTCTCGGCTGTTGGCCGCCGGCTGTGCTCGCCATTACCGAAGAGTTTCTAAGCTCGCCGAATGAAACGGAGTTTCTATGATTAAAGGCTGAGTCATTCTGGGCTTTTTTGGGCTGACTCTGGTTAAAATGATTTTTTTTTTCTGAATGGCCCATGCGTGACTCGTTCTAAAAAAGCTGTATACTACCAATTGAAGGAGCATTGCAGTTTGCACGACTCCTGGGTTAAATTTGTGTGAACTGTCAAAGAGAGACCAAGTTCATGAGATATCTTATTCATATATTAATCTTGGTGTAGTCTCTTTTTCCTTACTCTCATATTCCTTGTTTTCTCTAATCTCACACACTAAAATTTTAGTGAAATTTATTGCAACATTAGTTTGTTTATATGTCACAATACTTATTATTGTTTAAATTTGAGAAAAATTATAGTGGGTCATTGGAGGAAATCAATTGCAAATTAATATTAATAAGGTTTTCAAGTATTCTAAAATATAAGAGTAAACTGCTATTAAAATATTGCTTACTGGTACTACTCTTAACCAATGGATATTTTGTCTTCTAAAAACAAGCGCAATGAACAGTTTATTATATCAGTGTTTCAGCAAGGCATACTCTCACAGATTGTATCATCCAATATAAATGGTAGATCCTGAGTCATGCAAGCTGCCGAGTTGGTGATTAAAAATATAGTTAGAATTAGATTTCCCATCATATGAGAAAAATATCAGATTAAAATGTTGTTACAATATTGCTTCCTTGGACTTCTCTTAGTCAATGAATTTTTTGTCTTCTAAAAGCAAAATGAAAGAACATTTTATTATATCAGTTTTTTGGCTTGATATACTCTCAGCGATTGTATCATCCAAAATATAATGTAGATCACGAATGATGCAAGTTGATGATAAAAAATATAGTTAGCATTAGAATTTGCATCAGTTGAGAATATAACTAAAATTTTCGGCTCTCAGTGTCACTAATTTTTTGTGGTCGTTGTTCATTATGGTTGGAGTCATGTACAGTTGAAGAAAAACACAGTGGTCAAAATGAGATTCGCAAGATTATAATTTGATTATTTGAGATTATATGTCAATTAGATTATATAAAAAATGAGCAAAGTCAGTTTCTGGATAGGCATATATGTTCATAATTTGTATCTCATATTCTTGTAGTATTAATTATGCATAAGGTATTTATTATGCGTTGTTTCTAGTATCTTATTTTGTTTTCAAGCTCATCATATTTTCCAACTACACCATTGTCTAAAATATATTGAAATATTTTCTCTCTTTATACCCAGCACTATGACCAAGCTATATTAACATCAATATTTAATAATCTTTCAATTTTTTTTTTGGTCTGAAAAAAAATTCTTTCAGTTTTTGGATTTAATTTTTGTCTTTTCTTTATCTCTTCTCATTTTGATTTTGTCTTGTTTCTTTTCTTGAAACTACTATTTAATATTTCGATTTTTTCCTTTTTTTTTATTTTCTTGAATACTATTTACATTGCTCCCATTGATCCTTTTGGAAAAAGATTCCTTTTTACTTCATTCTGAAAAAAGGATTTGAAATACTCAATAAAGTTTTTTGAATCTTCTCATTGTTTGAAAGACGTGGATATAGTCAAATGATTATTTCCTTGGTTGAACATTTTGATTGAGATATAAGAAAATGGAGATTCAAAATCTTATTGACGCTCAATTGAATGACTGCATCAAAACTACTTTTAAAATTCTTTATTGCAAAGATTTCTTACCACAGAAAAATCCAAAATATCTCCACAGGGAATGTATCTTGTAACCTAAAACTCTTTTTCAATTTTTTAAATGAAATTCTCAAGTAGGCAATCGCCTACATGAGCTTCACAAAAAAAAAAAGAAAAAAGAATATGAATATATGTAAAACACTTCAGTGCAAGAATGGAGATGCTATCAAACAGAGACAGGACGTAGTAAAGACCAAACTTGCATCACAGTTTGTAGGACCCAGCAATTGAGTTTGTGTGAACTACCCAATTAGGAGGCAAAACTCATGATATACTCATCTTATATTAATGACGACAGCATAGCAAAACAATAGTCTCATACATCTTTCTTTTCTTGTCTTACCTTCTCCGAGGCATCTTAAATTCTCTTCAAACATATACAGTTGTTATTTAGATACATTGCACTATTAATTTGAGATACTTATTATCATGAGACAGTGGAGGCAATCAATTTCTTATCGATATCAGTTGTTACGTCAATAGTGGTGAATATATAAAATAAACAATAACAATGGTATGCTTATCAAAATTTTCAATTTGTTGTAAATGTAACGCATTGACGGAAAGAAATGAAATTCTCTAAAACCATCACAATACTTTCAATTGAATAATTACTCTTATTTCGTAGAAACTATTCTCTCATTAGTCATTTCAAAAACTCGATGCCATTTTAGAGTTTCAATTGTAAGCTAATTCTTAATGTAAGGATGGAACTAAGTTCAAGTAAAATACAAATTATTTTATATCAATATATTATGTTGTACACCTTATTGTTGTTGTCCGAACCCACAATGTTGGCAACCAATTTATTTCGGGAAAAAACAAAGATCTAAACAAAAATATATCATTGTATGGACTTGGGATTTTAATTTTATAATAATTAATGGAAGAAAATAACAACATAACTAAAAATGATGAATATATATATATAGGCATCGCTTTCTTATCCTCCAGAATCAAAGAAATGAAGTAATATCTACGGCTTTTTCTCATCTTGCTCATTTGTCATATGGTCGGCTGAGCACCAAATGGAAACAGTATTACTGGTTCTTTGATATCTAATTGAAATTGTTTTTGTTGACTATCTATGCTGCGTAATGACATGGTGGTTGTTGCATTTTGCATATTGGTTAATCTAGTTTTGTTTTTTGTGGGGGTTTTTCACCAGAATTAAAATACTTCCATATTTGGCCTGAGTTTGGCTAAGGAATCTCTGAGACTCAAGGGTTCAATAACCATAGAGCATTGAAAAGACTTTGAACCTATCATATCTATGACAATATGACAAGATTTCACCTTAGAAAGACACAGACAACGACAGACCAAAGGCTAATTCGAACAAAGGGAAGGTGAGGAAGGTAATCCTACTACGGCACTAAGACGAATTCAATCTATTTGGCAACTATTCGTAGCGCTAATCTAATTTCAGAAAAGAAGTCTTGTCTTGCGGGTCTTAGAAAGGCACCCGAAAGACCAAATCAAAGGCTAATTGAATGAAGAATTCCATCTTTATATGATATAACTCGATGCACCACCCAAAACGTTAAATTTCAGGGGTTTGCCTAACAGCTCCTTCATTTTTTTTCCCCTCACATTTTAGTTTTATTTCTTTGTTTTCCAGTAAGAACTTATGCTTATTGACACTATAAAAGAGCCAATACATCTTACACAACAACATGAAAACTTAAATAATCTACACAACCTTTAAAAACTAAATAAACATCAAAATTACAATTTTAGGGGTATACAAATTCTACACTCAAAATACATCAGGATGAAAATGACCTGGAATAGAGCTATTCTGCTGAGCCTGCTTGAGATGCACCGACAAAGAATAATTACTCATCTACATAATCATGAATCAAGTAAAAAACAATTTCAATATAGTCCATAATAAAAAAATTAATGGTTTTTAGAGCAAATTATTTAGTAAAATACCTCAAGAGTCCTTATTTTCTCTTGATATTGCGGCATCAATTGTTTTAACCCCTCTAATTCCAGGATTTTATTCCCATATTCTTTTTGCCGCTCATGTTGTATCACAACTGCTCTTTTTAAAACACCATTTTCATGAACCATGGCTTCAAATTGTTCTTTAAGCTTCTCATGCTCCTATATCAAAAAAACAAGTTAATACCAAAATTATTCAACAAAAATAAAATTACCACCGGAAATTAAAAATTAAAATTAAAATACCTCTTTAAATTTGTCTGTTATTTCGGTTGCACAACGCACTGCGATTGATTTTTCAAACACTTCTAACATTCGAAATGCACGATTTTTAGCATCATTTATGTCAGAAACACTCATCATTTCCTTCACAAACAACTCTGCCCACTGTGCCCCATTTGTCGGAAGGTCATTATCTGAAATTTTGCATTAAAATAACAACTCATTAAATAGTATAATAGACAATTTAATAATTTATATAAACTGATAAATCACTAATTTATAATAAACATTAAACAATACCATGAGGTTTTGTCTGTGAAAAAGTACCAAAACTAGTAGGTGTTGAATTTGATTGAATTTCATTCAAGTGCTTCACAGCTGAATCCCAATTATTCCCACATCCTTCAAGCACTTTTTCCAGAACCTAAATCATGATGTGAGACAAAATAATTAGAAGCTCCACTAAGATTGTCACATAACCAATTGATATAAAAACTCAACCAATATATAATACTCCTAAAGTATCTAATATTCTTTTATAATATTCCTCAAAAGCCTAAGCTGAAAGAGAGAAAGAGACGGTTTTAATACTGATCAATTCAATTGCTCTCTAAAGCCCAACATTCTGTGTCTGACAGGTGAGTAACTATCAATACAACTTGCATTGAATACTTTTACCATTTTGATTTATCAACCGAAAGAAATTCTAATTAGCCAGTTTCTTCCTATAACCAAACATAATCTAATTACAAAAACAAGAAACAATAATTAATAACAACCTGAGAGTTCACATTTGGAAAGAGAATCCTTAAGCGATCTAGTACTCCGGCCTGAGCGTTGTCCACTAAAGGGGAGGAGACGGACGGAGCCGGCGGAGACAATTGGGGAGAAAGGCAGGCAGCCAGTTTCATCCGTTTCGACTTGGAGATCAGTCGATCGGGGTCGTCGAGGAAGCTCGAGGCTTCCCTCTTGCGCGATTCTATCAGCGTCGCCATTGATTCGAAGAGAGAAGTTGATTTTCTTGGATTGAGAAGAGAAGAGAAGAGGGGGGGGGGGGGGGGGGGGGGGCGGGGCTTGGCGTAGGGACGAAGCTAATTGAATGGAAGGAAGGCTGAATAAATAATCGGCGGTTCTGGCGGGGATTACTATTCGGGGAGTTGGGATTTGAGATCTCGGTTTGTAGTAAAATCGAGAATTGGATTCTCATTTAAGGTATAAATGGGAAAATCGCTATGCTATATCTCTCTCGAAATGGGTTATACGTTTATTATATGATATTTGAATTATAATTTTCTATTTCAATATATGTAAATTATCTAATTTTGATAAAATTAACTATAATATATTTTTTCTATATCGAGTTCCAAACTTCAAAAGTAAATATTTTTTTTACTTTGTTTGATATCTATTTTTATTGTTTAAAATATAAATAGTTGCATAATGTGATAAACATAATTATTTAACAATATTCATATTGATAACATTGGTCCTAAAAATACTAACAAAAATATATATTTTTTATAAGAATATATATCCATAAAAATCATATTGTAATTTGAAGAAATATATTATATATATTATGCATATATAGACAAATTATAATGTAAATAGTATTTAATTTTTAGTAGTCATCGGATATAAAATTAATTGAATCATTTAATTTTGACAAAAACTAGAGATAAATAATCCTTACAATGGTAAAATTTCCTCATACATTGGAAAAGCAGGAATTGGTTTCCAGATTTCATGACTGACGGAATGTTCACAAATTGGACGGAACAAACCAAGAAGGACATCAATCTCTATAACAGTTTCCATGTATATTTCGTATAACGAGTCAATTTACAACATTAAACTCTGCTTTACACATTCCTGTACACAATTTGCAAGATTCTTGCCGTTTGCAGCCGTCAATAAACAGAATCACTTTTCCTTTTTCTCCTCCTCCTCCTCCTTCTCTGTCTTTTTGTTTTTGTTTTTCTTTACCTGGTACAAACAGATATCGAGACAAGAAAGAAAAAAACTGAGCAAGCGTTGACAGTTAGGTCGGTGATTCATTCCCTTCTCTCCTCCTCCAGAAATTACTCTCAGTTATTCCATTTCCTCTCTTCGAATTCCCCTTCCGGTCTCGATCAGATCACAAATCCCATTCCAATCGAATCGAATTATACCAGTTGATCTTCAAATTGTGGGTTGATCGAAGTAATTGGATCTGTGATAAAGGGGGGATGCAGAGGGTCAGCCCGCCGAAGCATCGCCATGACGGTACATCGCCACTGCCGCTTGGCATGGACTGGAGCCCCGCGCCTAAAAAATGGGTAATTGATTTCAATCGATTTTATCTTCGGGTCAGTGAAATTGAGCTCAACGAATGTTGGACGCGATTAAATTTCAGATCTTTGTGTTGATTAAACTGTTCAATGAGATCAGTGTTAATCGAATCCTGTTTTTTGAGTCAGTTTGAGCTTGATTGTTCATTTCAATATTCTCTCTGATTTTTCATACTATCTCTCTTAATCGCTTACAGCAATCTATAAAGAAATTTTATTATTTTTTTGGGATTTAGGAAGGAAGAAACACAGTGTGGCCACATAATCATCAAACAGGCTGGAGTTATTGTGTCACAATCCCTTCATGGATTATGCAATCCGATCCTAACTCATCCAATTCCGCCTTTTTGAAATCCGTTACGGTACAAAAAGATTTTATCAACTAAACTGGTTTTAATATTTTTAGGAAGTTTTATTTTACTATTGCTTAATAATAATAATTAACATTTACTGTAATTAACAGTTTTACAGAGTGCATGTGGGGATTCAGTCGCCAGAAGGAGTGAGCTCTAGCCATGGAGTTCTTCACAGATTCAGTGATTTCTTGAGCCTCTATTCTTCTGTAAGTACAAATTACAAAAATAATAAATAAATAAAATATATAAAAGTTTTAATTTTTGTTATATTGAGTTATTTGTTTTCAATTTTAGGTCAAAAAAATGTTTCCAAGAAAGAGTATACCTGTGGCTCCATCAAGGAAATCTTTATTAAACGTCAATACAGACAAAATGCTCTTGGAAGAGGTAATATACCATTTATTAAACATTATTTCATTAAACTAATTTATTTAATTTTGGTTTATGATTCTGAAATTAAAATAGTATAATTAAAACAGAGGAGGCGTGAATTAGAAGAATGGCTGACAAAATTACTCTCAGATATTGACATTTCAAGAAGCGCTCCTGTTGCTTCTTTCTTAGATCTTGAAGCTGCTGTTCGATCTTGTAATCTTAAAAAATATAAATTAATTCATAAATATTTTTCATAATTTTTTTATTTGAATTTTTTATTTTTTTATTTTCCAGCTTTTGAAGAATGGAATCAAAACCCTTCAGTGGGACCCAGTTCAAATATGAATAATTTTGCGGACTTTTCAAAATTCGAATCGAGCTCACATTCTGTCTTGTCAGATGTGGAATCAACTGATACAGGCGACTCAACCTTAATTATTGATCAAAATTCAAAACAACTCACAGAAAAAGATACCAATAATAATAATATAAATAATAATAATAATAATGTGTTTCACGCGCATGCAAGAAGATCTTCATCTGAGAGTATTACGAGTGAAACAAGCTCAATTCCAGGCTATATAAACAACAATAATAATTTATTTGAGGGGTCGCAAGATTTATCGAATTTTGTGGAGAATTTGAATAGCGGAATTGAGAGCCAATCAGAAACCCTAATCGCGATTCCGATTGATCAGAGGAATAAGCTGGTCAGACTTCTGTTGACTCTGCAAAGAAGGCTCGGTACAGCTAAGACTGATATGGAAGATTTAATCGCCAGATTAAATCAAGAAACAGCTGTCAAAGATTATCTCAACACAAAAGTAAATAATTTTATCATATTTTGATAAAAAAGATTTAATTGCAACATGTGTTAATATAATTTATTTTTTATTTATTTTGGGAATTTAGGTGAAGGATTTGGAGGTGGAATTAGAAGCGACAAAACAGAAAAGTAAAGAAACTTTGCAACAAGCGATTTTGGTAGAGAGAGAAAGAGTTACACAGATGCAATGGGACATGGATGAACTTAGAAGGAAATGCTCTGAAATGGAATCAAAGCTCAAATTTTCACAGGTAAATTTACAGTTCAGTCCTATCAACTTCAATTTACAAAAATGCCCCTAATTTTTTTGTTTTTAACAGGATGAGAAAAGTAGGGCTGAGTCAGAAAGGACAAGCGCGAGTGGCGAAAAGGAAATTCTTGTACAAGAATTGGAGGTTAAAAAAGAGCAATTAAATAACGTGAAAAAACACTTAGAAGAAGTAGAAATGAAATCAAAAGCAGATATAAAAGTTCTTGTGAAAGAAGTAAAATCTCTCAGAAATTCTCAAGCCGAGCTGAAGAAACTCGCTACTAAATACTCTGAAGAAAAATCAGAATTACAAGTACATATTATTTTCTTTCAAAAGTTTAATAATCAAAGAAACATTTATTTTTTGATTAATTTATGATTTGTAACCTTTTTTACAGAGAGAGTTGAATAATGAGAGACAAAGATGCAAAAATGAAAATATGTCACGTAAAAAGCTCTTATATGAGTGTAAACTACTTAGAGAGAGATTGAAGGATCCTGAATGTAGTGTTAATTTATTCTCAGAAGAAAATGAGAAATTAAATGCAGATCCTTCTTTAATTAATGATAATTTATCTCTACTAAAAACTTCTGACGATCGAATCAGCCTTCTTCTTGCTGAGGTATTTTAAAATAAATAAGTTAATTAAATATTTAGTAACTAATAATATTTTTTTTGTTTTTAGGCCCAATTACTGGCTAGAGAGGATGAATCGACAAGTTCTGATAGTAATGAAATTTCGAAAAATGAAAATAATGGAGAAAATATTATAATTTCAGATGAGGAAATAAGAAAAGCGCTGAGTGATTTATTTATAGACAATGCTCAGTTAAGAAAGCAGCTTAATTCTGTAACAAGACTCGCATTAAATGCGAAATCTGAGAGAGAGGAGACTGAAGAAGCGCCTTCTAGAAGAACTGTTCTGAATCGGTTTCTGAGTTCTTAGACCAGGGGCAAAATGGTCTTTTTCATATTTACAGTTGTAGTGGAACTTCTATATTGTAACTTTGTATTCATAGTTTTCTTTTTTTTTTCACTTTTGTTGTTGTTGATTTTTGTTTTCTTTATTTATAGAATTTTCATATCAGGGTAAATTACACAGATACATTACCAAATATTAGCAATTTTGAAAATTTTGCCGTTGGTGGTTAAACTGGAAAGATATTAATTATTAACCGTTGTAGATAATCGAATCATAATCGTAACCTTTGAAAAAGTGAAAGGCATCCTCAAAAGAACTCGGTGCACGGCTTTCACAGTAAATTCCTCCAACAATAATATCGAGAATCAATGACGTGGTGGATTCTCACTTACTCTTTCTTGTGGACCGTGCCCACCCAAATATCTCATTCAGATTTTTTTGACCTTTTCGCAATATAAAACGTTCTATTCTTTTTCCCGTTCTTAGTTTTATGATTTTCTCACAAGCAAAGCAACTGTTCATTCGAAACCAATCTTATTCTTTCTGACCAGACAGATAGAGAAGAAACACGATCCGACTGAAACCCTAAACGGGATTCTAAATCGGATCTTTGAAACACCTATGAAACCACCGCCGGAAGGACGACAGGCTTAACGGCGGCGGCGGCGGAGGCGGCGATCGGAGCTCAACGGCGTAGCCATGTCAGCCCTAGTAGTGTGCGGAAAGAGGTCCTTCGACGACGATTCGCCTCAGCAGATCCTTCATTCCCATTCTTCTTCTTCTTCTTCCTCGCCTTTGCATCAGCCCACGAAGCGCGCACGCTGCGGCGGCGCTAATTTATCGCCGCCGCCGCCTGGCCGGACCGAGGCCGCCGGCGGACTCTTCCACCTCATCGCGCTTTTCCCTCAAATGGATCCGAAGGTTTGTTACCTTTTGAATGTTTTTCTCTATTCATCGTACATTTTTCTGGAGACATTTTTCTTGTACTTTCTTGTTTTGATTAAATAAGTTCCATTTTTTTCTGTTCAAAACTTTCAGATACTTGAAGCAGCACTGGAAGCATCTGGAAACGACATTGAAACGGCAATCCGTAGCCTAAACGAATTGCGCCTCGAATCGTCTCTATCCAATTCAGCCTCTCCTCTCCCCAAATCAGAAAACAACAACATCCCCATTAATGAAGGTACAACCAACTCAAATCCACCTTCAATCATCCATTTTGCCAAACCATTTTTCTTATACAGATACCCAATTGATTACTTTGGATCAATTCATTTTCTTTCAGGTGATTCTTCAATAAAAGAAAACGGAAATAATAATAATAATAATATTCCGACGGAGGGCTCTGATTGGGTGGAATTATTCGTTAGAGAAATGATGAACGCGTCAGACATGGACGATGCGAGGGCCCGCGCTTCCAGAGCTCTTGAGGTTTTTGAAAAATCTGTTCTTGCACGTAATTGCCCTGCTGATGTCATCCAAACTTTACACAAGGTTGGTTTAAAAAATTTCACTCAAAAGGGGTACAAATATGAAATTATAATGTGTGTTGTATAAACATAACTTGTTGAAATTGATAGGAAAATGTGATGCTGAAAGAGCAAGTAGATGTGGTTTTAAGAGAAAACGGGATTTTGAAAAAAGCCGTTGCGATTCAGCACGAGAGGCAAAAGGAGTTTGAAGGAACGAATCAGGAGCTGCATAATCTCAAGCAGCTCGCCGCTCAGTACCAGGATCAGATCCGAAACCTAGAGGTCCGTCCAATCAAAACCCTAATTTCGTTTTCACGAAATTCAATTTGGGTTGTTGTATTGGGTATTATTTTTGTTCTGATTTATCGTATTGTATTGTGCAGATTACTAATTATACGCTGAGCATGCATTTGAGGCAGGCACAGCAGAGCAACTCGATACCGGGCCGATTCCATCCCGATATCTTCTAGAAGGTTCTAGAATGAAAGACTCAAACATGTCTTAGTTTCTGCATTGAGTAAAATGTATTCAAAAATTAAAAAAAAGAAATGAGAGAGTGTAGGTAATAATGTTTTTGAGGTTATGTAATTCGGCTTTGTTTTTGGTTTCCTCGTTTGGTGTGTTTTTGTGGATATTGTAAGAATCCTATGGGATTATTGAAGTTTGAAAAAAGATGGTTTGGTCTTTGCTACCTTTTTCTGGTAATTGATCCACTGAAATTTGATAAAATTTCATAGAATTCACTGTTGTTTCACTATAAAGATTTGCTGATTTTAAATCATGTTATTTCACTAAATTTAAAATTGCCTCATAATCCAGATTTTTAATAATGAATTGCAATGAATCTTGAATTTGAGTCTTCAATGGAAAAAATGGAATGCAGAAAACCAATATATCATATTTGCAAAAAAAAAAAAAACATTCCTTTTTAATTATCCAACTCAATACAGAAAAATGAGTTCAAATTCCTACAAGAGCTAATAACGAATCTTCTTTGACGAGTCATTTTAATTCCAAAACTGCAAAACAAGCTATGTTCAAAAAGTAGTACAAAATTATAGTATTACATGCCTTAAGTTGATTTTAACTATAAAAAAAAGAACGATAATGAAAGTATCACTGTTTTAAGTGATTCTATACACATTATTTTGATTTGAAATTTAAACCATCATTTTTTCTTGTTTTCATTTCTATCATCCTTTTGCGGCTGCTCCCACATGATATCTTTAAGCCCAGTAGATATATTCGAATAAAACTGCATGTCAACAAAATATGCATTAAACTTCATATTCATGATTTATTAGAAATAAGATATATGTCTAAGAAGAAAAATCACCTTGTGAAACTCAAGCGTGTCACCATTATTCTTGCGAAGTTCAACCATGAAGAAAGAGGGTGCCACTTCAAACACCTTTATAATGATAAAATATATTAAATTCAATTCAAATTAATTTCACAAGAAAAAAAAAATTAAATCATGCAACTATTACCTCTGTTGCAATAGCCAGTTGTCCTTTCCTTCCAGGATTTTCTCCTTGCAATTTCAGCTAAATTCAAACAAACCAAGAAAATAGAAAAATCAACCGCATGTTTAAATTTTCAACTGTAAATAGATTGATATAATAAGATGAATAAAGTACCTTATAATTCCTTTTTGAAACATTAAATCCAAGAGGCGTAGCAGCTTGTTCAATTTTTGACAAAATCTCATTGGCTGGAAGCCTTGATGCAAATCTCGTTTCTCTTTTAACCGCACCCTGTTCATAATATCTCAAATAATTCACTCTAAAGAAATAAATGATTAAAAATTTAAAATAAATAAATAGAAATATAGAGATCTTGTTTTACCATTTGTTTCTCAAAAAGAGTGCCTAAATTGAGGCCTTGAGAGGTAGAAATAAGTTCAAATGCATTCATTAATGAAGGGCGCCTTTCTTCTCTTGTCTCTACCACCAGATTCGCCGGCTCCTAAATATTTTATTTTTTAACAAAACAAATATTAATTACTAAATAAACTACAGAGAAAATTAAAGATAGAAATAAAAAGGGGAAATTAAATTACCCCATTTTCATTGAAAATGCTATTCACATCATCAAGATCCACATTTACGGTCCCAAAACTCGGCCTTTGATACCCTTTTTTGAACCACTCATTTTCTATCACTTGTGCAATTGTAATCCTCTGCAATAAATTAATTATTATTATTATTATTATTATTATTATTATTATTATTATTATTATTATTATTATTATTATATGAAAAATAAGAGAGAAAAGCATACCGTTTGTGGATCCGGATCCAAAATTCTCTTTATAAGTTTCTTAACACTTGTTGAGAACCAAGCGGGGCAAGAGAAATCAGCCTTATTTATCTGCATATAATATCATTTTTTATATAAATATTCCAAAAGCATAAAACAAACAAAACCATAATTTTAATTTAATGAAAGGAAATAAATATGAATATAATATATACTTTTTTGTAAAGGGAAACAAGGTTAGTTTCCTCAAATGGTAAATAACCAGCCATTAGCACAAAAAGAACAACTCCACATGACCATAAATCCGCTTTTGCTCCATCATATCCTTTGTTATTTATCACCTAATTAATTAATTAATTAATTAAATTCATTAAAATATCATACAATACACTAAATATTTCAAAACTGGAAAAATAGAAAAAAATGAAATATAAATATTCAAAAATAAAACCTCAGGAGCGACATAATTTGGGGTCCCGCATGTAGTGTGAAGCAATCCATCCTCCTAAATAATTCCAAAAATAAAATATGTTTGTATTTAATTCAACAATTTTCAATAAAATATTAATTGGTTTAATAAATGAATCATTAAATTGTGCATTGAATGCTCACTCGGACTTGTTGTTGATGTAATGCACTCAGACCGAAATCCGAAACCTTAAGAACTCCACTTGCATCCAACAATAGATTTTCAGGCTGTTAATTTTAAAAAAAATTAAGTAATTAATTTTTCATATTTTAAATAAAAATGAAAAAAATAGATTATTGAATATTTAACCTTTAAATCTCTATGATAAACGCCTCTGCTGTGGCAGTAATCCACAGCGTTGATTAATTGTTGGAAATATTTTCTCGCTTCATCCTCTTTTAATTTCCCTCTTGAAGCCTAAATCACAAAATTAGGGCATTACAAAAACAATCTTATTAAAAACAAAAACACTGTTCACAAAAAAAAAAAATACTTCGAGAAAAAAAAATCTTACAATTTTATCAAAGAGTTCGCCTCCAGTGACGAGTTCCATTACTATGTAAATCTTTGTTTTACTAGCCATTACCTATTAAGTATAGATTATAAAAAATGTATTATTGAGTAGTTAAAATAATTAATCAGAGAAATTACGAAAAATGACAATTAGGGAAAAGAAAATAACGGACCTCAAACATGCGGATCACATTAGGATGCTTGATCAATTTCATGGTTGATATTTCACGTTTTATCTGCAATTAGAGACTTCATATTAAAAGAAAAAGAGTCACAAAATTATATATTTAATATTAATTATTTTATATACGGTAATACCAGTATGCTTAATTAGATATTTTTTCTTTCAATTTTGCGGAGAGATATTCCAAGAATATTACAAAAAGTAGCATAATATAAAATGATTAAAAAAAGAAGACATGATTTGCTTTTGTATAAAAGATTTAATATTTTTTTTTAATTTAGCTTTTTGAGTGAATCACATTAATTAACAAGTCCAATATTAAAAAAGAACAAAGTAAACGCACAAGCACTTTTATGACCAAGAACAAGCAAATGAAAAGGTAAAAATAATACTAATAAAATAACAGAGATCCTTACAGATCTTTTCTCAACTCAAATCAAACATACAGAAAAAAATTCATAGAAAAACTAAAAATAATAACAAAATTCGAGATTCAAGAACTGCTTCGAAGCTGAAAATCAATGAAAGTTTATCTTCTGCAAAAGAATCACAAACCTGGCCGATCATTTTATGCCTGAGAACCTTCTCCTTATCCAAAATCTTAATCGCCACATTCTCCCCCGTTTCAACATTCCTCGCAAATTTCACTTTGGCAAAAGTCCCCTCGCCCAATGTCCTCCCCAGCTCATACTTCCCCACTCTCGTCCTCCCTCCCATACTACTACTACTACTACTACTCGTGCTCATCCTTCCCCTCTCTTCCTCCCTCAAATCAATCAAAAAATGCCAATTACAAATCAATTCTTCACTCAGAATCGATTAAAACCAGCTGCTATGAAATCTTCTCGTTAGATGCTCGCCAAGTTCTCCATTTCCCAGCCGGCATATGGTTGTAAAGAGAATGAACTAGATCTGTGTAGTATTTAATGGAAGTTAAAAAGAGGCGGCCATGGAGATCGCCATGTGTCCGCGCGTGAGTAATTCAGGAAAAGCAAACAGAAAAAAGTGTGAAAGGAAAAAGAATGGCCTATAGGCTTATATAAGAGGTGATCAAAGAAAAGAAAGAAATATATCACATTCACGTCCGCTCTTTACTTTACTTCTTTTTTGGCATATTTCAGAAATACCCTCTAAAAACATCAAATACTAATTCTGGCCCTGCAAACGAAATCAGTCACCTAACCTAGTATATGTATATATATCCTTATAAATGAAGAGAGTAATATATATTTTGAGATATTTGGAGGGTACGGATGAATTTGTAAA
Organism: Juncus effusus; assembly: GCA_027726005.1. Lineage (NCBI taxonomy): Eukaryota > Viridiplantae > Streptophyta > Magnoliopsida > Poales > Juncaceae > Juncus > Juncus effusus. The sequence continues at coordinate 1,085,019 of CM050898.1, forward strand.
CAGAGTGATTAGCCGCATAATTAAGCTTAAGCGTGTGGGATTATATGCAGCGGTCCTATTAGTTTAACCACTGATTAACAATAATAAACTACACGTCTCCTCTCTGAAATCTTCTCTATGCACAACCTAAAATATAGGTACAAATGTGTAATTTCAAATTTTTACATTTATATAATAACAGGGAAATGGATTTTCGGTGTGCCCATCACGGAACCAGATCCGAGGTTCTTTTCAAGGCAAGATCAAATGTGGATACACAAACACAAAACAGGAAATCTACCCATTAATTATTCAGACTGAGATTCTTCCCATTGGAATGAGTAAACGTGGCATTGAAGCACCGGTCTTGGGCCGCCGTAGCTGACCGAACCGCCGTTCTGTCAGCACACGGGTCCAACGTGTCTATTGAGCATTTGAAAGTTGAAAGTTGAAACTATGGAACTGCTTCAATCAATTTTTTGCATCATCGAGGTTTGAGAACATTGTTTCTGATTAATAATAATAAAGTTTAAATCGTGATTAGTGAAAAAATGTGTATGTGTATTTAACTTCGTATCAGATTGGCTTACGAGTAACGACAAAGATTGATTAATTAGCTGAAAAGCGAGTGATTTGTATTGAGGTTTTATGGGTCAAAAGAGATTTGAATATGACTAATCATTCTATTTTTTTTTATTGATAGAACAATTGAAAATTGAAAATAGAAAATCTTCTCAATTTCCTGATTTTTTGGTGATTTGAATTTTAAAATTAAGGATCTTACATATTTTATTTCTGTTTGAAATATTGATTTTCAAATCCTTTTAGGCTAATTAAAATACTCAGAGTACTGTTTATCAAAAAAGAGACATTTTCTTGTTTTCAGAATGAAGTAAAATTGCACCAGTTTTATATTCAGAAATTTTGACATTTTGTTGGAAATAATGGAGGTATTTTATTCAATTATTTTGTATTTTTTAATTCAATTATTGAGCTACCTCCCCCAGATGATACAAATATCTTAGTACGACCACCTCAATCTTATCTATAAAAATAAGAAAATCAATAAAATTTTGATATTGAGCGACGAACCGCATACTTAGACAACGATAAAAAGTAATATAAATATCAATGTAAAATATAAAAATAGTAATTAGAATAGTTTCGGCAATGCAAATGCTTTTATTAAGATGGATAAATATTTTTTTCCTAATTATCATTTGGCTTTAAATAGTCTAATTATTATGTTTAGTATTATTTTGTACCTTACTACGATATTACTAACTTCATACAATTAGTTATTCTATTTTATTTGGAAAAATTATTATCTTTTATAACTAAAAAAACTTTACATTTATGTTTGGTATGACTATATCACGTGCTTTATAAATAAAATAAATTATGTATAGTTCATTATTTTTTCATGTAAAATAGTTAATTTCATGGTTATTTTCATTTCATGAGAATAATTAGCACATATTATGGATTAAAATATTATTTTTCTTGTTTGCCCTTAGATTGATACACGATCATGCATGCGCACACAAAATAATATACTATATTTATTATTTCCAGATACAAAATAGCTAATTTGAATTTGATCGACCTTGCAATTTTTCACGACGATAACAAGAATATTATTTTGTGTGTATATATTATTTATTAGAATATTATTTTTCTTGTTTGCCATATATTGATACACGATCATGAATGTGCACACAAAATAATATATTATATATTTATTATTTTCATATATAAAATAGCTAATTTGGATTCGATCGCCCTTGCAATTTCACAATGATAACAAGAAGTTCATGATATGTTTATTTGATCAGACATAGAGACTGGTGGTGAGAAATTGGAGATCCTAAGATCGAGAAATGAAGTTTAATAGGGACTGAAAGGTACCATGGCATCTCAAGATTTTGAAAACGTAATATATATTAGTAGTGTTTTATTGAAGAATTTTTTTAAATACATGTATTTGTATATATTTGGGCCCCCTTTGGGGGTGTTAATCAATAGAGAATTTTTTTTTTGATCCCTCAAATAATACCGTCAAACTCTGTCTCTGCTGAGATCCTAAGGAGTCTTTTATTCAAAAACTACATAATTATATATATATATTTCAAAGCCCCTAGGCAATCACTACCAATAAAAATTAAGTCTAGAAGCTACGTGAGTATATTGAATGAAAACATGGTATAGTCTACTTTGAGAAGAAAAGCTACCCTACCCTCAATCATGCATATAAAAAATTATGGCAATATTATTTAATAAGAAAGTCAAATTTTAATCTCATACTTGAAAATGAGAATCACTACTTTCAAAAAAAAAATATATCTTCAAAATATGATTGAGACACAATGACAATGACATAATCAAAACTTAAATTTATTTTAACTCCTTTAAATACACCTGTAAAGTGCATTATTTTTAACTAATATGTGGCCCTCCTATTGTGAGAATAAATTAATCTCATATTTTTTTTTTTTTTTGAGGATCTCATATAAATTATGGAAACTGGATAACCCAATAGTTTATATTTCTAAAAGTTTATGTGATATATGATACTTAGAAGTAGAACTTATCCTATCGAGATTCATATTATGAAATAAAATAACGAACTCCACATACTTCAAAAGATAATTTATATAAACATATATTTTAATGCAATTGAATACATCCTAATTATGAGACGATCAAATATCTTATATTGGGCTCTAAAATTTGTAGGCTTTTAAATCCATTGGCCTATTAAAAATGGTCCAGTTAAAGTTTCACCCAACATAATGAAAAATAGAAAGAAAAGAAGAAAAAAAATAGAAAAAAGAAGTTTCTGTGAAGGAAACTTAACGCGGCCCACGCTCCTCAGCCGACCACGAGAAGAGAGAAATATTCTTCTTTTCAATCCTTTTTCTTTCCCCAATTTCTTCTTCGCTAGTTCTTCATTCATCTCTCTCGATCTCAAAACGCTAATTCGCATCGATCTCGCTTGATTCAGGTACCGATCTAAAAATTATGTTTTAATTTCTATTGTTTGTGTCTTGGAAGACCTGATTGTGTCCTAATCGTGTTAGATCCATAGATGATTCAAATTTAAACTCGATTATTGATTCGATCCTTTTTTTCGTTTCAAAAATTGGTTTTTCCTCGATTATTGATTTAATCTCTGATTTCCTTTTTTTTCCATTGAAGAACCATGGGGAACACAGAAAAGCTGATGAACCAGATCTTCGAGCTGAAGTTCACCTCGAAGAGTCTCCAGCGCGAGGCCCGCAAGTGCGAGAAGGAGGAGAAGGAGCAGAAGCTCAAGGTCAAGAAGGCCATCGAGAAGGGCAACATGGACGGGGCGCGCATTTACGCTGAAAACGCCATTAGGAAAAGGAGCGAGCACATGAATTATTTACGTCTCTCGTCTCGACTTGATGCGGTTGTCGCGAGGCTCGATACCCAGGCCAAAATGCAGGCAAGCCCCTTAATTTTACCGTATTTACTTTACTCTCCTAAATTAATCTAATCTCAAGGGAATTTTGCACAAAAGACTATATGTAGTTGGAAGTCGCAAAAAAAAAAAGAACTCATTTCTTAAGGAAATTCAAAAGTTTGTTTTTTCTACTCTAATAATGGAATTTAAATTAGAGATAATATAGGGTTCTTCTTGCAAAATTCCCTATTCGCATCAAATGAACTTATCTAATCCGATCAATTACATCCTCCCTAAAGAATCATACCCAATTACCCATTACCCATCAACCAACCCTAAACCTATCATAAAATTTCTAATAAAAACAGACCTTTTTCTTATCCATTCCACCTTTTTTTCAACCGTTTTTAGGCAATCGGAAAGTCGATGGGCTCGATCGTGAAATCCCTCGATTCGGCTCTCGCAACCGGCAATCTCCAAAAGATGTCAGAAACGATGGACCAATTTGAAAAACAATTCGTGAATATGGAAGTCCAGGCTGAGTTCATGGAAGGCGCCATGGCCGGCTCCACCAGCCTCTCCACTCCAGAGACCGAAGTCAACTCCCTCATGCAACAGGTACACGCACGATTATTCATTTGTTTTTTTCTTTATTTTAAAAATCGGGAAATTTTCAAAAAACCCCCTGACTTTTCTGAATATTACAAAAAAAATCCTGAGTTTTCAGACTTTCAAAAAAAAAAAATATGATAAGCGTCTCATTTTCAAACATTTAGAGATTTTTTTAAAATATGTGATAAATATAAAGAATAATTATTAAATATAAATATCAAGACAATAAGAGTATTTGACTATTTTCATCCAAAAAACAAATCTCATTAATTTTTTATTTTTTATGTGACAGGTGGCGGATGATTACGGGCTGGAGGTGAGCGTGGGATTGCCGCAGGCGGCGGCGCACGCGATTCCGGCGAAGGAGAAGGAGAAGGTGGATGAGGATGATCTCACCAGGAGGCTCGCTGATTTGAAAGCACGCGGTTGAGAAATTCATTTGGGTTTCAACTTTGAAAGGTGAGTTTGGTCAAAACTGAAAAGATTGCGTATGTTAGTTAGTCCTTGTGGTTTCATTGGGTTGTGATTTAGTTTAGTCCCTGTACTGTTGATTTGAACTTTTTACAGGGATTGAATTGTTCGAATCAGTAGTAAGTGGACGAAATTGTGATTTGATTTTAAGTACGAGGAGTAATGATGCTTTTGTACCTTATTTTATTTTAATTCTTTTTTGGCATGTTTACGCTTTTCGTGTCTACCCTTGAAATTGGATGGATCATTTGTAGCCCCTTTGAAATGAGAAATGTCATGGATATCCTGCAAAAGATAGAAATATGTATCTGTATCCTTATCTCCTAATGTATGAGAAAATTCGTGAAGTACCTAATGTTCTCAACTTTTCGGATAATTTTGAGGGTATACATGATATTTCTTATGTTTTGTAGGGGGGTACTTTTATATTTTGTAGGAGGTACTTTTATATTTTGCAGGGGTATATATGAAATTGTCCCTCGTTTGTTTGTTTATTTTATTTTGTTATTTATTTGTAGGTGACAGTGGGGTGAGAAGTGGAAGTTGATTTGTAGATATATTGTTGTGTTAAACTATGATGTGGTTGTATTAGTAGGTTTGAAGTGTCGGTGTAATAATAATATAATATGCTTATTTGAGATTTATGAGTATTATGATGTTGTGTTTGTATCGAATCCATTTATCCTGATTCCATTGCTTGGATGTTTTATTTATGAATTTTACCTGATTCCATTGCTTGGATGTTTTATTTGTGAATTTTACCTGATTCTATTGCGATTTATCCTGATTCTATTGCTTGGACGTTTCATTTATGAATTTTAAGGATCCGAGTTATGTGTTTATATATAGCATTTCTTTGTAGGCTGCCTTGGGAGATTATCTGCATCACTAGTTTATAAAAATTTAATTTGATGGGTTATTTCTTGTTCCATACATTTTTCATTAAAACATACATTGATTATTTGATTTATAAATAAGATTTAAGAAAAGAAAAGGTGTTGCCTCATTTATCTTCGTTTTCAAGCTTTCCAGTTTATCTTCATTTCATTATTATTTTCTCTTTGGTCCATCGATGTGTTTATATTATACTATTGTCTTTTCTATCTTCATTTCATTATTATTTTCTCTTTGGTCGATCGATGTGTCTATATTATACTATTGTATTTTCCATCTCATGAGCAATTGAATGTGAGATTAATATCTCTTCAAGTCTTTCTAAGACAAATCATTCATCACAAAGACAAGACATTGTATCTTTCTTCATTTTTTGCACCGTTCTTTTCTCATTGGTACTTAGCTAGCTAGCTTTATAATGTAGATGGATATAATTTGTCACGGATTTGCATAACGACAATTAACCATCATTCAGTCAGTTCACGGATTCTCAAAGTCTGATATTTTTTCAAAATTGAGAGATGAAACACGAATGAAAACTAATGGAGGAATGCCAATTCATTGCTTTCTAGATCTCTTCTCTGAATGATGAACTGGACTCCACTCACGTGCTAAATATGTACATATTCTATAGTCTATAATATTAGCATATTTCATCTTAGTCATAGGCCCATATGCCATCTGCCTGTCTTAGTTGTCTCCCAAATTAGATTGATTAAAGCCCTTTTTATTTGCATGGTTTGGTTTATAATAGAAGATGAGATGAGATGTTCACATGATAACAGTACTTTATTTTATTGTCATGATTTTACCGCAGTAGATTATGATGTATGGACCTATAGTCTCTCTCACACTAATACCAACGCTTCAAGTGGCATATTGATCAAATTTAAATTCGATTATTCAAACCTAATAATTATTCAATTCTTCATTCATAAAAGATATAACTGCAGTCACTGCACATACTTCCTAGATTTCTCACGAGAGCTTAGAATCTTTTATTGAACTTCAATTACGAATATAAAAACTGTACAAATTATTATATCGAAAAATGCTGAACATATTTTTAATGAAAAGAAAAAGGAAAAGGTGAGGATAATATATAATTTGTCATTAAGTGACATGTTATCCTGTCTGCCCAAAACACATGGGCCAAACATTTGGACTTTATAGAAGACTTTCACACACACACTAACATACAAAGAGAAAGATGACATTGCAGTTTGCAGATCTCTTTAATTTGTCAATTTGTTCAAAGTACCGATCAGTCGACTTAGTTCATGCACCAAAATTTGAATCCAGTAACTTGCCAGTAATCCAAAATCCTAATTGATCTATATGCATGCATGGAAATTCGAATCCAGTAAGTAGAAGCTCTCTTTTTAATGTGTTCGGTGCAAAATACAATAATGACATATTCTTTCTATGTTAAATCACCCAATGCAAATTAATAAATAGTCTCTAAAATAGGTTTCATTAAATTTTCTCTTGTCACTATTTTATATTAACCTGCAAATCTCACTATTCTAATTAGTTAGACGATTAGACAGCAAGCATTTCAGTAGTAAATTTGCAAAAATTACACAAGAAATCTATCTCCAAAAAAAGATATTGTAAGTACAAGAACAATACATGGCTATGTATGGCCAAACTCTTTCAAGGACTTTTCACTGTGCCTCCAACCCCATTTTCCTTCCATCTTCTTCACGTGACCCAAAAATCCAAAATCCAATTATTCTTTCAATCAACAATTCCGGTTTTGATTTTGATCCTGCTTCAGTGTCGAGCGGTTTTGGTTTTGGTACGCATCAATATGTACTAACTGGTACAGATTAAAAAAAAACTATGCAACATTGATTTGCATGGTACACAGGTTAATATATAATGGCTCGTATATTAAGAAGTACATCAAAAGAATCAAACTGTTAATTTAATCTATGTCTTCTATATTAACGTGCATATAATGATTCGAGGTGAGTTAATCCCACATTTGTAGCCGGAAATTCATTAAATCGAAAAAAACATAATAGCGTTTTACAAAAATAGAATGAGGATTAATTTAGATACTTCTTATGAAATTACAAAATAAAAGGTATATATAATAGTTTTCATATTTTGTTAGGTATATATGCAACTTTCACTTTTATAAGGTTATATATGATATTTTATCATTTTCTAGGGTTACACATGAAATTATGCCACTCTCCTACTATATAAACCCCAACCAAACACTACACTACCTCCATCCATACAAACTGTGAGAGTGTGAGACTTAACAAGTCCAACACAATGGACTCTACAAAATCCAATGCTCTTCTTCTAACCCTAATGCTCTTCCTCTCTTCCCTATCTCCGATCCTCTCTTGCGATTGCGACAAACCTCCGAAAACCAAGCCCCCAAAGGGAGGGTACAAACCACCCAAATCTAATCCTCCAAAGGGCCCGGTTTATCCTCATCCTCCTAAGGGTCCAGTTGGACCTCCGCATCCTCCTAAAGGTCCGGTCGGACCTCCTTATAATCCTCCAAAGGGTCCAGTCGTCAGACCCCCTCATCCTCCAAAGGGTCCGGTCGGACCGCCTTATAAACCTCCAAAGGGTCCGGTCAGACCTCCTCATCCTCCTAAAGGTCCGGTCGGTCCGCCTCATAATCCTCCTAAGGGCCCTGTTGGACCACCATACATTCCTCCTAAGGGTCCAGTTGGGCCACCTTACATTCCTCCTAAGGGCCCTGTTGGACCACCTTACACTCCTCCTAAGGGTCCTGTCGGTCCACCTTATGTTCCTCCGGTTATCGGTCCGCCTATGACTCCTCCTGGTAATGATGACTATATATCTTTTCTTTTATTACGGTACAATATGTTGTTTCGTTCATCTCTTTTCATAATGATATAACACAATATGATGATCTTTACTAGTTTTTGTTCATTTCTTTTCCATGCATATATAGTCACACGCTATCTCTCCGTATTCTATTATAACTACAAATGAACAACACAGTTTCATTATTTTCCATTAAATAACCTTTTGCATACTAAAATGTCCTACTAATTAAGTTTAATATATTCCAAACAGGTACACCATGCCCGCCTCCGCCTGTGACACCAGCACCAGTAACGCCAGTTCCACCGCCTGTGACACCACCACCAGTAACGCCAGTTCCACCGCCTGTGACACCAGCACCAGTAACGCCAGTTCCACCGCCTGTGACACCACCACCACAAGCATCATGTCCAGCCGATTCACTAAAACTCGGTGCTTGTGTGGATTTATTAGGAGGATTGGTTCACATTGGATTAGGCGATCCAGTAGCAAATCAGTGCTGTCCATTGTTACAAGGTTTGGTAGAGCTTGAAGCCGCGGTTTGTTTGTGTACTACAATTAAGCTGAAGTTGCTTAATATCAATCTTTATCTACCTTTGGCTCTTCAATTGTTGCTTACTTGCGGGAAGTCTCCGCCGCCGGGATATACTTGCTCCATTTGAAGGGAGTTAAAAGGTGTATATTAATTCCCTCTGACACTTTAAAAAACTCAAAAACAATCAAATGAAGTAATTTTCTAACATAGCTTGTGGTTAAACGATGCAGGTGTTTAATAAAGGTGGCAAAGAGAAGTTGTTTGATTGTGATGTGATGACATGAGGGGATGTCTCAGTCACTAATTTCTTTTTGTTTTTAATTCATTTGTGTACTTGTGTTTAGTCTGTGATTTTTGGAATTTGTTAAGAAATTTTCATGTGGCATCAAGCCATCAGATTCTTGATCTTCTAATACAGTAGCTTAATTGCATTTATCATTACATTTTACCACTAACAAAGACAAATTTGCAAAAATAAAAACATGTACTTTCCTAAAAAGAGCTCATTATAAAAAATTGCATAAAAACACAACATTTTTTCAAATAAACAAGAAATATATCCCAAAACAAATCAGTCATTCACTGATCAAATTAGACCCTTAAAAAATCTCAAAATGTCTCACACTATCCTACATACTCCTGCCAAAACATGGTAATTGCATCCATGTCCTTCCCAAACACATAACACAACCTGTAATACTTTTCATTAAAAAACAGGGGTATTTTGGGGATTTTATCATTTCAGATTTCTCCTTTTTGCTGCCTCTCCTCTCTTCTTACTCGTAACATTTACAATGTCATTATTCAAATCCTCCCCAATTTTATTATTTTTCTTTTTCTTCTCTAAATTCTCAAGAATTTCTTCGTCACTAGCCGATTCATTATTATTAATTTTTCGCCTCGTTTTTCTAGGTTTAGGAGAAATATTCTCACTTATTTTATGTTCTTCATTACTAGCTGATTCATTATTATTAATTTTTCGCCTTGTTTTTTTAGGTTTAGGAGAAATATTTGTAATTTGTTGGTTTCCACTCAGTTTTTGCAACTCAGGCACATAAGCTGTTGTCTGAAATAAAAACAAGACAACATAAATAAATAAAAAGTCAAGAATCCCAAACGGATTAAAGAAAAAAAAAATTGGAAAAAAAATATTTTACCCTTCCACCAGCTGTGATAAACTCAATTTTCTTTCCTGCAAGTGATTAATAAAATTATTAACATGTTCAAAAATAAAAAAAATTATTAGATTCACAAATATTTAATGATATATTTTGTATTATTACCATTTATTTCTCCCTCTTTTTTGCCCCATCTAACATGAAACAGCCAATCAGAAGGAAACTGAGTCAAATCAGCATTTACATCAACCGAATGCTTAATTACCTTCAAATAAAAATAATATTATTTTATTAATTACCACAAAAATAATATTTTATTAATTAAAATGCAATAAGTTTTTTTTTTTTTACCATGTTGATAGATTCATGGAGTGATTCACAGCTCTCCTTTGACAGGCTGGCAGCAACTTGTAACGGATGAATTTTCGCCTGAAAATTTTAATATTAATTTGTTAAAAATGAATAAATTAATTAATTAAGAAAATAAGATTAGAAGGACTAACCTGATAAAGCACCTCATCAGCAATCCAATTACCAATCCCAGATATAAAACTCTACAATAATATAACAAAATAAATGACAAAATTAATCAACTTTATAAACAAGTAATTCACATTAAATTAACTAAATAAGTTCTATTAATATATCTAAAAAATAAATAAAAAAGAAAAGTACCTGGTCGAGTAAAAGAGCTTTTATGCCCGTCTTTTTTTTACTTAATGAATTAATAAAATCTTCTAATACCATAGGCTCAAATAGAGCATCTGGACCCAATTCAGAAATTGGAGGCATAGACTCAGGCTGAAACAAATCACAAAAAAAATAACAAAAAATAAAATAAAATAAAATAAAATTTGATAAGAATTAAGAAAAAAAGAAAGCGAGAAAATTATTAATCTTTTACATCTTCAAGCAATCGAACTCTCGCGAAACGTCTCTTGTCAGTGAAAGAAAATTCCACACCATCATCTAACTGAAATAATTTCAATTTATAAATCAAATGAGAAAAATAAAATGAATTATTTACTCAAAAAAATATAATAAAATGAATCATGAAGAGAAGTAGGGCAGAATCATACTTCAACAAATAGTTTAGAATATTTGGATGGCCATTCATCAGTAGGTTTCACAGCTGACCTACATAAATTTTCACAAATTTAAACTGATTTCATGTGTTCTATCATCAAATTTAAAACTTTTAAAATGAGAATAATTAAGAGAAACTTAATTTACACCTTTTGTAATTAGTCACAGCAATGCCCTTGATATAAATCGCTCCAGCCATTCCTATCCAATAAATCACAAACAAATCCAACATTCCGTTAACCAATTCCAAAAACAAAACAACCATATCCCAAATTGACCACAATCCAATCCAGGGTCCTCATCGCAAAATCATCCTACTAACCGAATTGAAAGGAAGGAAATGGAGGTGAATCAAGGCGCAGCCAGAGATTCTTGCCCTTCCGCCTGGCTTCTAAGATCGACTTCCCAACCAGAGCTGCCTCGAGCTTCGACGGAGAGACGCCGGCGATCACCGTGGAATCGGGCGCGACGGCACATCTGGCGATCCGACGGCCCACGCAGATCGCCTGCAGCGCGCGCCGCGCCGCCTCCACCTCCGGCAGCTCAGGCATTGTTTCGGTTCAGGTTCAGCTGGGCCGTTATGAGCCGGCGGTTCAGGCGGTTCGGTTTGGTTTTTATTGGTTGATTTGAGGCCGTTTGTTTGGCGCGCGGTGAGGTGTATTGTAGTGCAGCGTAATGCTTTGTCCGGGATTTGAAATCCAGGATTATGGAAAATTCCGGAATTGAACTCCATGAATATATTTATACAGATTTTGATCTAGGATAGTAGGATTAATATATAATCCAAGATTTTAAGTCTCGTTTTGAGAAATGAATACTATGGTTTTATTGAATGATTTTATCTGTTATAAGCAATTAGTCTTAATTCTTAAAATAATATCATATCAAGCACAAATAGATTGATCATAAGTCTTCTCATATCATATAATTGATATACACACTTTTACTTATATAATTACACAAGAATCATTGGAAAAAATGAATACTCTGGTTTTATTAAATGATTTTATCTTGTTACACACAGTTACTCTTACAAGAATAATATAATATAAAACACAAATAAATTCAGCATAAATCTTTTCATATCGCATAACTGATATACACACTTTTACTTCTAAACACCCCCCTAAAGAAATCAACATCAACCACAAACAAACAATCAATAACTCAAACTCAAACTCAACTCTAACCAAATCAAATCAAATTAAATTAAATCAAATAAATTTCTCTTTCACAACCCAACAAACCAAACAAAAGTCAACGAGCACTACAATCAATCCCATCCTTAACTCTCAGAAACACAGTGGCCGCACAATAATGCGCAACCGCGCCACAAATAACAAAAACGTGAAAAATCTGGTGACTGTGCCCTGCCAAGTCGAACAAACCGGGCCTCCATCTTTCCGGAATTCTGGTCACGTAAAATACGGTACCGGTTAAGTATGATAAGGCCATGGCTGCTTCATAAGCTAGAGTTAGGTTTCGTTGCGGCTCGTCCCAGTTTACTATTGTCGCATGGACAGCTGGCACGATTCCTGAAAATCCCATTCCCGCGAAAAGTAATGCTCTGTACGTCCTAAACCTGGCACATAAAGAAAAAAAATCGTTCGTTAAAAGTGAAAATTTTGCGGAATTTCACAAGAACCCCCTACAAAACCTCGAAATATCATGCATACCCCTCTCTCTGAATTGTGAAATATCACGGATGCCTTTACAAAATATAAGAAAACAATACATATACACGACATTTTTCACACATGGAATATTTCATAGGGGCACATGTGATATTTTGAGAATTTACAAGGTTAATAATACACACGAAATAAAACAAATATCTTAACACTTCTTACTTACTTGCTAGTGCTCAAATGGGGATTGAGCAGCGTATAAACCGTGACAGCCCCAAACACCGAAATCGCGCTCAAATACACAAACTGCCAGTGAGGATCACACTCAAAGATATAATAAATCGGCGGAAAAAAAGACGCAACAATCATGACAGCTATACCAACATAATCTAGCCGGATCAAGAACAGGTTGAGGCGGTGAGAGTGGCAGCAGAGTAAATGGCAGCAGGAGCTGGAGAGGAGACAAAACATGGAGCCGGCCAGGAACACGAAGAAGGGCCATTGGGTGGAGGGAGGAGAAGGATTTGGTGTGGCGAGGGATTGTGTGGCTGTTGGTGTGTCCAGTGTTATGAAGGATGCTGCGCCCTGGATAGAAGGGAAAGAAGAGTTGTTGGTTAGTTGGCGAGTTAAGGGGACGATTGTTTTGTGATAAGCGTGCAGTTTATAGGGATTTTTTTGAAATATTAGATGAATTTTTTAGTTTAATGTTTTTTTACTAATTTTTAGGAAATATTTTTTGGCTTTAATAATTTGTTTAACAGTTTAAAAGGATTTTTTTCGTTTTTCTTTTTGAAGGGCAAAATGGTCATTTAGAAAATTTATTAACGGTGTTAACAAGTTTTGTTAATTGGTTGAGAGTTGAATTTTGACTATTATGGTATTGCTAGTGTCTATGTCTTTTTGAGACTTTATTTATTGATGGAAGTACCTAACTGCTAGATGTATTTAGTTATTAATTACATATATTAGGTAGGTTCAGATAGCTGTTGTGTACTAAACTATTACTGTTATTATAACAAAGTCTGTTATTATGTCACTACTTTGGATTTTTCTTTATTAATAAGATATAAAAACTAATATGCAAACTTTATTAACTAAAATTTGAAATAAATGGAAGGGTTTAATTAAAAAATTTAGAAAACTTACAACCAAGAAGTTGCCCAAATTGGCAGAGACATTTTCCATTGCACTTGTTGCAAGAGACCTGAAATTTAAACACGTAATTTTATTAGCTTTAAAGAATATTAATAATTCATGATTCAAATTTTACAATAAAATAAATAACTAAATAAACAAGATCAAGTTATAAAAATTACTAACCCGGTAATATGTTCAATAAATTCGGCAATTTGAGGTATATAATAGCTCAAGTGCAGAATCGTCAAGCCAAAGAAAAGGATGAAGCCCAATAAATGCCTAAATACAATACAACAAAAATCATACATAAAGTTAAAAATTTTAAATTAAAAATTAAACAAGTTACATGATAAATTTGCTTTCAGTCCCTGAATTTTACTTATTCACCCAAATTGAATACAAGTAACAGGGACCACATTGCACAAACAAATACTTCAAAGAAAAAAGAAACAAATTTAAAACCAAATTTCATCCAAATTATACAATTCAAGTAGAGCCAGTTAGTTTTTTGAGGCAATGTACAACCAGTTAGTTGTTTCTGGATAATGATTAAATGCAAGGGACCAAGTTGCATAAAATTCAGGGACCAAATTGTAAATAAAAGTTAGGGAAAAAAGGGGTACATACGTCCAAATGTTGAGGGTTTCATTGTGCCATGAAAACAGGCTGAGAAATGCATTTGCAATAGGCCATTCAGACCTGTAATAATTCAAAATAAACTCATTCTCCTTCATGTAATCCGGCAATTCTTCGAACATCAGCAGTCTGTACTTCTTCCTCTCTCCTTCCCTCTTGCTCTTTCTCCTCTTCCCTCTCTGCCCCTTCTCCTTCATTTGTTCGTGCTGCACCTCCGTTTCTTCTTCTTTCATGGTGTTTTAGAATTGTTGGGTATTTCTTCTTCGTTCTCTCGCTTTTGCGGAGGAGAGGGGAGAAAGAGGGAAGCTTTTAATAGAGAGAGCAGCGACTAGTGAGTGAGAGAGACATTTTGGCAAAGAAATAGGAGAAAGGAGAAATGAATGAGGGAATTTGGTGTTTTCTGTTGGTTCTCTTGTTCTTCTGTGATATTTAGTTTATAAAATCTTGTGTCTGATCAATAATAAATCATATAATTTTTTTTCAATCCTGATTAATAATCCAGTATATTTAAGTCAAATTATATTAATAACGTATTATTCATATTATATTAATCTTTCAAATTTTCATAATACTAATTTTTTTCATATATTATAAAGAATTTTGTTGAATATACACGTAAATACTAAATACTAAAAGTGGCCTTCAAAAAAGAAGCGGCTTTAAGAAAAAAGTGCATTAAAAACATTGCAGCATAATAAATGAAATGATACAGAAAACAAGTCGAGGATTTTTGAGGGGTTGTTATTTATTTATTTATTTCTCTGTTTGTTATTTTTTATTTTTTATTTTGTTTTTTGAGGGTTGATTGTTTTGTTTTTGGTAGGTCGGTTTTAGGTCATTTAAGTGAGCTACTAACCATCCTCCCCATCTGCCTTCATTTATTTCTCAGCCATCACGTTTCCTCCCTTTGACACTTTCTCTAATTTATTTTTCTTCCTTTTTTGAATGCCTGCAACAAGATACTTCTCCATATATTCCTGTTTTATGTCATATTTTATTTTAGTCAAAGTTTATGTTGTGACTTGCTTGTGCATGTACTTTTCTTTTGTTTTTCGTGTTTGAGAAACTAATTGACTTAGAATAAGTCTTAACTCTTTAACATCGTGTGTATCGAAACTTACAAATTAATTATTATTTATTTATCCAAAGTTGACTAAGTCTTAACATTTCACCTAGTCAAAAGATCATGAATAACTCGCTTATTTAGTAAATTAGTTCTCATGTCATGCCAATATGGCAAATTGTATGATTCTGACCAATACAATAGTAATGGTATTAAATTTGGAGTTACATGACAACAACGTGATTTTGAAATGTTCATTGTTTTTACATTCTGTGGTTCAGATTTATTTATTTGTTATCTTTTGTAAATTCTGGTACCAATGTGAGTTAAATGTGGTCACTTTTCAGAGAGATTTCTGTACCACTCAAAAAGGATCATTGTACCAAATTAACGGTTTTAAGTTAATTTCATTGCATATCAACATCTTTTGGATGTTGCAACATTACCCTCTTTAACTTTCATATTATTGCATATACCTATCAACATTTTTTGAAAAATATATACCTATCAACATTTAAAACATAGCAAACAAAAACAAATGCGTTCGAAACAAAAACAAATAATCCTTAAGATTTCTCGGTTTGATTTTTTTGATTTTTTAACAAGGAAATTCAAAATTTCAGAAACAAGTTCAACAGAGATATTCATTTGCACATTATTCCTGCACATAAGGTTTTCTATACCTTAACTCCATATAAAACGACGACATAAGTAACATCTTATGTACACTCAAAATGTTCCTTCCAAAGAAGGGCATTCCCACATGCATCATATAACCAACATAACATTTATTCACTCAGCCCCTAAATTTCCCAAAATTCCAGAGGCCCAACATGAAACTAAACCAAAACAAAACAAAACTAAACCGCCCATTTCGCAAATCAGTCCTTCAGGACTCCAAAATTCTGCAACCCTAATTTAATATCACTTACATCTGAGCCTTGCGAGTGATAAATATTAGGGCTATCAAACGCCACAACATCTTCAATAGGAAAAATCCTGGCCTGATGAATCTCGCTGGCAATTTTGTTAAAAGGCCCGTTCAAAATAATCGTTTTGTGAACTCCCCCAAGTAATCCTTCGTAGTCTGTGTCTCCACTTGCGCCCACAAATACCACCATTTTGGATAAATCTACTCCCCACCGTATGTACAAATACCTACAAATATACCAAACAAAAATAAAATATTTATCAAGGGTGTAAAAATAAGGTCGTAAACTTATAATTTATATTTATTAGTTATTAAGATGAGTAAAGAACCTTAGGGCTTGAGATCTTGAAGCAAGAACAGGTATGACATGTAATTTCGTACCGTCATGACTGTACAAAATATGACACCTCAGCGCCTGAATCCTCATACTTTTCCTTAACTCTTTCACAGGAGGCACCTAACAAACAAAAAAAATACCAAAAATAAGCACATTTTACAAATACACCCCTCAAAAACTTCATATTCCCAAAAACGCCCTTACCAGGCTAGGGTTTGTGACTTTAAACGCGAAACAAAAAGCCGAAGATCTATCTTCGTCTTTAAACACAATTTTCTCTTCTTTATCTCCAACTCTCTCTGTTTCACTAGCGGCCCACCGAATTAGGGTTTTTCTTAAACCCTCGCCGCCCCATTTATACTCGATCTGAGAATGATAATCCAAATCGAGAGCGAACGGTAATTCATGAGGGCTCAACATATCGTCATTATTATGAGTTGGATAGTACAAATCGGACCCGCTATTGCATATGAACGCATCGAAATCCGTGCTCAACAAACCGCCTGAAATTAAAAGTGAGTGGACTTCTGACATCGTCAGAGAAGTCGAGAGGATGAATCCGATTGAACCCGCTTGCCTCTCGTTCTGGACCGATTCAAAAATATTCTTAACTATTTGGACCAAATCGTGATTTTCCGCTGAATCTATCGCGATTATGAAAACATTTTTCCTTCTTCTAAGTGCAGGAATTTTACTGTTAGTAACAGTGTTATGGGTCTCTGTATTGCTAGAAGCAGAAACACTAGAGAGTTTTTTAATAACATTTTCCAGTTTACTCTTCCCACTTCCTGAATTCACATTTTCATCCCCGTCCAAAGAAAGCGTCAGATTCAGCGAAATATCCTTTATGTCCTTCAGCGAGTCGTTAGGCGAGTCCAAATCCGAATCGTTATTAACATTATCAATATTTTCGTCTGTGTTTTTCCACATGGGGTGTCTGGGTTTTAGGGTTATGATTTTGGAGAGGTAGGTTTTGCAGTGCTCAGGCCAGGAGAACTGGTGGATGTTTTTCAGGCCGTTCTGACGGCATTTCGCCCATAACTGTTTGTCTGACACGAGCTTGTATAATGCGTCAGAAATCGCGTTTTGGTCATGCGGGTCCACCAAGATTCCGTTGTCCAATACCTGTCGTGATTATGAAAAGTATAAGGGGGTGAAATGAATAATTGACAACTTTTTAGTTAGTTCGATTAACGAAGTTTAAATGTTATGATGCAAAGTACACGGGTTTAATTGAATAATTGACACCTTTTTAATTAATTTAATTATAGAAGTATAACTGTGATAATGATAAGCACAGGGGGTAAAATGAAAAAATTAAGACCTTTTTATTAATTTGATTAAAGAAGTATAAATGTGATAATGAGAAGTACAGGGGGTAAAATGAATAATTGGCAAATAATTGTTATTGGTGGAATTATAATTTGAGTTGATTAAATGGGAATAATTGAATTTATTTGATTAATACCCTTTGAATATCGACGGGTCCTCCGTTTTTGGTTGCGACGATTGGTAAACCATATGCAGAAGCCTGATAAATGAAAGGGTTTAAAAATAAAAATTATAATTGAATTTTTTAAGGTGGAAAAAGAAATTAGATAAATTTATGGGAATTTTGTGTAGTTTGTTTTATTTTTAGTTTTTAGTGAGTACCTCAATCAAGGTGAGACCAAACGGTTCGATGAAAGCCGGATTTATGAAAACACCCTGCAAAAAAAAAAAAGTAAATAATTCATACAAATATTTGAACTCTCAAAATTCGGAATTAAAAAGCTAAAAATATATATTTTTTTTTTAATTTTACCTTAGTTTTTGCGGCCAAGCGATAAATATCAGGCACGTCAGACTGTTTATGATGCTTAGGATAAGCAACTTGACCGTATAAATCATATTTATCGATTAACTTAAGAACCGAAGTTAAATAGCCGGAATTTGTAGCCGACATATCGTCTATATCGTCTCGGTTCCCCATTATCAGCGTCTGTTGAATTTCATCACAAATGTTTTAATAATTTAATACATAGAATAATAAAAAGTGAAACATATGAAAATTATATTATATAAAGTACCAGATTTGCAAGCTCTCTTAAAGGACGACATTCACCAAAAGCCTTGACTAAAGTTGTAATGTTCTTTTTTGGATCGGGTCTAGCCAAAGCAAGAATCATCGGCTTCCTTGGATTTGTGAAAAACTTCATAACCTAGTAAAAATATAGATAGTTAATTATATATATTATTATTACAAAATATAAAGTATAAATTTTGTTGAAAGTCAAAAGTCAAACCTTGGGCCAAATGGCAGGCGGATTCGGATCATCATGACCGTCCAATTCACCCTCTATTTCCTCATGCGACGCTATATGCTTAAACTCCATCCCTGGCGGAATTACCTACATAAAAAACAAAATACAAAAAAAACACACACACAAAATTTTCAAAAATGCCCCTACTACACTATCTTAAATTGCAAAAACAAAACAAATAAAAAATCTGCAAAAGTGCCCCTATACTCTGCCTAAATTGCAAAAAAAACTATATTATCAGAAACATCCGTTCTTCAAAAAAAATTCAAAAAACAGAGGGTCATCATTCTCAACTCTCCCAACATCTTTCTTGCAATTTCCAATAACTCAGGGGGTTTCTCGCAAATCTCCCAACATTTTAACAACATCTTAAAATTTCAAGCACTTACAGACATCCTAGGCATGAACCGACCGAAACAACTAACCCCCCTCTTAATCCTGGCCCTGAGCTTCCTGGCCAACACAAGATCAAACCCGTCGTACAGACTCCACTGCTCCTCGACCTCCTGCCTGGTGCTCGTGATCACTACCTCCGCCGCGTCCAGACACAGCTCCTCCCCCTCGATCCTCCTCATTATCTTGTACATGTGGTTGATCTCCTCCCTCGTCTGCCGGCCTTGTGAATAGAAACATCAAACATATATAATAATATCAAGGAATTGGAAGATATATCTGGATATATGATGAAATTTGTTGGAATGTATTACCCTGTCTTAGTAATTGGTCGAGCTTGTCGCGGCCGAGGGAGTGGCCGGTGAAGATCATGGGGACGTTGAGGGCGCCGGAGAGGAGTGCGGTGGAGTCGCCTGCATCGGCGTAGTGCCCGTGGATTATGATTGGCCAGACTGGGGCGTCGGAGCCCACTTGCTCACCCAAAACCCTAGACATCTGTTAAAATTTGGAAAGAAATACAATGTATTGTGACAAAATTTGCCAAAGAAAACCAGTATTGTTGGACGTTGGAAAAGAACAAAAACTACGTTATTGCTGAAAATGAAAAAACAAGAGAGCCCCTGCTGTAGGTTACGGACTAACACTGTTAGATTTTTTGTCTGATTATTTGAAAAAAATAACGTAATGTGTAATTAATGTCTCTCTGTCTTGAAAAAAATGTTTGAAGTCAGTTAAAAATATCTTATTGTTTTCTTAATTAATTTTAAGGAATATTACTTCAAATGAGAGAGAGAGAGAGAGAGAGAGAGAGAGAGATGTTAATTACCTTCAAATATATAATAAGGAGAGAGAGAGAGAGAGAGAGAGAGAGAGAGAGAGAGAGAGAGATGTTAATTACCTTCAAATATATAATAAGGAGAGAGAGAGAGAGAGAGAGAGAGGTGTTAATTAATCGAGTGAAAAATTATCAAAACTAACAGCAGTGACTTTTTGGCGAATTCATCACAACGCAAGGGATATTTTGCAAATTCCCTTAACCGACCTGAATTATATGATTAAGAGCGCCATCGACAAACTCCTGTGTATACGGCCAGAGCTGCTCCTTATTAACATACTTATTCCTCGGCCCGAACGGAATTCTTATAATATACGCGCCAGCACTCTCGCCAGTCTCGGAGTTCGCGCTGTCGAGCGGAGCGAGCATCTCGATGGGCTCGGCGTAGCTCCAGTCGACGTCCGGCGCCGAGATCTGACGCGTCAGGAGGTCCACGCGGTACACGCCTGGTGTCGCGCCTAGTGCCCTTGCTAGCTCCACCACGTATTTGACCTGAGAAAAGAAGGAAATAATGTTTAGGGAGATTTAGTTAGGGCTTAAGGAGCAAAATATTGTATTTGATATTTGCCTTGTAAGATTCAAAAGCGTACAAATTTATTGTTCCAAAACAATAAATATAAAATTTACACTTGTACAAGTCAAAACTAATCAAATCTACCCATCAAATACTCAAAATATCATGTTTTTCCTTTTCTAAAAAATGGAATTGGATAGATTTGACCCTTGTTCTAAACAAAAGGCAGTGTGAATTAGATTTCAGATAAAAAATAACAAAACTAATTTTGATTTGACTCAAAAAAAAAAAAAATTGAAAAAGAATAAAATAAAAATACCTGACCGCCCGTATCAGAATCGCGACCAAGCTCCATATTCTCCCCACGTATCAAACCGTGAATACTGCACATAAACAAATATCACGACATCAAAATCATAAATTCCAACTTTTCCAGGGACCCAACCGAAATATTCACAACTTTTTTTACAACATACCTCACAAGAACTATATATAACTTTTTGTCCTTATGCTGGTTCGCCCAAGCATCTATCGCATCAATTGAACTGATCCGCACCATTCTGCCAGCTCGCGTGCTGCTGTCACCGTGTGCTGACGTGTCAGCACCTCGTGCTGACATGTCAGCGCCAGATGGCTCCCCTTTCTCTCCTTCTGACAGGTCTGACATGTCAGCAGTGGCTTCTCTTCGCCCTTTTTCTATCTCCATTCGCCTTTTGTGTTGTCTTAATGCCTCTTCTCCTTCAATCTACATTATTAATTAATTTATCATATTGTTTTGTTTGTTATGTTGAATAATACAGTGGTTAATTGTTCTAATAAATTAAAGTTTAGTTATGAAATGATTAAGAAAAAAATTATTTGACCTCTTTCTTCTTGCGAGCGAGATTCCAAATACGCCAGCACATATTTTCGAGCCGAGTGTTTCTCTCTTGTGGGCTCCGCATTGCAGCGGCCTAATTATCAGAAAATAATTATAATTAAACATAAGAAAGAAAGAAAGAAACTTGGAAAATTGAAAAGTTCTTGGAATTGTGCAAAAATAGAAGGTTGCATGAGTATAGTGAAAAAATAACAAGTTGCATTTTTATTTAAGTTAACAATACGGACAAAAGGATCAAAGAAAAGCTTTAGCAGTGATTCGGATTGAAAAATACTAAAAATAAATTATATAAAATCAATATATGAATCGAAAGTTAGAACTAAAATTATATTTTGCTGAAAGATTGGCCACTCCTATAGTAGTCAACTTCAATAGTAAATACAATACAAAAAAAAAAAATACAATACTAAATATTCTATACTAAAATATTAGAGATCTGAAATTCATTCTCTTGATGCAAAATCCCACTAAAACGATATCAAACTGGAGAAAAAATATGATTTAATCAAAACTAAAAAGAATAGCAAAAAGAATCATCTTTCCGCACAAAAAATCCTCAAAATCAGCAAAAAAAAACAGAAAAATCACCAATCCTCCAAAAACATCAATCAATCAATAAATCAGGAACTACATACACGGAGCCAGGTTTTGTAAAGATCGGTCTCATCGAAGCCGGAAATGACTTCCTCGACGAAGTACTTCTGCGGGCTGAAACTGCCTCGCTCCCTCAGAAGCAGCGAGAACTTCTCTTTCTGCTTCTCCTTCTCCCTCTCCCTCCCGTCTATCCCCTCCCCTTTCCCCACGTCCAGTATCGCCTCCAAGTAACTGTTCACCCAGTCGTTCCCCGCCATGTATCAAATCCTGCAATTTCTATCTAGTCTAGAGCAAGAAGAAGAAGAAGAAGAAGGAAGGAGGAGGAGAAGAGTGAAGGATGTTCTTTTACTTGATTTGTTATCTATCGTGCTGTTGGGGAGTGTAACTGGATTGTGGGAGCGGTAACTGTCTGTGACTTTGTATAGAGAGAGAGAGAGTGAGCGAGCGGTGGTGACAAGGAATCTATTGGAGCAGTTTTACAGAATAGTCCTTTCTTTATTTTTTATATTATTCTTGGTCATGTAATATATTTTAATTATTATTTATTTTTATATTCTTTCATGCAGTATATTTATTTTTATATTTTTATATTATTTTATATTTTTATTATTTTTTCATGAAAAATAGTCCTTCCAAATATATTTAATTACTTTTTGTATATTTTTATATTTATTTTTGGTCATTCAATATATTTTTATATATTTTTTCTTGCAGTGTATTTATTTTTTTATATATTTTATATAAATGTTTTCTTTGCGAAAATAGACCTCTTTGGTTATAGATGAAGTCCGAGACATTCAATTCATTTAGGCTGGATTTGGATAAAATATATTCATGCATTATATTATTTTCAAAAATATATTTTTGTAATCAATAAAGTGTAGTTTTTAATGTATATAATTTTAATGTAATATTTTTTATATTTTTGATGGATCAAAATAAAAAAAATATATTAAATTATACTTGGGTGCCAAAGGGTGCCTTTTGGGACAATTTTTTATGTAGAGTTTGTTATAAGGGCTGTTTTGTAAAATGGCGCAATCTAGAGAGCTCTTGGATTCTCTCCAGTTCAATCAATCTAACAATCTCCAGTTAATGTTGCTGATATTTTTCAGGGAGAAAAAGATTTGTTTATCTGTAATCAAACTGGAGATATTTATTCACAATGAATGTTCGGAATAAAGTTACATTGTTTTTGTTGACTAGTTAATGAAAATAAAATCTTGAAAAAGAAAGAAATGATATCTAAATGAGAGATATGTGCTGAAAAATGTGTGGATGGAAGAACAAATAATATTCGGTAGGATAATGCTCTTTTCCCTTGGAGTGCGGATCATAATTTGGTTTACTTATTTCTTATCTTTTTGTTTTACATATGCTTGGAGGCATTTGAACTTGTAATTAAAATTAAAAAATATAATCAAACAATATAATGAAAAAATAGTATATTGTAATTTAATACTATTTAATTATAGCATGTTTGAAAACATTTCAACGAATTTACGTGTGACTCATATGTCGATGTAGAAAAATAAATATGTATAGTTAATGAAATAAAGAAGAGAAGTTAATTTAATGGAATTGATTTATTAGCATCATTTCCAACACAAATCGTGTAATTTACTGATTGGTCCACAAGTAAAAGAAGCAAATAAAGAATCATACTTCAGATCTACAAATGTTGAAAAGGTGGAGTGATAATAGATTGACACGTAGAAAGCTTTGCTTTTAAAATTCAATTAATCATGTTCAGTCATGTAAGCAATTCAATCGTACAGATCATTCACAATCTTATTTTTTATAGGGTTCAGGAATGGAATATCAGCATTTTAGAGTGCCCAACAACGTCAGAACATAAAAGATATAGTAAAATTATAAAAAAATATATTTATAAATACAAAAGGTATATCCGAATACAAATATATATATGTATATCTAAAATTGTATGGTGGACGCTTCTGGTTACTCAAAAAACTGAGCACTCCGAATAATTTCTCTTTTTTATATTATTGTTCATGAATACTAACTCTAGTCCAATTATTCAATTAATTAGTAGAATATATTACCAATTCAAATATTCTATAAACACTTATTGGTAATTTCATTTCTTATATCTTACTGGAAACAATATTTGTATTATAAGAACAAGCCCTGTCCAAATTTCCTAAAAAAGAAAAAAAAATGTATTATAAGTTCTGTTGCATACGATATTATACCAAACAACACATCAAGTTTGTTCTCAAATAATGACTAGAGTTATCTTGGCAACAAAACTTTATAAATAAAATATATAATTTTATTATCATTTTATTTTTTTCAATATCCCATGCAAATTTAAAGTGCAAATAGGAAAAAGTATGAATCAAGACAAACAGTATATTGCATGACAGATCCCTCAATAATAAATACAGATGTTTTTTCAATACATTATTCATTTTTTTTCACCAATTTAAAAAATACATATTCCAGTTTCAAACCAAAATCTCCTCAAATGATGCAATCAAACTTTCTCTCCAGAAACGATTCTTCTTCAGTCTCCTCCTCCTTGTATTGCTTGCCCTACATTTAAATAAAATAAATAAAATATTGATATGAAACATTATTGCTGGTAGAAGAATAATACTTCCCATTTGTCCATTTCCTAACAAACTGAGAGACCTTGTTTCGTACCAGAAACGCAAATCAATGATTAATCAATCAATCGCTTGCATGAATTGACTGACTCCCACAATAAAAAAAAAAAGAATAAAATATTAATTAAAATTTCGCACTAACCAATATTGATTATGAAACACAACAAAATCAGTCGGTACATTTTTCCCCTCATCGTTTCTGTTCCACTGATACAAAGCATGAGTTCTGTTTTTTATTTCCAAAGTTGAGTGACCGTAACTTGCCTCTCTAAATGCCGAATAATCAGGTTGCGGATCATAAAACCTACAAAAAACATCAAATAAATAATTTTACGCAAAAAATAACTAGTTTAAATTAATTAAATATTATTATATTATTCTTACTTAGACGCAAGGCCTTCTTGATTCCCACCATCTCCAACCGTGATGTAAACAGGGGCCCACTTGTCAGGCACAGGATACCGATTCCCACTCGTTATATTGTAATTAATATTCGATATGCGATACTACAATCAAATAAAAAAAATAAAAAAGACCTAATTAAGTCAACAATTTTGAACATTTTTCAAAAATTTTGGAAACTTTTAACGTAAGGAATACGGATTGTTCGTAAGCATGAACATGGCCAGAAAAGACCAACTCAACTATGGACTTGTTTAATTTTTCTTCTTGTGCTTTGTAATTAATTACCTAAAACTTGCATCTCCACTTTTTAGTAAAGTATATCGCTAAAATGGGCTACTAAACTTTAAAAAAAAACACAAAAAAATTCCAAACTTCCAAAGTTCCAAAATATCAAATTTTTTAAACTTACGGATCGTTCGTAAGCATGAACATGGCCAGCAAAGACCAAGTCGACCTTATACTTAACAAACCAAGGCTCAAAAACGGCCCGCATGCTTTCTCCCTCCATATAATGTGCCTCGTTAGAGTTATAAATCGGCGCGTGCATTAAAATTATGAGCCACGGCGTTTTTTCCCTGTCCACTTGTTTTAGTTCTTGCTCTAACCACTTCCACTGAGGCGTGTATTTCACTGAAATGTTAAAAGGAAATAATGAATGAATAATGAGAAGTTTGAAGAAAGCCCCTGCATTATGTCAAAATTGCAAAAGCCCCTATATTATTGGAAATTGCAAAAGCCCCTGCATTATTATCAAAATTGCAACCAAAAAAAAAAAACCTAGCGTTAGTTCCAAACTTACACCGTTGGTTTTCTACTGTAATTATTTGAAAATAAAAATTGTTTAATTAATCTTTCTCCCACTTTAAAAAATTTATCAAAAAAACCTTAAAATTCCTAGTTTGATTAAAAAAAATCTTAAAAGTTTTCCACAATAAAGTGGGGCTTTCTTGCAATTTCCAACAACGCAGGGGCTTTTTTGCGATTTCGGCATAACTTGAGGGCTTTTATGAGAATTTTCCATGGTTCAAATTGGACTGGAGGGGACGGGGAGGGAGTACCGAACGGGGAGTAACTGGAGAGGACGATGACATGGGCGGACGCGCGTCGGATGGAGTACCAGAGCGGCGAGCTGCTGTTCGACGCGCGATGAGGCGTCACGTATCTGTGGAGGAATGGCTTCATTGTGTCCACCTCTCCCTGAAAAAGTTATAATTATTTTGATGTTTTGGTTGTTGGATTATTATATGATTATTTGAGGGGGAAAATGTAAGAATATCACGTATATAGTTATAAAACATGAGAAGTATCATGTATATGGTACCCCTTGTTTCCATATGTTTCGGAAAATTCCGACCTGACCTTGATTTGTTTATTTATTATTTTTCTTTATTTATACATTAATAATGAGGAAAAACTGAAAAGGGTAATTTATATATTTAAAAAAAATATATTACAAGAGAAAGTGGATTCATCATACTTCTTCTGTTCTATATGGCTAGCCATGATATTTAAAGTTTCGCAGGGTAACAGGTGAAATTCCATTCCGCCTTATTTTTCATTTTATAACCATAAAAAATTCCTTTTCTTCTTCTAATTTTCCGTCTAAATATATTCTTATTTATTTTTCCAACCACAAAGCAAAAAATCTACAAACCAATCGCCCACAGAATTTCAAAAATAAAAAAACAACTTTCTTCCTTATCCTTACCAAATCAGGGCGGTATTCAATCTCGTGATTGCCAGCCGTCCAGATCCAGGGCTGGTACGCACAACTAACCTCCACAAAGCGGGCCCAGCTGTCCCACCTTATCCCATCGTTGTGCGCGTACCTGTCGGCATACGATAGGTCCCCCACGAACAGCACGCTCTGCGCTGAAGACTGCATGTAGTGCTGGAGGGTCGACAAAGAATTGTACGTCTGGCCCAAATCACCTGGTGAAAGGAAGAAAGAACGCAATTTTGTGAAATGGCCCCTGTGGTTTTGGGAATTTGTGAATTGGGCCGACAGGGCAAAGATAGATAAATAACACACTCTGCCCTTCAGACTGTATGTAGAGCTGGAGGGTTCAGAGTGAATTGTATGTCTGGCCCAAATTGGCCCAAATCACCTGGTAAAATAAAAAAGGGAATTTTGTAAAAAGATCCCTGTGTTTTATGAAATTTCGGAAAGGCCCCTGTCACCATCAGAAAGGTCGGATTGAACGTGAGGTCAGGAAGTAAAATTTTATTTGGTACAAAAATAATACTCCATGCCTGTCCAATTTTTCTTTTGTGTTTTCCGTGAAAGTTGAGATAGTACTATGTGAGAATGTGAATTGCAATAAATATGTGTTTTATGTATTGAGAATGTTTGAGAAATTTGATTCGGTGAGGAAATATTTTTAAGGGTGAAAGAAGGAAAAATGGACCTATAATGCCGAATTTGTACGGGGCGTCAGGATCGAGAGCTGGAGGAGTTTGGAACCAGAATTCACGCGCTGAGTCATCATTCCCAATTTTGTAGTAATATTTCGTATTATACTGAAATTAACAAAAATACACATAACAAAAGGAAAGTTTTTTCTTTTTAAATTAGATAAATAGTAAAAGATGGACACTCACTTGAAGGCCTTCGACAAGGCAATGGTGTATAAATCCAGATTTATAATCGAAAAATGTATAATTTCTATAATCTCCTTTTGCTTTCAAATTATTTTCATTTTTTTCAGTACCGTAAAATACTTCACTGGTACCAGGCTCGTCAGGAGTAACCCAAGATATTATAACAGCTTTTCCATCATAGTCACCTTGCGTAATATGCACCTAGTTTCAACATAAATAAATAAATATATACTTTTTTTTATATTTTTTTACTTTATTATGGTAAAAAATGATGAAGTACCTGTTGAGGGGCATTATAACCCTTTGGAACTGAAAAGACTTCATTGTCTAACGGAATATCATCAGATGGAAATTCGGTACGGACAAATGAACTGGTGCGGCCAGAAATAGTATATTCGAAAAAGAATTGAAGGAAAAGAGAAAATATAAATATGTGTCTCAAAATACTCTCCATGGATTTTTGATAAATAACTTTGAGCTCTCAGCCTGAAAAAAAGAAAGAAAAAAAACATTTGCTTTCAATTAATTAAGCTATAATTAATATCTGAGTAAATTAACATGAAAAGATACTAACTTGGAATAAGGCCTGGAATTATGCCCAATTCCAGGAATAATTCCTGCATAAATTCCCAATAGTTAAAGCTAGAACTTAGTTTCAGTTACGTAAAAGTCATGTGGCCTCAAACTGATCCAAAATTAGCAACCCTTCTAAGGCATACATATATCACATCACTAAAGAATTAAGATAAAGGTGAATAGTCCTTATCATGTTAAGTTAGGTGATCATATTCTTAGAAGTGCTTCAGGATAAAAAAAATCAATTTATACTCCTAATCAAAAGCAAAACCACTTATTGTATGAAATAAACCATCTTTTGTATTCAATCTGAACCCACTGAAATAAGACTAATTTTTAACATTTTGGCCCATCAGATCCATAACCATTTCTCTCAACATACATCACGCACTACAAAAATTCCCAAATTGAGCTAATCCAGATAGAAACGAAACATAAAAACATCTAATTTCAGACTATAAGACTAAAAAGATATCAAAATCGCTTACACTGGCGAAGCATTTGCAGTTCGCTATTCAGCTCAAAGCGAGAGGAGAGGAGAGGAGAGGAGATTTGCGTGGCAGCGAAATTGTCTAGGTGGCAACAAAGGAAATTTAATACGTGTAATGTAATCGCCTTGGTCAGTCGGGTGGGACTTAACAAGTAATCACTGAATTGTGGGTCCCAGAATATCCTTGGATTTGAATTCCAGGTTTTTGGACAATTCAGTATTTGCGTTCTCGGATATTTAGAATTGGGTGTAATCACTAAATGTCCCAAATCGGAGGGTCATTTCTGAAAAATATCCACTTGGAAGAAGCATCCTCTTCTCTTGACGATCTCCTTTTTCCGATCTTTCTTCTTCGAGTGAAAATGGGGAGATCCTTTGCGTACTTAGTGTCAGTTTTGCTCATCGTTTCCATTTCATGCGTCTTCTCTCCGATCTCAGCTTCTCCGTATGGGTACGTTTTCACTTTTTGAGCAATTCCCTCTTGATAAGCGTACTGTTGACCCTAATTTGGATTTAATTTACTTGTTTAGGTCTGGAGATGGATACGCAATTGCTGGACGGATCAAGCTTGATTGTAAGTATATCGTAATTAAGGCCTGAATCATTCATATACTTAATCTAAGCATAAAACAAGCTTAGAAATTGAAATCTAATTGATTTGTATTAGCTCTGTAGCGTGCCTGATTGGTACGGAATCCAAATCCTAGAGTGAATTGTAGCTTAATTGAATCTTAATAATAAGTCTAGACCAAATTCTCTATTAAAAGAAAATAAAAGGCATCCTTTTTATACCAGTACTTCACCAGATAGATCAAATAGTACATATGAAACAAACCTAGTATTCTTTTTGAAAATTAGTCTGTGGTGAGTGAATCTAAGCTTTCTATTATTTATTTTGTTATAATCAATAAGTACTTCAAAAAATGCATAGTTTTTATTAATTATAATTATCATTTTTATAACAGCTGTGGGACCCAAAGTATTTGGCCAATCTCCAAAATTATCACAAACAAAAGTGATACTTAATGGCGGCCAAAGAGTTACATTTGTCAGACCAGATGGTTATTTCTCATTGTATGCTTTTTATCTTATATTTATTAATTTATTCTGAAATTTTATCTCAATTTAACCTCTAATTTATGCAAATAATTCCAGTTTTATATGAAAGAAATAAAAATGGAAGTTATTTAAACGTAAAAATTGATATTATTTAATACTTAATTTTAATTTTCCTTGATGTATTATAAGTCATGATGTGCCAGCCGGGACTCATTTGATTGAAGTTTCTTCTATGGGTTATTTCTTCTCACCTGTACGTAATTTAATTTCGTCTTATTTTGAATTTTAAAATTACAAAAAAGTAAATAATTATAGTTTATTTATTTATTAATCTTGTAATTTAGGTGCGTGTTGATATCAGCGCGAGAAATCCTGGTAAAATTCAAGCAGCTTTGACTGAGAATAGAAGAGTGCTAAATGAACTTGTTTTAGAGCCTTTGAAAGAGGAGCAATATTATGAGGTATTATTTATTTTTTTATATCTTCCCAGCCTTTCTTTATTATATTAACCTTGTACATTTTCTAAAATATACTTCCAAATAATATTATTTTTTATTATTATTCTTTTCAGATAAGGGAGCCATTTTCAATTATGTCGATAGTGAAAAGTCCAATGGGATTAATGATCGGTTTTATGGTTCTTGTTGTTTTCATTTTCCCCAAAATGATGGAAGGCATAGGTACAAATATTTGATATATATTTCATAAATAAGTAATCTGAGAAATATTTTATTATTTTAATATGATATGATTTTTTACTTTTTGTGCAGATCCTGAAGAAATGAAGCAGGCACAAGAACAAATGAGACAGCAAGGCATCCCTTCTCTCTCTAGCTTGGTTGCTGGAGCTGCTGGATCTGGAAGGAATTAATTGTAATTTTGGTTAAATTCTATGTTTAATAGGAATTTATAAAGAACATTTGTGTTTTTATTGGTGACATTGCTATTGTTTTTGTAGTAATATGACTAGGTTTGTTTTTCACTTTTATTTTTTAGTATTACTGAAATGAATATGTAATTTTGATTTGTTGCGGTGACTTCTTTTTATTTATGAAGTCTCAAATTGACTGTCTTCCACTTTTACTTATGTCTGGTCAGTGAATTGTACTGTGGTGATAAACAAATTTGATGTATTTTTTGTGCATTGTACAAAATTTTATCTTTATTTAATCTTTTTTTGATATTTACTTGGTATTTTGGGAGTGAAAATGGAAATCCATCGTTATTCCAATTAATGCGTGACAGATATGATTGTCTTTAGGTATCTTAACAAAACTAAAAGCAAATATGCGGCAGAGAATAAGCATCTTTATTCCACAATTCGAGGATAACTCTAAGAACTTATTCCCCAAATTATTGTGGTGAAGGAATTGAGTTGTTTATCCTCTTATCCAGTCTTTTTCTTTCTATCCAGTGATCTTTTTCTCTTCAGAATTTTATACTTCTTAAATGGTTATATCATTTTTATTCTTGTCGCATTTTGAGCCATTGTAGTATTGTTTTTTTATTTAAAAATGTCTGGCAAATATAAATTTGATTAAATCACTGCGATCTTGTCTGATGATTAACATGGTGAGAGGGATCTGAAAGAGAATCCTATAAGAAGATAGTGATACCAACCTATGTTCTTGGACTGCTGAGCAGTGCACATTTTCTCAGTTTCTTCACGTCTCCAGTCAAAAACACTGGAGGTGTCCTGTGAAATTAATAATGATAATGATCTTCATGTACAAAATGTCCCAAATATGCGAATGGTTAAAAGGCAGTTACAATCTTCTCTGCTACAAATGGAGAGAGAAGATCAAAGCAGAAGTTTATATTTTCACCCTTCATCTTGTGCCTCACCTTGCAAAACCGAAACAACAATTTATTTATTTATTTTTGATGAATTTTGGAGAGAGCTTGTAATATCCCCTTCCAAATGAAACAATTTAGAATGAAATAAATCATCCAAATTTAGAATATGACATTGTTCTGACGTGTTATCGATGAATATGAAATTTTTTATATGAATCAAATACAAATAAGGGTAAATACAATGTAATGAAAATATTAAAACATTTATTCAACAAATTTTCACATAAACTGCTCATTAGCATCCACATCAGTCAGTTCACTGAAGCACTTTTAACCTCGGTTTGACACGTGTCACCACCCTCACGGTCCATTTTTACATTCTTCTACGCAAGAGACTTTTTTAACTAACAAGAAAAGAATGGCGCGTATGTAGAAGTACGTAGAAATCAAAGTGAGCATGCATCTACATGACATAGTTGATCAATTCATCAATAATTCACATATTAAATATATATTTTTCGAATAATTCAAAACATGTGAAGTTGTTTCCATTTCAATAATTCGCATTCATTCATTAATTTTTGACAAGAGAAAAATTCGACCCGAATTTTATAAATTTTTACCAAATAATAATATTTTTCGAATTATTTCTAAATAAAAAATTTGTATTTACATAATTTATATATTGAATTATTCCGGCTGAATTGACGAATTATTACTGTCTCAATTTTATTTGACCGAATATTTGACCGACTTAAAAAAAATATTCAATATGAAATATACACCAACATATGGATCGTATTATTCTATTACGAGTGACTATGCTACGTGATTGCTCTCACTAAATTGACACTTTTACCCGGTCACTCTTTCTCTCTTCTCGTATATAAAACCGATCCTCAGTTTCCATTCTCTCAGCTCATCTCGCTCTCACTCTCAATATCAAAATCAAAAGACCAAGAAACAAAAAACGAAATTCACAACGAAATATCAAATATGGGTTATGCTTTATTGCCGGACTTAGGAACAGAGATATTAATACCGATAGCTGCTGTTGTGGGCATTGTTTTCTCACTAGTGCAGTGGGTTTTGGTCTCAAAGGTGAAGCTATCGCCGGCGTCCGGCGGAGGGGATAAAGGCGCCGGTGAGTGCCTGATTGAGGAAGAAGAGGGACTAAATGAGGACAGTGTTGTTGAGAAGTGTGCTGAGATTCAAAACGCCATTTCTGAAGGTAATGGTTCTTTCTTTATGTTTTTTTTTTTGCATGCATGAGATTGAAAGTTGAAATTTGAGGGTGGGTGGAGAAATAAGTTTGATTTCCTTTTGGATAAATATATTTTTTTGTTTTGTGAATTTGATGAGCATATTGAGAATCAAAATGCAATTCCTGAAGGTAAAAGGTTCTGTCTTTTTGGGTTTTCTTGCGTGTGTGCCCGTTTAAAAGTGGAAATCTGTACTGTATATAGATAAGGGGCAGTTGCATTTTTTTTTGCATATATTATCATGAAAAATTCAAAATTTGACTACAGCTGAATTTCAGTGTTTCTTATAATGCCATCAGCTAGTTTACTAACTAATTATGATTAGACTTAGATCTGCTGTTTCTGAATTGCACACTGACAATGAACAAGTTAACTCATTATATTCATGTATTAATTAATTATTATTGTGGGTGTTTTTTTGCATTTACTCGGTTGTTACTTGTTAGTATGTCTACAATCAGTATAAATTCTCTCCAATTTTTTTGGTAATTGGAGATCTCAATTTTCATAAAACTGAAGAGGATCAGAAAAACAGACAATTGTGACTCTGTTTTCATTTGTTAAATCATGAATTAGAATAAAATTTGGTCACTTCTGTTTTTCTTTCTATTAGTTTACATCACTAGTCACTACTTTGAAAGATACTTATTAAAACGGTAATTATTATTCATTTTATTTTGTGGATGCAATGCAATAGCTAGCATAGTGGGAAAAAAAAAAAGAGAATTCTTCTAAAAAACTGCTTGATAAGGCTAAAATGTAGATATTTATTGGGTGGTCATATAGATAAAGTGCTAAGGAAAACTTTAACTTGCTCTCTCATTTTCCCACAAAAACGTCATATAATTATTATTGGACCCTATAATGTCATGATTTTTATATTTACTCCCTCCTATGATGTCATGTTTTTATATTTATACTTCCTATGATGTTATATTTTTGTATTTATACTCTTTATGATGTAATGTGAGAAAATGAGGAGGCACCATAAATGCCCTCAAAGTGCTAATATTGGGGTCCCTTATGAAAGCTATCTAAAAACACTTAATACTCCACAAATATCATTAGGACCAAATTATTAAGTATAAATCATGCGAATGAGAAAGTGCCACCTGTCCGAAATAACTAATTTACTGACATGGCATGTTTTTGTTTGTTGGGTCCGCTGTAAACCAGTGATGTGTATTGATTATTATGTTTGTTTAATGTGGTCCGTAGAATGAGCTTTCATAGGAGATGAGATGCTCCACAAGCTTCTTTTGTTCTTTTCTCACCTACATTGAACTGAAAAATACTTTATCCTGCCATAATGTGATGTGTTTTCCCCTACCCTACTGAACTGGGAATTCTCGAATTCTCAATTATCATTATCACATAAGATTGATCGAAACAATTATATTAATATAAAAGGTATATCCTGATAATAAAAAAGATAAATTTAGGTACTTATAATAATATATATATGACTAAATAATTATCATTGTCACATAAGATTGATTAAAATAATTATATTAATTATAGAAGGTATATCCTGATAATACAAAAGGGTAACTTATAATAGTATATTTATGACTAAATGATTATCATTATTTTATAAGATTGATTAAAACAACTATATTAATATAAAAAGGTATATCCTGATAATAAAAAGGGTAAATTTAGATACTTATAACAGTACATTTATGACTAAATAATTGTCATTACCAAATAAGATTGGTCAAAATAAATATATTAAAAAATAGGGTATATCCTGATAATGAAAACAGTAAATTTAGGTACTTATAACAAACATTATATTCATAACTAAATAATTATAATTACCATATAATATACTTATTTATATATGTATAAATACCAAATATGGTTTTTATATTATGACCCGATTTTGAGATTATTGAGACAATTATTGAGACCATTTTGTATTCAAGACCTGATGTAGAATAAACTTCTCTAGAAGCCCAAAACAAAAATTCCTTAATTATTGCAGTAATTTTTCTTCCAAAATTTCTTCTTACCTATTTGGAGCACGATTACCTTTCTACCCTTGGTTCTTTAGTAGTGTATTAACTAATTTCTCTAGATGACCAAATACGGTCTAATCAAATAATCAAATATACTTTTCAATTTTCTCCAACCATGTTGCAAGTTCTAACATGCATAGTACACTAGATAAAATATGTTTAAACATATCAGATTGAATTAATTTTGACAAAAATAATTGATAACTGCTCTCTAACTCATCAGTGCATTTACCATTTTCCTTTACAAGCATAATCTATTAATTAATCATTTACAGCTACTCGGTTCAACAATTTCTCATTTTATTTAAATTTTGTTAACATTTTCTCATTTCTCAATCCAGGCGCGACGTCGTTCCTCTTCACGGAATACAAATACGTCACGATCTTCATGGTCATCTTCGCCCTCCTAATCTTCCTCTTCCTCGGTTCCGTCGAGAGCTTCAGCACTAAATCCCAACCCTGCACATACAACAAATCCCAAATGTGCAAACCGGCCCTCGCCAACGCTCTCTTCAGCACCATATCCTTCCTTCTCGGCGCCATCACCTCCTTAATCTCCGGCTTTTTAGGAATGAAGATCGCCACTTACGCCAACGCCCGAACTACTCTCGAGGCCCGAAAGGGCGTCGGAAAGGCTTTTATCGTAGCATTTCGGTCCGGGGCCGTTATGGGGTTTTTGTTAGCCGCCAACGGGCTTTTGGTGCTTTATATAACGATTAATTTGTTTAGCATTTATTACGGGGAGGATTGGGAGGGGCTCTTTGAGGCGATCACGGGGTATGGACTTGGGGGCTCTTCGATGGCGCTTTTTGGGAGAGTTGGGGGAGGGATTTATACGAAGGCCGCTGATGTTGGCGCTGACCTCGTCGGAAAGGTCGAGAGGAATATTCCCGAAGATGATCCTCGAAACCCCGCCGTAAGCATCATTTCCGTTCCTTTTCTTTTTTTTTTAAATTATATTATGATATG
This sequence comes from Juncus effusus, assembly GCA_027726005.1. Taxonomy (NCBI): domain Eukaryota; kingdom Viridiplantae; phylum Streptophyta; class Magnoliopsida; order Poales; family Juncaceae; genus Juncus; species Juncus effusus. The sequence goes on from CM050898.1 coordinate 1,121,025, forward strand.
TTTATCTATGTATCTATATATTTGTTTTTTTATTTTTTATTTTTTATTTTTTCTTTCTTTATATTATTTATTTAATTATTATTTAATTTGTTTATTACTTATTATTTATTTAATTATGTTATTTATATTTATCTATTATTATTTATTTAATTATAATAATATCTATTATTATTTATATTTATATATTAACTTAATATTATTTATATTTAATTATATTATGATTTCTTAATTTATTCATTTATGTATATTATACATTATGATCTATTTATTTGTATATTTATTTATTTATTTATTTATTTTCGACTAGGTGATTGCGGATAATGTGGGAGATAATGTGGGAGACATAGCGGGAATGGGATCGGATCTCTTCGGTTCATACGCTGAGTCATCATGTGCGGCTCTAGTCGTGGCCTCGATTTCTTCCTTCGGAGTAAACCACGACTTAACAGGAATGTTATATCCGCTTCTCATCAGCTCAATGGGCATCATAGTTTGTTTGATAACCACTCTTTTCGCGACGGATTTCTTTGAGATTAAAGCGGTGAAGGAAATCGAACCGGCGCTGAAGAACCAGTTGATTATTTCGACTGTGTTGATGACGGTTGGGATTGGGATTGTTAGTTGGGTCGCTCTGCCGAGTAGTTTCACCATTTTTAATTTCGGCGTTCAGAAAGATGTTAAAAATTGGTACGTAATTGTTGTAGCTTGAAAAATTATATTATTTTAAATATAGTTTGATTTCTTGCAGCTGTCTCATTTTTGTAAATTTTCAGGGAGTTGTTCTTCTGTGTGGCAGTTGGTCTTTGGGCGGGTCTCATAATTGGCTTTGTAACTGAATACTACACTAGCAATGCGTACAGGTACATATAACATTAACACCCATATCATCATTCATAAAAGGTATTTCGGTAACTACTTGCATATCTACACTAAGCTATTGTAATCACAATCTACTTAAATACGCTAAATCTCTAATTGACATGTACAAAATAGTTACATTAATCTGATAACTTTTCTTGTTTTCAGCCCAGTACAGGACGTGGCGGACTCTTGCCGCACCGGTGCGGCGACCAACGTGATCTTCGGCCTCGCGCTGGGCTACAAATCCGTGATCATCCCGATCTTCGCGATCGCGGCCTCAATCTTCGTCAGCTTCAGCTTGGCAGCCATGTACGGAATCGCTGTCGCTGCTCTCGGCATGCTGAGCACGATCGCAACCGGACTTGCAATTGATGCGTACGGACCGATCAGTGATAATGCGGGCGGGATTGCTGAGATGGCGGGCATGAGTCATCGGATTAGGGAACGGACGGACGCGCTTGATGCTGCTGGAAATACTACCGCTGCTATTGGCAAAGTAAGAAATAATTGGTTTTGTTTTTATTTTATTTTTGGATTATTTATATTTACTTTTGTATATTTATATTTATTTATTATATTTATGCATGCAGTATATTTATTTTTTTATATATATTTTTATATTCTGGTCATGCAATATATTTTATTTAAAAAAAAATAGTTATTTTTATATATTTTTCGTGTATTATATTTATTTATTTATATTATTTTTTAATTTTATACTATTTTATTATTTTTCATGCATTATATTTATTTATTTATTTATATTCTTTTAAAAAAATTAAAAAAAATTATTTATATTTTTTAATTATATTTGAAAACAAAAAGAAGAATCTTTCGACTAACTACCACTCTTTCCATTTCCAGGGTTTCGCGATCGGATCCGCGGCCCTAGTCTCTCTCGCCCTCTTCGGAGCATTCGTGAGCCGAGCCTCAATCTCAACAGTCGACGTGTTAACTCCCAAAGTCTTCATCGGGCTCATCGTGGGCGCGATGTTGCCCTACTGGTTCTCCGCCATGACGATGAAATCTGTGGGATCTGCCGCTTTAGAAATGGTGGAGGAAGTCCGGAGGCAGTTTAATACTATTCCTGGGTTGTGATACAAGAAAAAATATCATCTCAGAAAATATCTTAACTTATTATTGTTGCTAAATATGTTAAGTTTGATATAACAACAGGTTGATGGAGGGGACCACGAAGCCGGATTACGCGACGTGTGTGAAGATCTCGACGGACGCGTCGATTAAGGAGATGATCCCGCCTGGCGCGCTTGTGATGCTCACGCCGCTTATTGTGGGGACGCTGTTTGGTGTTGAGACTCTTTCGGGGGTTCTTGCTGGGTCTCTTGTTTCTGGCGTTCAGGTTTGTGTTTGGTAGTTTTTTAGTTAGTTATTTTTGTAAGAATGATGATAGAGAGGAAATTGGTTAGTTATTTATGCAAATATTTTGATAAATTTTGTTGGTTTGGCAGATTGCTATCTCGGCGTCTAACACCGGTGGAGCGTGGGATAATGCGAAGAAGTACATTGAGGTATTCATTCTTTTTTACCCTAATTAATTAATTGTTTCCTTGTATATTATATGGAGAAGATTAGTCATATAAAATAGAGCAATTTAATAAAATATATCATTAGACTGAATTACTTGGCTAAATTTTAATATATCGCCTTAAACTAAATAATTATATTGGATCAGTATATCATTTAGACAGGTTAACTAGAATCAATTATTTTTTGTGTTCAGGCTGGAGCATCAGAGCATGCGAGGTCTTTGGGTCCGAAAGGATCGGACCCGCACAAGGCAGCTGTAATTGGTGACACGATAGGTGACCCTCTAAAGGACACGTCAGGCCCGTCTCTCAATATTCTCATCAAGCTCATGGCTGTAGAATCCCTAGTCTTTGCTCCCTTTTTCGCCACACATGGCGGTATTCTCTTTAAGTACTTGTAAGAAAAGAGAGAGAGACAGAAAGAACTGGAGAGAGACTAGTTCTGGACCTTCTGGTAGTTTTTTGTGGTTAATTATTTAAATTATTTGTTTGGTTTGGTGATTGGGTCATGTCCGTTATTGTTTAATTAATTTCGTGGCTTTAGCTGTATAATTGAGTTTGTATGTACGATACGCTGATTTGGATGAGCAGAGTTTTTCCTGTAAGATATAATTTCTTCTCATAATTTGTGGTGATTTTGTGGTATTCTTCATTTGTTTTATATCAACTATGACTATGAAGCGAAAATTTACCTTTGTAATTATTAAATCTATTCATTTAAAATATTAAAAAAAATCAAAAAGACTCAACAACAGTTTTTTAAAAATAATTCTCCAAAAAAACATCAAAAAGAGACAACTACAAGAAAAGAAATATTTACAACACTGGTTTCTTTATTTCTTGTTTACTATTTTTAAAGCGGCCCATTAAGGCCCACATAAATCCATCTTTCTTCTCTCCCTTCCATTCCAACTCCAACAGAGAGACCAGAACCAGACCAATCAAAACCCTACCTACGCCGGAAGGAGCAGTTTGCAGTAAGCAAATCGAAGCAGGAGAAATTCAGATCCGTGTTCTTCTCTTTACTCTCTGCCCATCAGGTTTATTTTCAGTTTCTTTATCTCTTCGATCATATGTTTCTTTATTCGAAAGATTGATGTGCTTTCACCTTACGATCATTCTTGTATAATTGTCATAGCTTTGCTCAATTGCGAATTAAAGCCCAAGAAGGAGAAACTTCAGATCCATCAGATCGTGCTACCTCCTCCTCCTCTGCATCAGGTTTCATCCCACTTTTTCGATCATTTTTTTCTTAATTCAGAAGCTTGATTTGATCCTTATGCCGTCTTTAAATGTTCAAAGCAGTAGTTTGCTACTTTACTTACTCGTGTACTTACTGCTAGAATTATCTTGTTTCTATGAATGCACTCAAGAAACATAAAAGGAAGAAGATCATCAACCATCACGTGAGGAGGCAGAGCCGAAAGTTTGATATTAAGCAAAAGAGTCCAATGAGATTTGTCCTTTTCGGATTCATTTAGAGTCCATAAATTCATCACTCCATTCCGATCCGGCCAAACTGAAACCCAACTTAACCGACCATTCAGATCAATTATTGCCGACTCACAGTTCTCGTGCTTCTCTTTTGGAGCTTCTATATATCCGAAGTTCTCTTCTGAGAGATCAAAGAATAAAACCCAAATAACCGAATCCTTTACTGTTTCCCAATGCATAGCTGCACCAATATTAATAGCTCTATGCACATTAAACACAGGTAAACCTCCTTCGATTTGTCTCCACAAGCTTAGATCTTTTCCTACTGTGAACACTTCCATTATGCGCCCAGCGTAAGTAGGGCTTCGCTCCAATTCCTCATAGAAATGCAAGATCTTATACTCATACGTATTATGATTGAACGCAAAATTCCACTTTTGCGACTTGTAAAATTTATATGATGGATTTTAGAGAGAAACGGACTCACGGGTTGCGGGATTAAATACGAAGATTATGTCATAATCTCCTTTCATGCAAACAAGGCCGTTGCATGATCCAACAACAAAACGACATCTATGATTTCGTATCTGTTCGGGTATCCAAAGATGACGATCGAAAGATCCTTTCGCACAAATTTCAATTGGGTACGTAGAGCTAGAAATTAGATCAGGATGAGGGTTTTTACTAACGAATTTGAGGTGCGTTTGTGCGAATGATGCCGGGGAAACTAATGCGCACCAAGGCTTGGAGACTAGTTTGGATTTGATTATTGACTTGACAGGAAGTCGGATTAGAATCCGCTTGATTATATCAAGAGGGATTTCCTTCATTTCCTCCCTCTGTTCTTTCGAAGAAGACCCATCTTCGTACATTGTTATGGCTCCCTTTTCCATTATTTTTTTGTCCTACATACACAAGCATGAAATTACAGAAGGAATAATTAGATTTTGATTTCATAATTGTAGTGTTGAAGTGATATCTGGGCAGGACGACTACACGGGATCTGGTTTAGTCCCTCCTTACCGTGCTTATGTTGAGAGTTTGATTCGCTTGCCGAAAGGTGCAATCAACTATCTTTAACTAAGTATAAATCGTCGGGATTTAGAGATTTCAATTTATGTGCACTTTTACAATTCAGATTTCAATGTTTGTGCACTTTTACAATTCAGATTTCAATTTATGTGCACTTTTATAGTTCAAAAGTGTTTCCTTTACGTCAAAATTGCATGTGCGGCGTGTGAGCTAATTTGGATGAGTAGCAGAAATTTTCTGTTTTTAGATATAATTACTTCTCATAATTTATGGTGATTATGTGATGTTGTTTATTAATCTTTTAAGCGGCACATTAAGGCCCATCAAAGCCCATCAACTTTTGAATCTTAATGGACGGTTAAGTTGGGTTTCGGTTTCACAAGAGAAGAATGGAATGATGAATTTATGGGCTCTAGATGAATATGTAAAGAACAAATCTAATTGGACTCTTTTGCGTGCTATCAAACTCCCGGATTCGATTTGTGGTGATTATCCTGATTTTGCGCTGATTTGTGATAATTGTCCTGATTTTGCGCTTAAATTTAGGCCCAAAAACAAGATAGTTGTGAAAGATCTAAGAACACGTGAACTCCCCTTCCTCATTGACAGACTAAACCCACCAAAAACCCTCCTCACTTCCAACAGCACAACACAAGGCCATCGATCAGGTTTTTTGACAGCGCAAGTGAGAGCGGAGTGAGCAAATCGAGGAGAAACTTCATCCTCCGTCTCCCCCCTTCGGCCCTCTCTTTCGTCAGAAGGTGCCGGCACCGTCCCTCTTTACTCTTTCCGTCAGGTTTCTTTTCAATCATATGTTTTTTTCTTCGAAAGCTTGATTTTTCTTGACCTTGCGCCATCTTGTAGTTGTCATTGCTTCCCTCAATTGAATCTAAATGCCGAAGTCTAATTATTCCTTCTGTAATTTCGTACTTTTTTATGTAGGACCAAAAGAATCATGGAAAAGGGAGTCATGACCACATACGAAGTTGGATCTTCAAATTCAAACAAACCGAGGGAAGAAATGGAACAAATCCTCCCTCTAGACATAGTCGAGCAGATATTAATCAGGCTTCCTGTGAAGTCAATAATGAAATCCCGTTTAGTATGCAAGCTTTGGTGCTCGTTTATCTCTGACGCATCATTCATACAAGCTCACCTTAAATTCGTCAATAACAACCCTTCTCTTTTTTAATTCCGTGAACATTGTTTGTATACTTGAAAAAGGATCTTCCAAATGTGAGCCTTGGATACCCGAACCAATACGAATCCATAAATATCCTCTTGTTGTTGGATCATGCAAGGGGCTTGTTTGCATGAATGGAAATGAGAATATAATCGTCGTATTTAATCCCTCAACTCGTGAGTCGGTTTATCTCCCAAATCCATCTTTCGGAAAATTTTACGAGTGGGAAAAGTGGAATTTTGTGTTCAATCATGATACGAATGAGTATAAGATCTTGCATTTCTATGATGAATGGGAGCCTAACCCTACTTATGCTGGGCAAAAAATGGAAGTGTTCACACTAGGAAAAGATCTAAGCTTGTGGCGACAAATCGAAGGAGGTTCACCTATGTTTCATGTGGGTCGATTTATTAATATTGGTGCAGCTATGTATTGGGAAATAATAAAGGATTCAGTTATATGGGTTCTCTCTTTTGATCTCTCAGAAGAGAAATTCGGATATATAGAAGCTCCGAAAGAGAAGCACGAGAAATGTGAGTGGGTAATAATGGATCTGAATGGACGGTTAGGTTGTTTTTTTTAAATAGTAGGCGAATAGCCTACGTTTAGAGTTTTCATTGAAAAAATTGAAAGTTGCGGATTACATTAAATATTTATAAATTGTGAATTCCTAAATATTGTAGAGCATCCGAAGACAATAAAATTGACTACAAAATTAATTTATCAAGTTTATTGTGAACCAAAATTTTGTTCATATGTATATATTTATACGAGAATCAAGTTATCTGCAAAATAACTTCACCGTACTAAAACTGAATCTCAAATTCTCAATCATCTATTGCCTTGTAAAACTGGGAATCATGAATCTGGTTTTCAAAAAACAGAGATCGAACTGTCTTGTAAAAAATGTGTGAATCAGATGGTTGAACATGCGCGAATTGCATGATTGAACTGAGATGAGTTGTAGTTTTTTTATATTGCATGGCATGCATTATTCTGTTTATCATAATAATAAATATTGCATGATTCAACTCCTGCATAAGCAAAAGTTGTGTGAATGTTATTTATTTAGTCATTTTAAGAACTTCGTGTGTATCGTGGGCTTTGCCATAGTAATATTCTATGTTCTTTACCATCAAAATTGTTTTAGTATCACCGATATTATAAGAAATTGGGGGAAACTAACAAAATGCAAGTCAATTTGGTAAAAATCAGATATCAAGATTTCAAATATCAAGGCAAGTTGATGAACTTATACAATTAGTTTCAGAAAATAAAAGAGGTACCTCTGCAGTTATGTGGATGCGAAGTTACATCATATAAATGGAAATCCTGACAAGTTTGTGGCATTTATAAATGAATTGAATTCGGGTTCACCGCATTTGATTCAAAAAATTTGCGAATATATGCCTCATTTTGCATTTCTTATCAGCGAATCACTTCGCTTTTACAAGGTGCCCGTCAATTGGAGAGGACACGTAAAAGTGAGGGTATGGGGACAAAAAGAGTAGACATGCTTAGGTGTTGGGCTAAGTTTTCGCGCATTTTGTTGTGGGGAGAACTTGGTGGGTGTACGTTAAAGGAGTTGAAGAGGGCAAGAAAAGAGCTTCTGCTTGGACTCTATGTGGAAGCACCAAAATGTAATAAAAAATGATATTTTAGGTCATTGACAAACAAACTTAGCCAAAATATTTACTCTTTCTTCTATGACGTGTAATTACTGGTTTTTTGCGTAATATCAAACTTTCGGCTCTGATTCCTCATGTGATCCTTGATGATCCTTATCCTTTGATGCATCTTTGGTACATTCCTAGAAACAAGATAATTCTAGTAATATGTACACTAGATGTAGCAATCTTCTGCTTTGATTTCATAATAAAGAATGATAGTGTTGAAGTGATATCTGGGAGGAATGACTACTCGGAATCTTGTTTATACCTTAGTCTCAGTGCTTATGTTGAGAGTTTGATTCCCTTGCCGAAGAGTGCAATTAATTGATTTGATCGTAAAAGATTTTCTTTCTGTTGTTTTGTTTGTGATCAGATGTTTTTTTTTTGTGGGTAGGTCAGATGTTTGTTTAAAGCAGACAATTTGTGATGTGTGCAACTACCTTTTTTTGTATTAAAATGTTATATTTTATTACCAAGTAAACGTCTACAAAGATTATTTTTTATTACCAGGTGGTCTACAAAGATTATTTTCCTTTTGCACGGGATCCTTGTGCAATCAACTATCTTTAACTAGGTATAAATCGTCGGAATTTAGAGATTTCAATTTATGTGCACTTTTACAATTCAGATTTCAATTTATGTGCACTTTTACAATTCAAAATTGTTTCCTTTACATCAAAATTGTATGTCCGGCGTGTGTGCTAATTTGGATGAGTAGCAGAATTTTTTCTTTTTCAGATATAATTACTTCTCATAATTTATGGTGATTATGTGATGTTCTTGATTTACTTTATATCAACTTATATGATTACGAAGCAAAATAAATTTGCCTTGCTAATTATTTCCCATTTGCTCCCGATCTGCAATTTTAGCAACTAGTGTTGCTGTGTGTATAAATTATTACTCATAATTACTAAATTTATTAATTAAAAAATATTAAAAAGACTCAAGAACCATTTTTCAATTAATAATTTTCCAAATAATAACTACAAGAAATATATGGGCTCTAAATGAATGGATCAGAATGGAGTGATGAATTTATGGGCTCTAAATGAATCCGAAAAGAACAAATCTAATTGGACTCTTTTGCGTAATATCAAACTTTCGGTTTTGATTCCTTCTTTGATGCTTGATGATCCTTCTCCTTTTATGCTTCGATACATTCCTGGAAACAAGATAATTATATTATCTGGAGCAAGATACTGCTTTGATTTCGTAATAAAGAATGATAGTGTTGAAGTGATATCTGGGAGGAATGACTACTTGGGATCATCTTGTTGTGCTTATGTTGAGAGTTTGATTCCCTTGCCGAAAGTGTAATAGATTGATCGTATGGATTTTTGTTCTGTTGTTTTATTTGTGATCAGATGTTTGCTTAAAGCAGATAATTTTTTAAGTGTGCAATTAACTTTTCATTGTGTTCAAGTGATATATTTTATTACCAAGTAAACTTAACATCCCTTTTTATTTCTGCAATGTATGTGACAACCTAATTTGGACGAGAGAACTAATTAATGAATAAGGTGATAAATGAGCTCTTTCGAAATTTATCTGGAAAATGATTGGTCGGATCATCAGATTAATTATTTATCTTGCACATAATTTACATCATCTTTTTATCAGACTAATATGTTACCTTTCATATAATTAACAATATTTTTAAGGTGATGGACCCACCTATTACCTTCATCTCGAGGTTCTTCAATCAAGAGGCCGGCACTCTCGCCAATCTAGCAAGAATCCAGCAGCTCAATTACGATGAGAAGGAAATGCCAGGAAGAATGCGTTTCAATTAAGATGAGGTGAAGAAATCAGGAATATCGCGAAGTGCATTTAAGGGAGATGAAGATTTTGGTCATGTTGAGGATGCTGGTGATTAGACTTGTAGTTGTGTGATAGGTTGTAGGCTGGGCCCGTTTAGAGTTTGTTTATTTTCTTTGATGTTTTTCTTTTCTATTTTTACTTTTCTAGCTTTGTAAAAGACTCGGCTGAAGCCTTTTTTGAGTTTAATTCTAATGCCCACGGGCTTCAACAAAAAAAAAAACAATATTTCTCCGAAAAATACATCGTAATCTCATATAATTAGTTTGAACCAAAAAAAATACTTCTTACCCAGAATATACAACCAGATAAACATCTAAAAAATCTTATTTTGTAATTAGTCATCTTTCATAGATAATTAACATTTTATTTTCAAAGGGGCTCGCTCTACTCTAAATTAAATTTGACACTAAATCTAAGATGATAAATAGTAGGTGGCAAAAAACAATAGTGTAATCCCTTAAAAAAAAACAGTGTAATTGACTGGAAATGTGACAAAACGGTTCCTTTTCATTATTGTCACCACAGGTCCACAAATCCACGTCTCCCACAGTAAAAATACACAACCTCATGAGAAATTTTATCTGACACCTAATTAATCGCAATCTAACCAGCTTTTCCCTACTTGTTTGGAATCCGAGAGTTGAAATTACTCCTGATTCTAGATTCTTAACAATCCGAGAATTCAAATATAGGTCAGATACTAGAATTTGGAAATTGCTAATTTAGAGACGCACAAAAGATGATTGATCTTGTGAATAAGGAAAATATATTTGCCTTGCTAATTATTTTCCTTTTATGCCATATCTGCAATTTTAGAAAATCGAAGTTATTTCTTTTTAACACCAGATCCATTTCCAATTTTAAGAAATCAAAATTGTTTCCATTTACATCAATTTCCTTCTGTCTCCCAATTGCCAACTATATTATATATGTCACATTCTTCTCATCCTGCCGAACGGAGAAAGCGACCTATTGGAAACTTATTCGAAACTCCAGTATTCCCTTCTTCTTTTCAATAAACTTTTCAATAAACTTGTAAGCACTTATTCCTTCTTTGTATCTGTATAAAATTTCTTCTCTTTTTTATGAACCCTACTGCTTGTTGCACTAAAAACTAGTTGCTAGCGATTTTTATTGCAGTCCAACTGTTAAAATCTAACTATCCCTTTTGCAACTTGATACATGTGGAGAAAAAAAACGAGAAAAGGAGAGGCATGACTAGCTATGAAATCAAATGTTCTTCAAGGAGAAAAAAGAAAGAGGAAATGAAGCACATACCTCCAGACATCATCCAGCAGATACTACTCAGACTACCTGTGAAAGAAATAATTAGATCCCGACTCGTATCCAAACATTGGTGTGCACTAAGTTCTGACACTTCATTCGTACATACACACCTTAATTTCGTTAAACAAAAACCTTCTACTAATCTGATCATTTGTTATGGAGGGAAGATTTATACTTATGACAAGGGATTGATTAGATCTGAACTTTGGACACCCAAAGAAATAAAAGACCATGTAGATGGCCTTGTTGGATCATGCAATGGCCTTGTTGTTTGCACTGGTGTATATGGGAATGTTGTTGTCTTTAATCCAGCAACTCATGAATCTATTTCTCCCCCAAATCCATCTTTTGGAATGAACTCAGATCACTTTGGGATATCATGGTGGGGAAAGTCGGACTTTGGGTTCAACCCCAATACTAATGAGTACAAAATTATACATTTCTATTATACAGCGAACCCTAATGACAGTGGGTGCAGAGTGGAAGTGTTCACGTTATTAAAATATATTAGCTCGTGGAGACAAATCGAAGGAGTTGCACCAGTCAAGTTTAAGAGCAGAGCCATTAATATTGGCGCGGCCATATATTGGAAAGTAAATTATTATATTTCTTTTAATCATTCAATTTTCTCGACTCTCTTCTTTGATCTCTCAAAAGAGGAATTTGGACGAATAGAAGCTCCAAAAGAAGATGATTTTTGCGTGTCTCAAATAATGGATATGAATGGACGGCTCTGTTGGGTTTCATTTAGTAGGCCATGCCAGACGATGAAATTATGGATTCTTAATGAAAAATCTGAAAAGAAGTATTGGGCTCTTTTGCAAACAAACAAACTTCCGGATTTGATTCGTGATAATAGTTGGTGGTTGGAGCTTTGGCACTTACCAAGAAACAAGATCGTAATAGAAGTTAATGAATCAGTAACTGAAAGAAAATACTATTATCTTGATTTCAAAATGAAGAATGATAGTGTTGAATTTGAATATGTGCTACGTAAATATTGCGGATGGGCACCTTTTTCTTCTACAGCTATTTATTCTTATGTTGAGAGTTTGCTTCCCGTGCCCAAATTTTTTTGAGTTTAATCTGTAAAATTTGAAAACTGAATGAATGGTTGAAAATAGTTTTGGTGTCTACTCGTTTTGTTTCTAATCATATCATAATTTTTTTACCAAATATTGATAATCGAAGAACCTTTTTATTGCCTATTGGAATGTTCCTTGAAGAAGAAAATTTGCAAAAATTTTCACCTTAAATTGTTTCGTTGAAATGATTGAAATTATCCAACGGTACCCTTTAATCAATCAAACAAAAGAAATTCAAATCAATCCATGAATCATTTTCTTTATCAGAAGTTGCGCAATAAGTTGAAAATTCACCACACTTCTTTATTATTTTCTTTTAAGGAATTCATTTTTAATTGAACTGCTGAAAATTTTGAGAAAAAACAAGTTGTATTTTTGACCTGGCACAAACATACTGATAACTAATTAATGAAGAAGTAGGTGACAAAAGAGCTAACTCGTTGGTACCAGTGCTTTCTGTTCTCCAAATTTCGTCTGCAAAGCAACAAACCATATTCTTAAAGTCACCTCTCTATCTCTCTCTTCTCAAAAAAAAAAAAAAAAAAAAAAAAGGAAGCAAATTTTCAGCAGACTACTCTTCACAGAAAAATGATTCATGAGGTAAACCTATAATACCTGAAAGGAGACTTCTAGTATGAAATCAGATGCTGCATGTAAGATGAGGGATAAATCTCACTCAACGCAAGAAATGATTAAGCATATTCATGGAAAGATGAAATCACTTGAAGAAGATAACATACTCATGAAGAAATCCCTCTCAAGAAGCATGAAAGAAAGAGATGTGATAATTAGGGAGATTTGTCAACAGTTCAACTCAATAAAAGGGAGTTTAATTCATCAAGAAATTACAAGCAAAGTATCAAATTATCCTTCCTTTGATGAAAAAGAGGTAGTTTCAATCAGAATTATATCTCTTTCTTTTCCAATATATAACATATAGTTTCAATAAGAATTAATATGTAGTTTTCCTTTATATCAAGTTTATTTTATCTGTATTTCCTTTTTTCCTCTGATGTAGGAAAAGGGAAAAGACAACAATGGTGTAGGTCTACTAGGTTTGATTCAAAAGTATCCAGCACAACAATACCTTTTCAGAGATACAAAAATCAAAATTGAACAATTTCCATAGCTACTTGCATGAGCAAGAATGATTTGGTTTGATCTTCGATTAAAAGTAGATTAGAAGTAGCAAAGATCATTCGAAAAACATTTTTTGGACTTGTATTATATTTGATATTCTTTTTTGCTCAATTATTCCAACATTTTACCAATCATAGATTCCTATTGATGTGAGAAGGTCAATAACTAGTTTCTTCTCTTTTTTTTGCAACAAAAGAAAAACATAAATAGCATAAATCAGTCAGTCATGCCGATTCCATAATACTACAATCCATCTCAAATTCAAAAATAAATATCTTAAAGAGGCTTAACATTAAAAATTTACAAGTTCTGACAAAATATCGGAAAATTAACTGACTATTTTATTAAGATGCTGCACCAGGATCACTAATAACACCCAAAAAGTCGTCTTTTATTGTGCCAATGCAAAACTGTCCAATAAATAAATAATAAATAAATATATAAAAATAATAATTATGATAACCACTATTATAAAAGGTTCTAAAAGTAAATATAGAAAACATACAATTTCAGTGGCGTCAACACGGGTACCAATGATCTTCAGACGCACCTCACTGTCTTTTTGAATCTTCACCTGAAATAAATTAATAAAAAATAACCCACAAATAAATTAACCAAAATTGAAAAAATAATCAGTACAATTTCAGAGAAATTAAAGAAACAAAACATACAGATCCATCAGATGTGGTATAATTTGGAATGTCGCCAGTCTGGAACTCCATATCATCAGGTATTAACTGCATATAAACAACAAAAAGCAAAAACCATACATACAAATACCTTTTAGAAATAAAGTATATAAATATAGCAAAAGTTAAATAAATTACATGATTCGAAACAAAAATCTGAACCGGCCCAGCCTCCGCAAAGAATCCCATCTATAGAAACCAAATGAACACAAATGCATCAGTATTCAAGTCAGTAAGTTAAAATTTGTTGATTTGTCAGTTTGTTAGTGAGTTAGTTACACACTAACTAACTCACCAACAAATTTTGACCAGTTTGACTGACCTTGTTGACCATGGTAACAACGGCTTCTAGAATCTCGCCTTTAAAAGGGCGAAAAACAACACATTGATACTTCACAGGAAATGTCACAAATCCTGTTCCTTCTCTTATCAGCCCTTTTCCTATATCCTCTACTCCTGTAATTGCCACCACAAATCCGTGCCTCCCACTTAAAAATATAAAAAGAATTCATAAATAAGATTCAAATTAGAGTAATTAGTGAGTTTTAAATAAATGGTTTGGGGCTGATGCTTTGATTAGGGTGATTATGTGAGGAAGATTGAGTAATTGAGTGGTGAGAATTAGGGTTAGGGTTTATTTAGGGAGCAGAGAGAGAATTGGAACCTGCAGGTTCCTTCGACTTCCTTCATGAGTTTTATTTTGAGTTTGTCTTTCAAATGCGGCCCGAAATATCGTGGGTGCAGCTGCATCTTCCTTTCCAAAACTATGTGAAAAAACATTTTTTTTTTCTTTCTGTTCTTCGTCTCACCAGGGCAATCTATGATTTGAAGGTTTAAAGAGGTTAAAAATTGAAATAACAGGAACCTAATCATATGCTAAACTAATAATAAAGAGCCCTAATTGTACGTTGTGAAGCCACAAATTATAATTTATACATAACCCTAATAACTCGAAATTAAACCGTAGTTATGCACTACGAACTCTACTCACTGATTCAATAACAGTTAACTACAGTACCAATGAAAATTGGGTGAAAGAGAGAGCTGACCAAGGAGGAGGAAGAAAGGCGGTCGCAGGTCGCACACGAAGAAGTACAGATCGCTGTTCAAAAGTGAGAGGGAAAGAAGAGAGAGAAGAAGAAGAAGAAGAAGAAGAAGAAGAGATGAGAAAGGTAAATTGGGCCGAGTAAGGGAAAAGAGGAAAGATAAAAGGACGGCCCAAATCAATAAGCTGATTACTTTCTTAATTTAACTGATTGTAACCCAATCATAATTGATTACAGGGGTAATAAATATTGATGAATTATTACTGGTTGAACAATAACAACACAGGATTTCATATTTAATCAATTTCATACACTACCATATTTGACAAACACATTGCCACAACTTTCTGATAAGATAAATTATGCCCAAAAAAGGCTAATTTTTTATCACTCGCGACTACAGAAATCGCTTCAAATCCCTACTAACCACAAAAATGATAAAACAAACTTACACAAAATAAACTAAAAACCGCTTGATAGGGAAAAATGAAAAGCAGAGCGGCCCAAATTTGAAAAAAGAAAGGATAAAGAGACGGCCTAAACGTGAATACTTCCTAAATTGTAATCCAATCATAGTACTGGCATTCTGGAAATTGATTTTAGGAAATGAATAACGATGAAGGCCATGATATTTTGACCCTAACTTGAATACTTATGAATTGTTCTGGCTCATTTTAGAAAGTAATAATTGATGAATTATTACTCGTTGAACCGATAAGCAACAAAAACTGCCTTATTGGCACACATTATTGTTCCATCTTTCTGAAGAGAAAAATTATGTCCAGAAAAGATAAACTTTGACGAATCAGTACAAAAATCACTGCAAATTCCTACCAAACATCAACAATGAAAAACCTACACAAAATAAACTAAAAAAAAAGGCCTTTCAGGTTAATCAAGTCATCCCCCAAACAAAACAAGAAACACAACCACAACACATCCGAAAATTCTCGTTTAAAAAGTACACACACATACCCAAAACACCCACACCTCATCAATCCACCCATTCGAATACTACTAACAACACTAACCCTAACCCTAAACCCCACAATAAAAACTCACAACACATTCATAAAACTCTCTCTCTCTCTCACTCACTTCCTCTTCTTAGCAGGAGGCTGAGGCACATCCTCATCGTCCTCCTCCTCTTCCTCCTCCTCCTCATCGTCCTCATCCCCATCATCATCGTCATCATCGTCGTCGTCATCGTCGTCGTCGTCCTCGCCGCCGTCTTCCTCCCCGTTCGCCTCGGGATCCGCGTCCTCGTCGTCGTCGTCGCCGCCTTCTTCCTCGACTGCCGGATCCGCGTCGTCGTCGTCGTCGGAGTCTTCCGCATTGGCGTCGCCGGTTTCCTCTTCGTCGTCCTCGTCGTCGTCGTTGTCCGAGTCTCCGTCGTCCTTGGCCTCGGTCACCGGTTCGGTTTTGTACTTGCCGAACGCACTGGACAAAAAGTTGGTTATTTAGGCGGGGATTTATTAGGAAGTAAATGAAACGGGATGTGAATGTTGAAATAAGGTTGAAGTTACCTTTTTATGATGTCGGCGTGCTCGCTTGGGAGTGATGTGATCTGCATGAGAAAAAAATGTGTTTAGTTTAGTATAAATGCAAGTATGCAGAGGGTAAAATATGTTTAAATAGACTATTATTAATAATATATCTGTTTATTCTTTACTGCCGCAAACATTATTTGCGAAAAGAATGAGGTTAATGTTAGTAGAAGTAGAACTGCAAATAGTTTATAGAAAGGATGTTTACTCACCTAATCTGGAAAGAGAATTTGTTACCCTACAAGCATGTAATGTTAAAAAATTTACGGAAGCAAACAAAGTTACCGTTAAGATAGTCTTGTTATAATTTTCAGTTCAAATTATTCGACCGCTGGGACTTACAAATTTCCAAAATTAATATAATCTCAAAATAAATTAACAGAGTTTTGTTATTTTGCAAAAACATATCTTCAGCTTATCTCTCTATAACATAATTATAACCATGATAAGTAAAATGTTGCTAGTTCTTAGATCTGAATAAGAAAATTTTAACAATTGCAGGTAAGTATAAAAAGTAGATTGGATTAGGCATGCCAAAAAAAATTGAGAAACAAAACCCTAGATCCAGAATTTCAGCTCTCAAGAGACAAAATTCAACTATAAACAGGAATCTTAAAAGATCTATAAAGACAAGAAAATTTCAACCAAAACCCCCCAAAATAAAATCTACTATTACCACAGTAAAAGGCAAGAATTTAACTACCAACGACCACAAAACACAACTACAGTAAAATTCCAGAAAGAAAAAGCATCTAAAGCAGCTCAAAACTCTGAGAAAACTTACAACGGAAGCAGTCCAAAGGAGAGATGTTTGCACAGCCAAAACAGTCTGAGCCAAAGCCAATTCCGCCATGGTATACAGAACCAACGGCCCGTTGCTCTCGCTCGTGCACAGAGCCTCCATCCTCTGAAATTCACCACAAAAAAAACACAATTTTAGTCTTTGAAAAGCTGAAACCCTAAGAGAGAGAAGAGACCCAGATCTGAAACACAGAAATCTAACACTGTAGATAGGAAACTAACGAGAGATTTGTACTCACAAATAATTGAGGGAGGAGAGACAGAGAGATCTGATTCCTAAAGCAAAAATTTATTCGAAGGGAGGAATGAAAACTAGGGTTTTGGAGGGAGCTAGGGTTTTGAGCCGCGCCGCGTTTGGGGATGTTTTCGGATATGGTTCTGCGAGATTGCGACTGGACTGGACCAGGATTCGAATCTGGGTCTGATCGGATCAAATGTCAATGTTTTCTTGTTTTTTTTAAGAGATAAAAGATACATTTCTCTTTTATTTATCTTCTAAAACGTTTTATTAAGTATCATAGTTAAAAAAATAGATATTAATTAATATATCCCTGGCTGACTTTGAAAGACATCTCACACACCATATCCTATAATTATTCTGATTTTTCTAATTAAATGATTTTGAAAGACATCTTATACACCATATCCTACACTATTCCAATTATTTTAATTTAAAAACTGTTTGATCAAAATAAGCTGAATGTAGAATCTGTTTTATTAAAGATGTTTTGAATTTCATAATCAACAAGAAATATCAGAATCAATTTTCGATTTATAAAATAAATCATAATTGTGGTGCATATGTGACACATATGCATGCGCATAGGACTAGCTTAATGTGCTTGTGTAAACACTTATTCCGCTATATAGACTGATATGAATACGTGGACACTTAATTCACATATGTTAAACACAGTTGAAGATTAAACATCGTACAATTCTTGTTAATAGGTGTATTAAACGGCCGAGCCAAAAAAAAAAAGAACAATATGGACTATATTTAACATTTTGTTGCTGATTTTGGTATTAATCATTTTAGCTTTCTATTTTACCCTAGCAAATGATATTCTCTTTTTTTATTTCTTGAATGAATTTTCTCTTTTTTTTTTAGAAGAACATTCCCATACCTTGCAAAATCAATCAAATGACAATAAAGATGTCAGAAAAATGATAGTGTCGTTGCATAAAAAGATAAAAGATCTCGCCAAGAAATCCTCGATGAAGTTTGAAGGAGAAAATCAACTGAATCTTGGCCTATTTTTGCTCCAATCAGAATCAGAATATTTGATTCATGGATCTTAAAAACCGGCATGGTACGTTGTACTTTAGATACGAAATATTAAATGAATTTGTATTTTTTTAAATGAAATATTAAATTGATCAAAATGAAATTCTTAATTAATAAAGGGAAGTTATAAAACATATGACCAGGAAACTATCTTTCACGTGGAATGACAAGACGCGGAAAGTGTACTTGTGCACTCGGGTTCCGGGCTTAATAGAAAGCAACCGAAACTACGTAAACAATCTCCGCGCGAAAGTGGAAAAATGTTTATTCGATTATTATAGTGAAAATTCTTCGCGGGATTGGAAATGCAAATTTTTGTTTCGGGGTGTAGTAGGACTTGTGGATAGTTTCCGGAATGCTAAAATCATTATGAATTTAGAGACAATGACGGAATAGATTTAATGAGTTTCTTGGCTGTTGTATGTAAGCATTTCAAGGAAATGGAGAAAAGGCACATAAAATTCCGAACTTTGGAGTCAGTTGATCAAAATATTTGTTATATATTTTCATACTTGTGGATGGACCTTTGATTTTTCGAGAGAGAAACCGAAAATATGTTGGTAACTGCTCTTTATAATATATATTATAATCAATTTACTTTTTAGTGTAAACTATTAAGAAGTTTCTTGTTTCTAGGAATTTAATTTGAGGCAAGAGTTGGGCCTAATTGCACCTGGTTATGTTTTCACATGTCATTGTTTTGGAAATTTTAACGACACCTATATTTTTTTCCGGGTTTCGTAAAATAAATTCACAATTAACTAAAAAATAATATTTAAAAGAAAGTGACATTTTCCGTAAAAGATCTTGTAATAGATAAGAAAATTGAGGTTCTTCATCGTCACTATGACGTTATTTCCATTTTTATTCAACTGTGGCATACAAGGACAAAACCTCGGACTCTCTCGCTTCGGGCTCGCAGCGAGCCCGAAGCGAGGGAGTCCGAGGCTTTGTCCTTGTGTGCCACCATCATCAACAAGTACATCATAAATAATTAAATATTCAATTTTAGTCATATGTTATATTTTTATTAACTTGTTTTTTGTTGTTTACTTGGAGGTAAATGTATGATATATGATTGTATGTTTATTCACCCAGTTTTTAATGATTTTGTATCTTCAGGATAAAAAAAGAGTAAGCATGATGTATTATATATATTATGATGCTTATATGTTCAACTTTTAATCGTGTATTATTTTTCCGGCTTTTAATTGTTTATTATCTTATTATTGATTATTAACTTGTAGAAGATATAAGGGTGCGATGATGGAAAATGTGCCTCATATTTTTGAAGACGTATTCCAATGCATGAGGTATTTATTAATCTTGCACTAAGACATGAAAATATTATTAATGTTGTATTTTAGTAAAGTTATTATTAATTATTTGTATTTTAAATAGATGATCACCAATAAGTTTGAGGATTACCCAAAGCACCGTCTAAGTTTTTCTCTCTCGTCTAGTTAAAAACACAAATAATTATGTGAAGGAGACGGAGATGGGGGAGAGGGAGAGGGCGATGAGGGGTGGAGGAGACTGCTGAGATTTGAACAAATTAACAAAAAATGTCAGAATCCACAATCATACAGAAACCAAAGTATATCAACAGATCTACTACATTGTCATTTACCTAACACAACTGACCAAAAAATAAAACTGGTTCAACCGGAAGACACATTATTTCAAAAAAAACAAATTAACAAAAATGTCAGAAACTTCAAATCGAGATAAACCAAAGTATATCAACATATCTACTACATTGTCATTTACCTAACAGACAATTGAATTTTTTGCTTTCTGAAAATGATCTATTTTAGTTGCTAACGATTATATTTGAAGTTTAATTTGGGAAACAAATCGAATTTGTGTTGTAGTTTTTTGTTTTGGTCATAAAATCTCAAGATGTTAGTTCTCATAGTGATTGTACCTAATTTGAAAAATAACGAGTAAGGGTAAATTTTAAATATATTGGTTAATTGTAGATCGTTGATTGATTATGCTTTATTCGAAGTGTCGTGACTTTTATTTTTTTTGTTTGAAACAAACTTGAAGTGTTCGCTTGATTTGTTCAATTTTTCCGCATATATGGACACATATTTGATATGCATATGTGAATGCTTACATATGTTTGGTTTGTGTTTCACATGTTGCATGGAATAACATTTTAAAAACTAGGATAATACTCGCAAACGCGGCGAATATTTCAAATTTAATATTTATTTCAATATATAATGTATAAATTACAATTATGAAAATTCAAAATTTAAGTTTGTAATGAATTCATAGTACATAAATAATATATAATAATTTATTAAGTAAGTTGTCTATGTTTAACACATTTTGAATTACATCATAAGATATTATATCAATTTATTATTCATTCAAAAATATTTTCTATAACATATTTAATTTTGTACGGACGTATAACTCAATACAAGTAAATTTACATATGAGAAATAAAATAACATAAATGATAAATTCATAAAAAATAAAATAATAACCCACTAAATAATTTGGATAATTAATTTATGATCTCAATTATATTTGCATTAAGATTTCTAAGTTTGAAAGACTATCCCTTTTTATTGTATTTGATTTTTTTTATGCTGTTATATTTTGACATATTATATTAGAAAAAATGAAGTACTAATCAGGCTTAAATGAAAGATATTAGAAGAAATAAAATGCAAGATAATTTATTTCAAAGATTTTAGTTGAAACTATATAAGATTAAATTATAGATGATTAACACTAAAAAGATACAAAACAATAATTATATTTAATATGTTGTTTAAAAACGACATATGATATTATATATGGGAAAGATATGTATACTACATAGGAAAAAGTAACATGATTTATTTTTTCTTCATAAAATTGTCACCACTATTTTTCTTATGTTTTTAGTTGTTAAAATGATATGAATTATGTATAAATTAATCACACATGTTATTTTGAAACCCATAAAACATTAAATAATATAATATATAGTTCTCAATATTCTTAAATTTTGTTTGAGATGATAGTTGTCATATAACGGAGATATAACATTGAACATTAATCTCACTAATTATGTGATATTATGATAATAATTTAAATAAAAAACTAAGATTTGATAAATTTTTTGATCCGACGATGGAGCGAAAATTCATAATAGGTAAGAGAGGTGAAAAATAAGGTAAGAGCAAATGAGCGTATCATTTTATTATTTGTTTTCATATTTTAGCAAGGAAAAAATGAAATTAGAACCATAACAATATGAAATTCAAAATTAAGAGCAAATTCCAACAAATTTATATTTGATGATTTTAACATGAGAAAAAAATATTTCATTAAGAGTTATTATTTTTTAAAGAAGAAAATAAAAATTATTTATATTTTAATGAGTGAACTCTTCATATTCCATTTGCATTAATATTTGAATATAACTTTGTACCATAGTTCATTGAAACTATCTGATTAAGATCTAATGGCAAAAAATGAATTCTACGGTCCTCTTAAATCGGGGATGAAACACAAAACATCAATTCAACAAATTATATGATTATGTTACAATAGCCACACACATGTTACCATAAAATATCAATAAATTTGAGAAAATGAAATGTTAAGAATTGACAAAAAATTTGATTGGAAGGTCGAGATAAAAATGATAATGTAGCTCAATAAAAAACCTTAAAAATAGATGGAAAATAAGGAGTTGGGGTTAATTGTACAACAAAATTGACCCAGTCAAGTCTCTTTTCATTTTCTGATATCAACATAAAATCATAATATTTTTTAATTTGTTATATATAAATGATCTAATATCTGGAATTTCATACATGCGTAGTAATACATTTTACTATTGTTAACAAAGTATTCAATACATCTTTATGGTCGAAATCATGAATCATATACAAATAAAGTTGAAAGAATAATTAAAAGAACATATTTCAATAAGTTTCATTATTATTCTTGTGTTCATATATTTTTCTATTTTTAAACACAATGTTCCTGTATTTTCATCAAACATTTTTTTCCATAGTTTTATATAGCCTCATGAAAGTTAATGACTTCATAAATCTGCGGCTAGCAAACCCACCCTAACTAATGGAATTGAAATATCCAAGCAATGCACTGTACTATTATTTGACCATCAGGCAATAATAACGCCTGGAAGTATTATAACATTATAACAATAGTAACAATATCAAAGAAAGATTCAAAACCATCAATAAGACTCACGAAGACTATTTCCTCTCAAGAAAAAAAAAGAACTCACGAAGACTATATAATAACCTGCACATCTCACTTGTATACGGTATACCCACTAACTAGACAACAAGGCGCACAAATCATTCTGGACACATCCAAATCATAAGTAAGAACAGAACCATGTTCCATCAAACCATCAAACCCACTAACCAGCCAATAAGGCGCACATATCATTCTGGACGCATCCAACGAGAACACGACACGTCGTTATATTCGCTGACGTTGCACGATTTAATTGGTCCAGTTAACATGGGACCTTACCACAAGCCAATACCTTATTTTCTAAACGGCCCTCTTTCACATTATTATACAAAAACCAACCTTCAGCCAACAAATTTCTGCACACTTCCAGGGGTACTTTCACAAATATATTTTTAAGAGGGGTGTGTGTTAACAAATCACTTTCTCTTTCACGCCCTTCCTCTGACACTAGAATAGAATTCAATTAAACCGAGTCAAACCTCTCGATTCATCAACCATCCTCCCGATCCAAAATCCTTCTCTCATTTCATTTCCTTCCTTCTCAAACAATGGCGTCCGAAATTGTGGAAATCATAGAAGAAGACGAACAACAACAACGACGGCCGACTGAGCCGATCGATTCCTCCGGCGGCGACGGGTCGGCGGAGGAGGAGGCGCTGAAGAACGACGTGTACACGGCGGCGGCGTACGGCGATTTGGAGAAGCTTCAGAGGCTCGTGGAGGTTGAGGGGAGATCGGTGGTGGAGCTGGATGAGTTGGGCTACCACGCGCTTCAGTGGGCCGCGCTGAACAATCGCACGGCTGCTGCTCAGTATATCATTGAGGTAAGAATTTCGATCCCTTTTTGTATTAGCCATTGTTTCAGATTACTGTTTGAGGTATGAATCAGAAGTTGGAAAGTGTTCTTTTGTAATTGAGTCACTGATCCAGAAAAATCAAATCAATAGTAAATAGTAAATACTTAAGAATAATGAGCTAATTAATTTCTCTTTGAAGCAAAATATCTCTGATAATCATAGCATAATTCCTCTTTTAAGCTTGTTTAAAGTCTTAAACTTTGACAAATAAAAAGAATCAAACTTTGATTCTTGTTTATTCAAATATTTTATCAACCATATTATTAAATTTGATACAGCATGGTGGAGATGTAAATGCAGTTGACCACACAGGCCAAACAGCTCTCCATTGGAGCGCTGTGAGAGGCCACATTCAAGTCGCCGAGTTATTGCTTAAAGAAGGCGCGAAAATCGATGCAGCTGATTTATACGGATATCAGGTTTTGATCTCTAACATTGGAGTTTTATTAATTTTGTATTTATGTGGATATAAGTGCTTATTTTATTTTTTTGTTTTAGACGACTCATGTGGCGGCACAGTATGGACAAACTCAGTTTCTTTATCATGTTGTAGCGAAATGGAATGCTGATCCTGATTTGCCTGATAATGATGGAAGAAGCCCTTTACACTGGTACTTTTATTTTTTATTTTTATAATATTTTAATCAGTCAAAAAAATACTTTTTTTTATTTGAATTTTGAAAATTTGTAGGGCTGCTTATAAAGGATTTGCGGATTGCATACGTCTTCTTTTGTTTCTCGATGCTTACAGATCCCGCCAAGATAAAGAAGGTATAATTCGTACTATTCATTTAATTTACATTTTTAATTAAATATGGTCATAATTTATGAAGTAATATTTAATAGGATGCACGCCATTGCATTGGGCTGCAATAAGAGGGAATTTAGAAGCTTGTACAGTTTTGGTTCAGGCTGGAAAGAAAGAAGATTTGAGTGTGAAGGATAATACCGGTTTTACCCCTGCTCAACTTGCCGCTGATAAGACTCATAGACAAGTCGCGTTTTTCCTTGTAGGTACACTTTGTCTTTAGTTAGTTTATAAATAAATCCAACAAAAAGTTGGGAATTTAGTAACTGATCCACTGTTGAGATATAAAAAGTTGGATTGTCAAAAAGTTCTAACTTTTGAAACTGTTCCCACAAAAGTGAAAGTTTGTATTTTTCCTGATAAATTAAAATATTGGGTGGTTTCTCAGAAAAATTATATATGTCCTTGCAATTTTTCCGGCTAAAGTTGTATTTTCAATTGGGTCCTTGAACATTACTGAGCGGAAACTGAAGTAATAAATCAAAGCATACAAATCATTATATCTAAAGTTCTTTATTAAAAAAATATTTTTATATTTTTTAGGATAATGCGAGAAGAGTATATGAGAGGCGTTGTGACGGAAATCCACTTATCGCAAAACTAGGAAAATTAGGCTTAGCACCTCTTCTTTGGTGCATTATTATTCTTTTGCTCTTTATTTACATCCATTCAGTTATTTCAGGTAAATTACTTAATTCCTTAACCGTTATTTCTGTTTTCTATTTTAATATTTTTAATTTACTTTTTTGGGGTTTTAATGTAGGGCTGTATATTTTTGTAATTTCTGTTCATTATTTCTATTCTATTTTAATAATTTTAATTAATTTTTTTGGGTTCTAATGTAGGGTTGTATATTTTGAATTTCACGGCTCTATTTGGGTTATATGCTTGGTCTGGTGTATTTTTGGCCACAGCTGGGTTATATATGTTTTATAAATGTAGCAGGTATTTTTGTAAAAATATTCCCCTTTTCTGTGATAATTTTTTTATGAATTATTTCACTTAATGTGTTGTTGTTGTTGCAGAAAGGATCCTGGATTTATTAAGATGAATATACGCAATTCTCAAACTATCCGAGATGATGTAAGTTCAACTAATTAATTAATTAATAGTTTATCCTGAATTTATAAATTAATTACTAATAAATTTAATTTAATTCAGGAACCATTGTTAAAGACAGAGCTTGATAATCCGGCCTTATTGGCTGGGAATTGGTCTCAGTTATGTATCACATGCAAGGTTCAATCCTCTCTCTCTGTCTCCTCATTAATACAAAAGTGATTAATTAATTTATTAAAAATTTCTTGACAAATTTCTTAACAATTTATTAGATTGTGAGGCCTGTTAGATCAAAGCATTGCTCCACTTGTGATCGTTGTGTAGAGCAATTTGACCACCACTGCCCTTGGATTTCCAATTGCATCGGCAAGGTCTCTCATAACTATATTATATATTATATATACACATAAATATATGTATATTATTTTCTAACAAATTGGTTGCAATTGACAGAAAAACAAGTGGGAGTTTTTCATGTTCCTTGTTCTTGAAGTTTCCGCCATGATTATCACCGGATCTGTTTCTCTCACAAGTAAATCCCATTACAAACTCTCCTCTCTCTTTACATAAACAATCAATAATCAAATTATTTACTATAATCATTTTCTGATTTTTTTTTCTTTTTTGTAAATTTGTTAGGAATTTTGAGAGACCCAGCCGCACCGAGTTCATTCGGCACTTGGCTTACTTATTCGGCGACTAATCATCCTGGCGCCGTTTCTTTTTTGATCATGGATTTTCTCCTCTTTTTCGGCGTCGCTGTTCTCACCCTCGTTCAAGCCTCTCAGGTAAATATCTTTCCTTCCTTTTTCCAATAATAATAATAACAAAAACAACAACAACAACAACAACAATAATAATAATAACAATATTCAAAAAAATAATAATTATAATAGTAACAGTTGAAGTAGTTATACTATAATAGTAATATTAATAAAAATAATGATAAAAAAAATAAGAAGAAAATAATAATAATAATAATAATAATAATAATAATAATAATAATAATAATAATAATAATAATAATAATAATAATAATCATCATCATCATCTAAAGCCGTTATTTCTGACATGTTAGATTGCTCGGAACATAACGACGAACGAGATGGCGAACGCGATGCGGTACAGCTACCTGCGGGGATCGGGGGGGCGGTTCCGCAACCCGTATGACCACGGCATCCGCTCCAACTGCTCCGACTTCCTCCTCACCGGCTACAACCACGACGTCGAACGCCCCTCTGACCCTGTTCCCTCCGACGAAGAATCCAATATTGGTCCGAGTTCGATTCAAATGACCGAAGTTCAGACTCAGGCTCAGAGTCAGACTCAGGCGGTGCATTGCCACACGAACGGCCACGCGTGCAAGGGTCACGGACAATCGCAGTGTGGGAATGGGAAGGGTGAGGTGGCGGCGCCGATTGGGTTGGGGTTGGGATTGGGGAGGAATGGGGGGAGGAATGGAGGGAAGAGGTCGGTTCTGCCGTTGTGATCTTGGTATTTGTTTTTGTTTTAGGTGTATATTATTATTGTTGGGATTGAGGACATACCACAGATTTTGTTTGGAGTAAGTTTTGGTTTAATGGATGGATGGATGGATATTGTTTGTATTTTGCTGATTTTTCTTTTTTGTTGTGATTAATTGGATTTGGGAAGTTCAGCTTGATAATATATTTACTGGGAAGTGTCTTTGAATTGTTTGGATATTGCACTTGCACATATTGAACTTGCACATAAATGGCTCCTGTACATCATGTGTTGAACTTTGATTCTATTTGTCGAAAGTGTTTTTATCATGAAAAGATGTACTGAAGGTTCTTTCTTTTATCAACTTCTTCCTTTTCTTGTATGTTGCTCTTCAGAACATATTCATCATGTCGTGAGTAGTGAGTACTTTATTTTTGCCTTTTCTTGTTAGTACGGTAAAAAGTACAATATGTTAAGATTTTTGTGAATCTTTATCATTTAGGAGCCGATTTGTAAGAATTGTATTGGGCTCTCCACTTGGGCCAGCCTGCGTTTTCTCAACTATTTTCATATTCGGATTCCACAGCTAATTCAGACTTTATCGGGTCTTTTGTTTCTCGGTTACATATATTTTTTTTGAATTGTCGGTTACATATATAAAAGCACCATATATTCTCGCTCTACCAAATCTCTCTCTCACTCTTTGTGGAGAAACCGAAACCTAATTCCAAATTCTTCACTTGGATTCGGCGGTCGTGCACCGCCGACTGATTAAGATATAGTCGTTCTCGTTCTTGCGAAACGCTTCCTTTAGGCGGTGCATTAAGATCTGACGGCGGCAATCTCAACGCTTCTTTTCGTTGATTTATGACTATAGTAGTAGTTTGTTTCAGACGGCGAGATAAAGCACCCGATGGCTGATTGGGAGGACGATGATTTTGAGCCGGCGGCACCTGCCTTGAAACTCAAACCCGTAATCAAAAGCCAATGGGCCGATGGAGATGTAGAAGAGGATGAACCTGCTAAGGAAACGAAACCAGAGCCGGCGGTGGAGAAACCAAAGGCGAGCGGCAAAGCCACCCCAAAGAAAGGAAAACAAGCAGAATCAAAACAACCTGCCACCAGAAAGAAAGGAAGGCATGCAGAATCAAAACAAACTGCCACCGCAAAGAAAGGAAAACAAGCAGCAAAGAAAGGAGAACAAGCAGAATCAAAACGACCTGTTGAGGTCTCTGACGAGGTTCTCTCAGATCCTGTAGCTGAGAAATTGCGCTAACGAAGGCTGGTTGAAGAGGCGGATTATGAGTTCGTAGTAGAATTGTTAGGAGGGGACTACAAAACATTGGAAACTTGCATCCCTAAACCGGAATGTGATTTCATGGAATACGCTGAGCTCTCCTCTCACAAAATTTTGCACTCGAGGGTTAATTTAGGAGCGAAAATGAAGCAGATTCATGTTGAGAAGGCGGATGATGATGATGATTACGATTTCATGTTGATGTGCTAGACATATTATTGTTATTTTAATATTTTAATAAATTTTGGGTCTTTATATTTATGTGGATTGAGACTGTCGAGCTTTCCGGTCAGTGAGGTTTGGACTCTTTGAGTGAATGTACTTTTTTTGTTGGCTGTCAGTTTATT
Source organism: Juncus effusus (assembly GCA_027726005.1). Lineage (NCBI taxonomy): Eukaryota > Viridiplantae > Streptophyta > Magnoliopsida > Poales > Juncaceae > Juncus > Juncus effusus. The sequence goes on from CM050898.1 coordinate 1,149,530, forward strand.
TTTCTTTGTTTTGATTATTCAAATTGTGTGATTTTTTAATGCATGTGCTATTACATGTTTGTGATAGATACTTATGTTGGTTGATGCATGGTTTGTGTGGTAAGATACTTATATTGGTTGATGCATGGCGTAGTATTTATGCACATGAAAAATTCCAAATTTATGTATGGTGTGAATTTTTGGGCTTTCCAAAGCCTATGGGCATGGAAAAAAAAAGCACCATTAGAGAGAGACAGGAAATCTAGTCTCAGTTCCACGTGACAAGTTGTCTTTGGTCAGACAATCAGCGTACGATCTACTAATCCCAAGCTCATATCTCCATTTTTCCACTCCATTTTCTTCTCCATTTCTTACCAGGCCTTGTACCATTGTTTATCAAAACTGGAGAGTATAATTATATGAAGAACGAAGAAGAAATCAACCAACCAATGGGAAGAGACTTTTCTTCGTCGTTGAGACGCTGAGTAAGTTCGTTTATTTTAGATTTTTGTTTCCTCATTTTTTCGTACGATAGAAAAGAAAGAAAAATTAGAAGATTCAGATCTGCGTTTTATTGCCATTTTTCTCGAGGTATTTTGCGTAATCTCTATTCCATTTATCTCAAAAAGATTTTCTTCCGAAAAAACAGGAACTTCCCATTTTCGTTTCTTATTTTTGGAATTTCTTTGTTTCCTTCCCCAAATCAAAAAAATTTCATTCATTCAAGTGAATCAGTATCAGATCTTGTATCAAAATTGCCGTAAATAATTTGCTTCAACCGCGCATTTTGCGTTTATAAAATCTCAATTTTTGGGTGAAATTTCTGCCATTCACCTACCTACCACCAACATTTTTCCATATCAAACAACAAAAGCCCATGTTAGATTTTCAATCGAATTAGCCAATCATGCCTAACAACTACTCAGCGATCAATTCTTCAATCGAACTCCAATCCCCACACACCAACATCTCGATTTCTCCAATCAAATCCAAAAGCGACAAGGAATCCCTCTTCAATGAACAATACTCTCATGAATCCGACGAATTTCCCCTCATTAATGGCAATTTCAACGACAAGAATCTCAAAGAGGATTCTGACGTACCAGGAGCGGTATTCAATCTCGCCACATCAATAATCGGCGCTGGAATAATGGCTCTTCCCGCCACAATGAAGGTTCTTGGAATAATTGTCGGTTTTATCACGATTATAATAATGGGAATTTTATCTGAAATTAGCATTGAATTACTCGTACGATTTTCCGTTTATTCCAAATCCACTTCATATGGCCATCTGGTCCAAACGGCTCTAAACAAACCCTCAAGAATTATTTCCGAAATTTGCATAATAATCAACAATGCGGGAATTTTGGTTGTATATTTAATCATAATTGGTGATGTCATGTCCGGCTCAGCGAAACACGAAGGGGTTCTCGACCAATTAATCGGATCGGGAATTTGGGAAAATCGGAAATTATTAATTTTTATCGTACTTGTGATTTTTCTCGCGCCTTTATGTGCTTTGGAAAAGATCGATTCTCTGAGCCTTACTTCAGCTGCTTCTGTTATACTTGCGATTGTTTTTGTATTTGTTTCGTGTGTTATCGCGTTTGTAAAGCTTCTAGAAGGAAAAATTAGGGTTCCAAGAATGGGGCCGGATTTCGGGTCGAGAGAAGCCTTATTGGATCTTTTAGTTGTAATACCCATTATGACAAATGCATATGTTTGCCATTTTAACGTACAACCTATTTATAACGAACTAAAGGAAAAATCCCCTAAAAAGATGTATAAAATCGGAAGAATTACCACGATTTTATGCGTAATTGTTTACGCCTCGACAGCCGTGTCAGGATACCTTTTATTTGGGGATGATACGGAATCGGATGTGTTGACCAATTTTGACCAGGATTTGGGGATAAAATTCAGCTCGATTTTGAATTTCATCGTGAGAATCGGTTACGTTCTTCATTTAATACTCGTATTTCCAGTCATTCATTTCTCGCTCAGACAGACTGTTGATTCCCTGATTTTCGCCACGTCAACACCAGCCAGTAAAAAAAGGAGACTTTGCCTGACTTTCGTCCTTTTGCTGATTATTTATCTCGGATCGAGTTTTATACCGAATATTTGGATCGCGTTTAAATTTACCGGCGCTACAACTGGGCTCGCTTTAGGGTTTATGTTTCCGGCTCTTGTAGCTTTGAGATTTGACAAAGAGGGGAAAAAGTTGAAAAGTGGAGAGAGAATTTTGGCAGTTGGAATGCTGGTTTTGGCGATGATTGTTAGTGTAATTGGCGTGGCAGGAAATATATATAGTTTGAATAAATCTGAATGATGAGGGAGAGAAAATTTGGGTGTCAATTTTGGTTGAGAATAGAAAATTTGTGTGTTTAGGTCGAATGATTTTTTTATTTTGTGTATTTTTTGGTAGATTATTTGGTGTTTAAAAAGTTTGATTATTGCCACGGATGCTGTTGTATTTTTCATTATTTTTATTTAGCGATTTAATTGTTGGAGATATAAATAAAGTTCTCCTTGTGTAATACAGATACTAAAATGAAATTTTTGTTCTAGTATTAATGATTTTTTCGGAGGTTACTTTATATTGTCTCATGAGATGGAATCGGGAATGACTTTAGGGACTGTTTGGTTTTAAATTAGAATGCCAAGACATTCAAGTATGATGGATTCTATTTCTATATTTGGTATGTCACTAGATAATAAAATAAGATAATCGTCTAGGTAATATTTGGTGAGAATAGGATTACCTCCAAAATAACTGTTTTTCTACATTCCCACAAGGATAGAATTCATTTTTCAATTTCCCGCCAAAATTAATGAGAGGAAAATTTCTATAAAATGTCTCTTCTTCTTTATTCATGTATTATACACGTATTTTCCGAATTTTTAAAAATTCGCGTCTTCATTTCAATAATTCGCATTCATTCGCGAATTTTTGACATGACAAAAATTCATCCCGTATTTTCCGAATTTTTACCAAATATAATATTTTCTCAATTATTTTTAAATAAAAAAGTATATATTTAAATAATCTAATATACCAAATTTTCCGAACAATGAGCCGAATTGACGAATTAATACCGTCTTCATTTTATTTGACCGAATATTTGTCCGACTTAGAAAACGTTCAATAATAATTATACACGAACGTATCGCGAACCGTATTATTCGCGTATCACGAATAACTAACTATGGTTATAAGTGATGTTTGAGCAATAGTTTTTATTATAATTATTAGTTGTTGAATTTGTTTCTTTTGATAATGGATTATTAATTTTATTATTAGAATATTCTATTTTGTTTAATTATTTTTTATGTGAGATTTTAATTAATTTATCTAAATATATCTTATAAATGTAGCAAGTCAAATAAATGATGATATTTTATACATTCAAATCATTGAAAAGATAGATGCATCAACCAAACATGATAATTACACATGTCTTGGAATGATATTCCTTGGAATGACATTCTTTAGAATGGGATGGTACCACTTTTTATTTTATTCTTTTTTCTTTTTGTGTGTTTATTTGTTTCTCCTTACTGCATCGGCACTAGTTGTACCGATAAAAAGGATATAGAAAGCAAATAAAATATTTTATATATTTTAAACAGAAAAGGAAAATTCATAAAAGAAAGTAAGGCGATTAAAAGTCTTTCTTTGCATTGTACAATAATACTACACAACATGATCAAAAAATCCTTTGGACTTTTTGGACATGCTGTGTAATATTTTTATATTTTATATTATGTAGGACAGTAGGAGTACTCATGAAAATGAAATTATGCCTAAAATAAATATATTGTCAGTTGACATTCCAGTCTAATTTCTGAACTACCGGGCTGTCTTTCCTCATACTTGGGCCTCAAGTACCCTCCTCATACTTGGGCCTGAAGCAACTCACCATCCAACAAATTCATTTCCCAGTTTCATCAATCCAAGAATTAATTTCCAGAAGACTCTTTCCCAGTTCTTGGGCGCCCAGCGAAACTCATTCCCACAGTTTCCTACAAATAGTAGGAGTCTCAAGAGAAATGTGAAACCCACTCTTTCTTCTTTAACCCCTCAGAAAGAAAGAAAAGGTAACAGCCCAAAACCCTTTCTCCTCTCCTTTTTCTTCGACGCCGCCGCCGCAAATCTCCTCCTGCTCCGGCAATGGAAGACATCCCGGAAGGAAAGGATTTCTCCTTCCCGAAGGAAGAGGAGCGCATCCTCCAATTCTGGTCCCAAATCGACGCCTTCAAGACCCAACTGAAGCTCACCGAGGGCAGACCGGAGTACATTTTCTACGACGGCCCGCCCTTCGCCACCGGACTGCCGCACTACGGCCACATCCTCGCCGGAACCATCAAGGATGTGGTGACCAGGCATCAGACCCAGCGCGGCCACCATGTGACGAGGCGGTTTGGATGGGATTGCCATGGATTGCCGGTTGAGTATGAGATCGATACGACTCATGGAATCAGATCCAGACAGGACGTGCTTGACATGGGAATCGACAAGTACGTTAATTAATTATCCATCTTTTCCAGATTGAATTGCGAAAAGCATGAATCTTTCGAATAATTGAACTGAAAAATATGAATGATTTGTTATAAACAGGTATAATGGGCTGTGTCAAGGAATTGTGACCAAGTACGTGGCCGAGTGGGAGCAGGTCATCACTCGAACGGGTCGATGGATCGATTTTAAACAGGATTATAAGACCATGGATTTAGCTTACATGGAAAGCGTGTGGTGGGTCTTTGGAAAGCTCTTTGAGAAAGGCCTTGTTTATCGCGGTTTCAAGGTCTCAAACTTTACCTTTAATACTTCAATTAAATTAATTACAAAAAATGACCAATATAACGATAATCATCAACAGTTTATATTGGTACCAGTAATGAATATTTTTCTTACAGGTTATGCCGTACAGTACTGGATGCAAGACCCCTCTTTCCAATTTTGAGGCTGGACTAAATTACAAGGTGCTTTTAACATTTCTAAAAACAAATAACTATATAATTCATTTCTAAAAACATTTTAATATTTTTATTTTTTTTATTGTAGGATGTACCGGATCCAGCAGTAATGGTAACATTTCCAATAGTTGGATCTGACGACGGTGCTTCTCTCGTTGCATGGACCACAACTCCTTGGACTCTTCCTAGTAATCTCGCTCTTTGTGTCAATGCTAATCTTGTCTATGTTAAGGTCAGTAATTTCGCAATTTTAATTGTTTTTTTGCTGATTTATTTGGAGTTTAATATCGATATAAAGTGAACAGGTGAGAGAGTCTGTTTCCAAAGCGGTTTACGTAGTGGCAGAATCGCGATTATCTCAATTGCCTAGTAACAAAACCTACGAACAAATCGAACAGTTCCCAGGCTCTAAACTCAAGGGCTTAAGGCAAGCATTATCCATTATTTCCTTTCTTATTCATCATTTGATTTCTCATATAATTTAATATATATATATTTTTTTTGGTCAGATATGTGCCGTTATTTGATTACTTTTCGGAGTGTCAAGAAGTGGCGTTTAGAGTTGTAACAGATGATTATGTGACTGAAGATAGCGGAACTGGAGTTGTCCATTGCGCTCCTGCTTTTGGAGAGGACGATTATCGCGTTTGCATTGCTGGCGGTATTATCCAAAAGGTTAGAATAATGAAATTACATGAAATATATTTAGATCCTTTAAATCATCATCATCATCATAATAATAATAATTATTTTTTTTAATTTATTATTATTATTATTATTATTAATTTTTAATAAATTATTATTATTATTATTATTAATAATTTTTGTAATAATTATTATTAATATATATTTTTATTTTAGGGAGATGATCTTGTGGTGGCGGTAGATTGTGAGGGTCGGTTTATTGAGAAAATTAAAGACTTTGCGGGACGATATGTGAAAGAAGCTGATAAAGATATTATTAGTGCTGTCAAGGCAAGTTATTATTATTATTATACTATTGTTTGTATGTTGTTTATAACTTCATTAAATTTTTATTTATCACTTCATTTATTATTTTTCTTTTTCTTTTTTTTGTAAACAGGCGAAAGGAAGGCTTGTGAGTACAGGAAGCATAATGCATTCATACCCGTTTTGTTGGAGATCTGAGACTCCTTTGCTTTATATGGCCGTTCCTAGTTGGTAAATTTCTTTATTGTTATATTACATTTAATTCATTTAATATTCCATTTTAAACCTTCATTCTCACTAAACTGATGATTATTATCAAGGTTTGTTGCTGTTGAAAAGATCAAAGACCAGTTACTTGAGTGCAACAAAGAAACATACTGGGTCCCAGACTACGTTAAGGTACGTACAACTTATTCTTTCATCAAAATTACTTTTTAAACTTCTTTTATTCATATTATTTTTATTTTTTTTGTTAACTTAGGAGAAAAGATTTCATAATTGGTTGGAAAACGCGAGAGATTGGGTCGTGAGCAGGAGCAGGTTTTGGGGAACTCCGCTTCCCATTTGGATTAGTGAAGATGGAGAGGAAATAATCGTAATGGACTCGATTGAAAAACTCGAAAAATTATCGGGCCAAAAGGTAATTTTAATAATTTCTTAACATAGTATTTGCATTTTTGTTTCTTCAAACTTAGCTTTTATTTGCTATTTAATTAATTATTTATTAGGTGACTGATTTGCATCGTCATAACATTGACCATATTACAATCCCTTCTAGCCGTGGACCCCAGTTTGGCGTTCTTCACCGTGTCGATGATGTAAGCAATATAATTTTACTTATTTTTTTTTTTATTATTATTATTATTATTTTATATTAAATCATGTATTTTTTTATTTCAATGAAGGTATTTGATTGCTGGTTTGAGAGTGGATCCATGCCTTATGCTTACATTCACTATCCTTTTGAAAACGTGGAGCTTTTCGAAAAGAATTTCCCCGGCCATTTTGTAGCTGAAGGTCTCGACCAAACACGTGGCTGGTTCGTATTATTTATAAAATAATTATTTATTTCTTTTTTATGAATTTATCTTATGATTTTTTTTAATCTAATTATGAAGGTTTTATACATTGATGGTTTTATCAACGGCTTTGTTTGGAAAACCGGCGTTTAGAAACCTGATTTGCAACGGACTCGTTTTGGCTGAAGACGGAAAGAAAATGAGCAAAAGACTTAAAAATTATCCTTCGCCTATGGAAGTAATTGACGATTATGGAGCCGTAAGTAAAACCCACCTTTTTTATTTTAATTAGATATTATTTTTGGGTTTTTTTTGTAAGATTTACGTTTTAAGTTTTTTGAACAGGATGCGTTGAGACTGTATTTGATTAACTCTCCTGTTGTAAGAGCCGAGCCATTGAGGTTTAAAAAGGAGGGTGTATATGGAGTTGTATGTATCTAAAACCCTAAACCCTAAATTAATATTAATAAACTATGTTATTTACATTTTTCTTTAATTTTTTTTTATAATTAGGTGAAAGATGTGTTTCTTCCGTGGTACAATGCGTACCGATTCCTAATTCAAAACGCGAAAAGACTTGAAATTGAGGGATTATCACCTTTTTCTCCTTTGAATTATGAAACTATTTTGAAATCTTCTAATGTGCTTGATCAGTGGATTAATTCTGCAACGGAAAGTCTTGTCGGTTTTGTGCGGCAAGAAATGGACGCTTATAGACTATATACAGTAAATATTTACATCAATTAATTAGTTTAATTTTTAGTTGGTACTATTTTTATTTTAATAATTGTTATTTTTTGATATATTTTTGCAGGTTGTGCCATATTTGCTTAAATTTATTGATAATTTAACGAATATTTATGTGCGTTTCAACCGTAAAAGGCTGAAAGGAAGAACTGGGGAAGAAGACTGTAGGATCTCACTTTCTACTTTATACCATGTAAATAATAATTATTCCTTTTTCTTCTTTTTTCTTAACTTAATTCATCCATGTTTTATAAATATGATATCATTGCAATGTTTTTTATATATAGGTGCTTTTAACGACTTGTAAAGCAATGGCTCCTTTCACACCATTTTTCACTGAAGTTTTGTATCAAAATTTGCGTAAAGTTTCGGTCGGTTTAGAAGAGAGTATTCATTATTGTTCTTTCCCTTGTACTACAGGCCAGGTAATAAATATTATTATATCTAACTATATTAATTTTAACCATGTTTAATCATATATATTATATATTAAAGAATGTGTTATTAAGCTTAAACTTTTTTGAGTTTTTTGTAGAGAGATGAGCGTATTGAACAAAGTGTAACAAGAATGATGACTGTGATTGACTTAGCAAGGAATATTAGGGAAAGACATAACAAGCCTCTTAAAAGCCCTCTCAAGTATATACTTATTTCTCTTTAATTTTAGTTTTATTAAATTATTGTGGTATATCATTGATAGAAATGATATTTCTTAAGTAAATTTTAAATTTTATTTTAACAAAAAATTAACTTATATGTTGATTTTATAGGGAAATGGTGGTGGTGCATCCAGACAATGATTTTCTTGAAGATATAACTGGCAAGCTAAAAGAGGTATTTTTAATATCTTATCTTTAATATTGTATAATTTTTTATTTATTATAAGTTGCCACATTTTATTTAGAATATCATGCATTTATATAACTTTGTAGTATGTTATGGAAGAAATAAATGTAAAATCAGTTGTGCCTTGCAACGATCCGTTGAAATACGCTTCTCTTCGTGCCGAACCCAATTTCAGGTATTTATTTTATTTTATTTTTATTTTTTTGATAAAATAGTATATAAATGGCCTTATTTTATCAATTATTATTTTTTTTCATTTTTTTATTTTATAGTGCGTTGGGCAAAAGATTGGGGAAAAGTATGGGATTAGTGGGAAAGAAAATAAAAGAAATGTCTCTTGATGACGTTTTAGCTTTTGAGAAATCTGGCGAGGCTGTTTTTGCTGGCCATTCCTTAAAATTATCCGATATTAAGGTAATTAATTGATTTATTAATTATTTAATTTATCCATTTATAAATTTATATTTTTGTCTCATAAAGCATTTTATTTATTAATTTTCAGATAGTGCGACAATTCAAGCGGCCTGATAATGTTTCAGAAAAGGAAATTGATGCAGCTGGAGACGGTAATTCATAATTCATATTATATCATTTAGAAACTATATAATTGTAATTTATTTGAAGTTTTTTAATTTTTTCTGTATTTTTTAATTCTTTCAGGTGATGTACTTGTGATTCTTGATCTGAGAGCCGATGAATCTTTGCTTGAAGCAGGTCTCGCTCGTGAGGTAACATTTGAATTTTTCATACTTTATTAAATATATTTCTGTTGATAAAATATCAATTAGTTTCATAAATCTGCATGGTTAATTATTATTTTGACAAAAAATGTATTTTAGGTTGTGAATAGGATTCAGAAATTAAGGAAAAAAGCTGGACTTGAGCCGACTGATTATGTTGAAGTTTATTATAAACCTCGCGATAGTGATAAAGAAAGCTTAGAAAAGATATTAAATTCACAGGTATAAATAAATTCAATCAAATTACATAATGATACATTTTGTTACTTTGATTAATTTTTTGGTTAATTATTTTGTATTTTACAGGAACAATATATTAGAGAGTCTATTGGCTCTCCTCTTTTGCTTCACACACTCGCACCATCTGATGCTGTAATTTTTATTTTATTTTATTTTAATTTGTTATCTTTTTTTATTAAGTTTTTGTTTTATAATTTGGTAAATAATTACTTATTTAATTACAGGTCATATTATGTCAAGAGGAGTATAGTGATGTATGTGGGAAAAATTTTACCATTTTTTTATCAAGGCAAACTTTCATGTTTAGTGATGCGCTTTTGACTCATTGTTCAGGTATATTAATTAATTAAATGGTATATTTGGTAATTAAGTTGGTATTATTAAATTGTCTCATTTATGTATTTATCTTAAAAATTTTAATGTAGGGAATAAAGAGCATGTAAATGCATTACATGTATATCTCTCTTCAAGGGACCTTTCCAACTTGAAATCTGAATTTCTATCAGGAAATGGCAAGGTTAGATATTTTTAATATTTTTAAATTTATTGTATAAAGTTTCATTTTCTTAATTTATTCTCATTTTTATTATTTATTCGATTTGCACAGATAAAAGTAGATTGTATTGAGGGTTTTCCCCCAGTTGAAATTCAAGTTGGGAAGCACTTGTTTTTCAGCGTTGGTGATTTTTACTTATCTGTTGCTTAATAATTAATTAGGCCTTCATATTTATCTTCAATTTTATTGTAATTTTGGCATGTTTTATTTTTCCTATTTATTTATATTGAAAGTTTATGAAGAAGACTAGTTGAGAGTTTGAATTTTATTGATTTTGCATTTGTCATTTTTGAACCTGTTTTTGTCTTTGAACATACTTTGATTTTATATGGTTTATTGATATTTTATATTTTTTATAATGTCAGATGAGTTTCATTGCCCTCTATATTTCTAACTTGTTTCTTCTTTCTTAGCACGATTTTGCAAGATTAGAACCAGGTTTTTGGTGTAAAATTTAATGCAGTGGTAAATTGATAAATTTCAGAACAATAATGAACTACATATTAATATACTTTATAGTTTTATTTTGTGGCTTTGTGTTCTGATTTTTTTGGGGGTTTCTTGGCTAATGCATTCTTTTGAGCATATAATCTATTTGGGTTTCATCATATCCAAACTGCCCTAGTAGTTTATATTATGTTATTCGATGGAATCGACTCCACAAAACTGAGACCATTTTATGATATAAAAAATTTGCTAACATATATGTTCTTTATTTTCATATAATGAAGAAAATACAAAATTTCATATTTATTTATTGATTCCGATGAAATCAGCATAATTTCCCTAAATATATTATAGTGCATTACAAGGAAGAAGATTCAATTTCACATTCATTTACTGAAGCTAATGAAAATTTAAATCCAAAGGAAAATATTTACATGCTCCTAAAATCAAGAGCTTATTCCAAACTTAAAACCAAAACGAAACAAATTAACACCATCCTACTACTTTTCTTCTTCTCCTCCTTCCTCTTGAAAGTTCGGATCTTTGGAATCAATGGCCCCATTTTCCAACGTGAAACTTTCTCCTTCTAGATCTCCATGGCCGGCCCAGGTGAATTTACCACCGTGCCCTCCTTTCTTCGCCTCTCCGCTCAGGCCGGTGGCCGATTTCCGATCCTTCCTGCCGTTTTGATCTGGCTTCTTTTGCACTTTGGTCCCTTTCTTCCCACTATCCATTTCTCCCTCTCTCAGTTCAGTACTACCACCTAGAAATATTTTTGTTTTGAGTGGCCTGAAGCTTTCAAGGAGGTTTTATATAAAGAGGGACACATCACATGGTGAATTGGATAAGACCGATGACGTGTTTATTAATATGTTTTATTTTAGCCATAGTCTACTAAAAAAAATATATATTTCTAGCACACGGAATCTGATTCGAGTAAACACATTCAGTTCTTCTCCAGTTTTAACCAGATTGAACAACTCCATTTTTCATTGTCCCTGTCATGTGTGCTGTTTCAATCACACAGTTGGGGGCTTCACTTCATTTGTTTAGATGATTAGAAATTATATATTTATTTATGTTAAGATATTTAATATTTGGATATCAACCTCTCCATTATTGTACAAAATGAAGAGGATGTAAGGCAAGAAAATAAGTTACTAGAAAGCGATGTCCAACAATTTATAATTTAAGATATGAAAATATTGAGATATTTTTAGGATATTTTTAGCCAATATAAAAAGTCTTACAGGACAAAGGATTAATACAACTCAACCAGTTATGTCAAACTATATGACTTGAACCAACGTTGAAATTATTCATACTGTAATAATCAAATTAAAAAAAAGAAAAACAAATACCCTTCAAATTATACTAGCCCCATAAGTAAACTTTTGGGGGCCTTTTATTTTGTGGGGGCCAAATTCGATAAATCCTCTACACATTTCCCCCACCAAAAGAATGTTAAATTCCTATGTGCAAAAATTTCTTTTCTCAATTTTCTTCATTTTTCTCCATTTCCATTATTTCATTCCTATTAATTTTCACTACATTTCAAACGAAAGCGATTTACTGAGAGAATGCGAGAAACGAGTGACTTGCACGCGTTGCTGCACAATTTTATGAATGTCTTTCACAATATCAAAAACCGCGTTGGGTTGAGCAAGTCTAAGGGCGTTATGGGAATATTTCCTTAACAAATCTCTTTCTGGCCCGAACCATCTTGCAACTATTTTTGCCGCTCTTTTTGGATCGTTGCAAAACACACCCGCCCCATTGTTGACTACATATGGCACATTACCTACTTCCTGTAATTATTATAAATTTGCTACAAAATGTATAAACGAAGTTATATTTTAAGGAAATTTATTAAAAAATGAGATTATGTAATAAATTACCTGTCCGGGGAGAAAATCGTTGAGAATAATTGGTAGTCCGCGGATTAAAGCCTCTGCAATCGTGCCTGGCCCAGCCTAACCAAAAGAAATAAATTAATTAATGTCACAATACGTAGATTTGTGAATTAAAATATGTAATGGACTAAAAATTAGACTACTCATAAATTCATAATTGAATAACCTTAGTCACTATGCAATCACAAGCGCCCATCCATCTCTCCATCTGCGTCTCAAATCCTCTTATCTGAAATTATAACACGAAACATCAATAAAACACACATTACTCTTCTCACTTACTAAAAAACATATAAATATATTCACAATATAATATTTTATTAAACAAAAAATGATGTGTTGACTTTACCTTAGAGGGGACTTTCCACTTGGCAGAAGCCGATTGGAGAGAGGACTTCAGAACTTGATTCCTTCCACAAATAACCACAATTTGTCCGATCGCCTTTTTTGCTCTTTTGTCGTAAAGTGCTTCGCCGAGGGCCAATGCGGTTTCTTCGACCGGACCCATTCCTTCCCCTCCCCCCATCAAAATGACAGCTGGCAAGTTCAAGTCCATCTCCAATTCCTTTCTCAACTCATCCTATTAAAAAAATAAAAATAATAATAGTGATGATGATGTAGTTATAATATATAATAATGGAAATAATAAAGATATAATAGTGTAAAGTTAGGAAATAATAATGACATAATAATATAATAAGTAAATAAATAATAATATGTAAATAGTAATAATAATAATAATAATAATAATAATAATAATAATAATAATAATAATAATAATAATAATAATAATAATAATAATAATAATAATAATAATAATTTGAAATATGAAACCTTGCGAAGAATTGCGCGACAAAATGAAGGTCGAATGGGAAGACCGAAAACCCTAATTTGAGATGGCTCGAGGCCTTCAATTAATGCCTTTTTAGCTACCTCTCTTGAAGGGCAATAACATCTAGTCACACTTTTATGAAACCTAGTCAACAACAAAGAAAGAAAATTAATTAACAATTTGAAATTGTTTAGGTGTGAAAAGAGAATAATACCAAGTGGGGTGGCAAGTGTTTAGATCGGTAATGACGGTTACAAAAGGGACTCTTTCATTAAGGCTTTGCCATTTCATAATCCAAAGAGGAATGTGTTGCATTAATGGGTGCACGCTTATTATTATGTCTGGTTTGTATTTCATTATTCCAGCCACCACATTTCTACATTAAAAAAAAAAAAAGAGAAATTAAATTAAATTAGTAAGAAGATTCAAAATGGAACTTTTTGTTGAAAATAATGAATGCGTCGACACATTATAAAAAAACAGATTTTGGTATCCGATTTTTTCAAAAAAAAAAAAGGGTTGGTGCAAGACCTATATTTGACAATGCTCTTTGGTTTTGTATTTGTTTATATATATTTATTTATTTTTAGAAATGTTCATACAAAAACAAAAGAAAAGAAAAAAAAGGAAGAAACATTTGCTCTCTATTTATTATTTTATTTATCGAAAGAACCCATTCAAAGTCCATAAATACATATTGAATATTAAGTCACACCAAAAACAAAAGTTTGTTTGTGTTTTCTATTTATTATTTATTTAATATAGAAAAAAATAAATAAAATAAAGAATTAATTAATTAATTACTTGGCATAAAAGGCAGCAAGAGCAGCTAAATAGGCGCGGTGAATCCAGCGAGGCGAAGTACCGTGAAATGCAACTTTCCATAATTGGACGTGTTTTATCATGAATTTATACGATCTTTCCATATCATTTAATGGCCATCCACCATATTCTTTCCCTAAATCCTTCACAAAAACCTAAAAATAGAAAGGAAAAAAATGGTATATTACGATCTTGAAATAGTATAAATATTAAATATAGAGTTATGTTGGAAATTTGGAGTTGGTTAATTAATTTGGAGAGATCGTTAAAATAATGATAATATTATTATTTTCTTTTCTTTCCTCTAACCTGATTCTTTGAAAAGTATTGTGGAAACAAACCAAAATTGACATGTGGTCCCACATATTTTGGATGATATGGATAAACAATTACAAGGTTTCAGGAGTGTATTTCAGTAATTTTGCAATAAAGAATATGCTATTAGGGGGATCATTCAAAAATCAAAAGCATATTCTTATGTTTTGAGAATCTGAGTAAGATGCTTTTACAAATAGTGTTTTGTTATGCTATATGTAATATGCTGTTTTGTTAGATTTTATATATTATTTTTTATTATATATATAATGTTTTTATACAAATTTACTACTTTTCTAACATATTATATTATTTTTAGCGATATATATACTGTTTTTAGTAAATCGTTTGTGACATTTTATTAACATACAAATATATTCTTTTCATGATTCATATATTATTTTTCAAAAATATATATTGTTTTTCTATAGCTGTACTGTACTGTACTTAGAAAAAGGCACAGTCAAGGCCTATAACTACCCTTACCTTTTTTAAAGTTTACTAATTAGACAGGAGCAGCTGGCTAATATCTTATAGAGAAAATTCACATATTAACCTACAAACCTACAAAATATCATGTAAGAAAATCAAATGTTTTTCATTTTGTAGTGGTATAAATTATATTTTGCCCTTTGAGATGGTTATCCATGAAATTCTCTCTTAATTTTTTAGTTTTTTTTATGGAGCTTAATTTTTTAGTTAATGGGACAGTTGGAGACATCACCAGCAAAACATTTTAATAATAATATCAAACAAAGAAAATTATGCGCACAAGCTTGCATATAAAAAAAAAGGAAAAATATGGGCAAGCATAGAAATTTCATTTTACACCTCACTATTTCAACATATTAGAAACAATCAACATAAAGTAAAAGGTAGAAAATTATGTGCACAAGCTTGCATATAAATAAAAAAGGAAAATGTGTGCAAGCATAGAAATTTCATTTTACACCTCACTATTTCAACATAGTAGAAACAATCAACATAAACTAAAAGGTATTTCTCACGATAATGTCTGAAAAGAAATGTGCTAAAATTGAAGGTATTTTGCAATAAAAACAAAGAAAAAATAAAACCTCACGTGCAAACAACACAAAAAACCAAATCAGAATGTCTTTCCTTATTTGAATAGTCTATTGATCTTTCAAACATGATTCATGGTGTACTTTCACTTCTTTCGAAGATCAAAAACAACGTCTCACACTCAACCGATCCAAAAAATGTTCAACAACATATATACTTAGAAAACAAAGTAAAATTAAAAACACCATCAAAAAATGTTTTTCTTCAACAAACGAAAATCTATTTTGTAATATCACAAAAATTCAAGGACGAAGGCCCAAAAAACTCAAGAAAAAAAAAATCTCGCAATTCAAACTAACCAACAATATTGCTAAACGTACCCGATATTCATCCCCGTATTGAAGCCTGAAAGCATCCTTAATGGCCTCAGCCGACGCGCGATGCCCGCCGCCCGTATCGCTCATCAGAATGAGAACATTCTTCCTCCATTCTCTCCCCGCCGCCTCCTCCTCCG
The DNA here is from genome assembly GCA_027726005.1 of Juncus effusus. Classification (NCBI taxonomy): domain Eukaryota; kingdom Viridiplantae; phylum Streptophyta; class Magnoliopsida; order Poales; family Juncaceae; genus Juncus; species Juncus effusus. Next base: position 1,165,454 of record CM050898.1, read on the forward strand.
CCGGCGGACCTCCGAGCGCCGCCGCAAGCCCCTTCCCTCCGGCGTAGAACCCGCACCGCCTGGAGTGGTAGTAGTAGCAGCCCTTCCCCCCTCCTCCGCCCAACACGCCGTGCAGCACGGCTTCTCTTATCGACCCTCTTGGCATCGCTACTGACATCACCATTGTTGCACTGTTAACTGTAACTGTAAGTGTGTTTGATTGATTGATTGGTTTTGGAATGGAATGAGAAGGAGAGGGAGGGTGGATTTATGAGAGGAAAGTTTGAAATTTGAATTGAAGACTCAAAACTGTGTGGTTTTGGGCATGAAATGGTGTATGGTTTTGGTTTGGATTTTGGAGAAAAGATGATGCTTGGAATGATGCTCATAGTCTATTTCCACTTTATACATTTCTTTTTTGAATTTTTTTGTTGTGTTATTGACAAGGCAGCTAGAAAGGAAAAAATATTATTCACTGGTGCCAATTCATCAATTGTGGAACAAGCCAGATATAAATTAACACGTCAACATGTTCTCATTTTCTTTTAAAAAAATTGAACATGTTCTCTTATAAAACTATTCTTTCTGGACACAAATTTTGATTGGCCTTTTCCTTACAAGAGATTTTGAAATATTTTGCTTAGGTCCAGAAGACGTGATTTCTTAATTATTTTCACTTGTAGTTATACAAATTTAAACTCATGATAGTATGTGAATGTGATTGATACTTTTACTCTGAACATTTTGTGTCACGTTTCTGGATAATAAAGTTTGGAATTTTTTCAAAAATCTTATGTATTTTCTCATATTAATATATTTTAATTTCTTTCGTACTTCTAACAACAAAATGTAATAGTCATAATAGAACAAAATAAAGATATAGCAAAATCGTATATATAAAATATTCAATAAAAAGTAAATATATAATATAAAATAATATATAAGTATAATAAAAGAATTACAATAAGTTCAAAACAGCGGGTTTGCTTGAAATTGTCTAGCTATGAAAAACCAATACAACAAAAAGATAGATAGAAGACTAGAGAAATAAGTAGTCAAGACTCAAAATAATCCACCTATACTCCTAAGGCCGTTTGGTGCAAGTAATTTTGAATGGAATTTGCATTTTCAATTCCAGCAAAATACAAATTCTTTATTTGGCATAGTTTAGAAATAGGAATTATGTTTTGCCGGTATATTTGTTTTTCATGTCATACCTGCAATTGGTAATTCGCCGAAATGTTAGAACGCCAAGATCCGGGTAAAGTTTAACGCGTCAAAGTCACTCTTATCTTCGTCTTCGCCTACTAATTACTTCCCTCTCAAGCTTACTTACTCTATTGGATTTGGGGCCCCGCTGGTTCTCTCTCTTTCTCTTTTTCACTCGACAGAGGTTAATCTCTTTTAGACCAAGGTTCTCTCACTTTCACGAAGGGGCATCTCTCTCTCTCTCTCATGAGTTTTTACTCATTTATTAGGGCTATTTGAAGGGTCTGAGTGAATCATTTCTTGATGTAATTAAGGTGAACTTGAAAAATAGCACAAAATTCACCTTATTTTGTACAGTTTAGTTCAAATCGAACCGAAAAGCTTCAATCTTTATGAAGTCTCAATAGCTGCTACAAAGTTTATCACTGATTAATCCTCAATTAACCTTCAGTTCTACAATAAGACCTCAATAAGGATTTTAGCTGAAGTTGTTCCACGTGTGCAATTAAGCACAAATGAAGAAAATAAAAATATTTGTAGTAGTTGACAATTTTATTATTATGAATTTATATGAACCTTAATGATGCTTTTATGGTTAATTGATTCCTCAAGATATTTTTCCTGAGATAAAAAAAATAGGGTTTAATGATACTTTTTAAAATTGACAATATTATGTTTAATTGAGACCTTTTGATGTTTAATTCCTAAATAAAAAAGATGTAAAATTGACATGAAAGTTTGTTGATTTGTTTATTTGAGTAATTCGCAAAATTATGCCTTAAAAATGGACAATACTGTTGGGTAATTCGTTTGAGGTAATTGAGTTGAGAATTGGTACTGTACTGACTACTGTAACATGACTTCCATCATCTACCTTGCATTCTTAAGTACCTCTGTTTCAATATTATCATTTATGGGTCGCATTAACATGACGAAAAGATTTATTTCATATTTTTGTCATTTATTAAAAGTTTGACATTGCAAGAATATTAATATTGCAAGATTCTTTTTGTTTCTGTTAAATTGTTATTTATCATTTTTTATATTTTGTTTTTTATTAATTTTAATTATTTTTGTCATTTATTAGTTATTTCATATTCACTAATCATCAATTTTAATTAAGCAATTATTCAAATATTTATAACTAATTTCATATTCATAAGAACAAAATTCCATAATTTTTTAAACAACCAAACAAAAAATTATACTTTCCAGCATCTTAGTTTTCAAACATCCAAACAAATTATCGAATTATCTAATTCCATCACTTTTTCACCTTCATTTTATAATCCGGCTCCATTCTACTAAGTCCGCTTGCCAAATGGCCCCTAAATGATTACTTGATTTCTATTTTCCCACGAATACATAAATATAAAAAAACAATATGCATCAAAAAAATAATACATATAAAAAACATAATAAATAATATATGCATGATAAACAGTATATGCTATAATAAACCATTTTTATTTGTTCAAACCAATTAACCAATTCATCAAACTTTACAATTTACCAACACAAGAGGTCTCTCTTTCCTATGTGGTACAACAGAACTAGTTCAAACTTGGAAAAAACCAAGAAGACATATTCATGGATCCAGCACTAGGCACCACTTTTTCAGTTCTTCCATTTTCTAAATTATACTTACAAAGAGGATAATCATAAGACCCATCCAATTCGGGATAAAGATACGCGATAAAATAAATGCAGTTTCCTTCGAATCCTGGATACTCACTCGCGTTCAAACAAAACCCAGTCGTGTCATCTAAAAACAAAATCCGATCTCCAATTCCAGTAATTTTGATCCATCGATAAATCTCGTTTGTGTTACCAAATTCAAGCTTGTAAATTTCAAATTTGGAGTCCTCAAGTACTCTACTCGTCCATTTACTGCTGTAGACTCCAAGAATCTCGCCGGAGGAGTTAATGAGATAGTCAAGACGGCTCGGCTGGCCAGAGCTCGTACGTATTAGTGGGGGCACGATAAATTCAGTCGAACCAGTTAAAAGATTAATTACTCGTGTGATCATAGTTTCACGCTCATTTACGTAGTACTTACCTGTTGAAAAATAGTTTCATTTTGAAGAGTTTATTTTAATTACTGTTTTAATGACAGAGAAAATTATGATTAATTATTGTAATTTTAAACCTTTGTTATATGTTTGTCCATAGCTCCCTTGTGGAATTTGTATTTTCTTCCACTCCTTGTCATGGCCGGGTCGACATGATCCGATTGTCAGAATCCCCAATGAGTTCCAACATATCACCACATCATCTCCATTCTTAATCAGATTGGGTCCGATATATATAGGCCGATGCCAATCTGAATCGGTACATGGAAGACAGATTTCACTTCTTGTAAGTGGATTAAGAAGAGACAAGGAACGGCTTTTCCGATCAAAAACAAGCATGTAATGGTGAGAGGACCCTAAAATCCTCTTCCCTTCAATTTCACGTAAAACAATGGAGTAGATTTTTCGAGAGGAGAGAGAGTAGAATTGTACAATGCTTGGAAAGCCTTTTCGGTCCGAGACGGCCCAAGGAAGTTGAGATGGAGGGTCGGATAGGGGAGATGAATCGCACCATTTTTTACAGACAACACGGAAACGGATGAAATCAGAAAGATCACTGAGTTTCTTGGAGTTGAGATGGAGAAGATCTTGAGGAAGTTCTGACCAGTCCATTTTCAGGATCAAGGTTGAGGATTTGGTAGGTGGAAGAGGATTTTTTATGTAGGTTTTGTGAGTCGTTGTGTGAAAAGGCAGAGATTCTTTATCTCTTTTTTGAATAAAGAGATTCTTTATCTCATCCTCTGAAAATTAATTGATGGTGGATCCATTGTGTTTTGTTTATGGGCATGGTGACTAGATCTTAATCTTTTGTTGCAATTAAGGATTGTATGTTCCTTGCAACGAAAAATGAACGGAGAGTCGAGGGCATCAGTCTTTCAGAATTAATGATGATAGACTAGTCTAGTTAGTTGAGTTAATTACTATATGTGAATAAAAAAGTTTTGAATTTAAGTTTCATTAGATAAATAATGGAAGTTAGGCAAGCAATATCTTTCATAAAAACATTTCGGCTTGACTTGGACGTACTTTCCCAAAAAAAAAACAAAAAAAAAAAATCATAAGAGAAAATGTATTCATGCGCTCGATATACATATCACATGACGGTGCCGGATGCATAGAAGTTAAACTCCTTGCAATGATTTTTTTTAGTCAAAAAAGAAGTGATGGGGGTGGTTTGAATGAAGCCAATTAAGCTGAAATTACTAATTAATTAATGGCTTAATAGGAATTAGTAGCACATAATAAGAGATCTTGATCATTCGTCTTTTTTTTTGTTAGTATTGTAAGCAATTTACCTAGTTAGACTTTGCATTAATAAAAAAATTATAATATTTTTATTTACAACCAAATTTTCTTGAGCATTTAGATCGCTCAAGTGGAGAAATTATGTCTATGTCCTATCAAGTCTAGGCTTAACTCTTGACTGACGGGTCTTCATTATTTTGGCGCGGGACTTCTTGTCGGCCTTGAGCCTTACCCTTTATTTTTCCCATTCGTGTACATTCTCCCGAATGATGGAGAACACTTGTTTCTTGTTGCTTCTTTTGCTTTGAAAGATCCTGGCATTCCGTTCTTTCCAGATTTCCCAGCAGGTCGAGCTTCAAACACTTCCCCATTTCTTTTGTTGCATTTTGTTGATTCTTTTAATCATCCAGCTATAGAGCTTTATCGGGGAGTGTATTATTGCTGGAGGCGTGATACCAAAGAGGTTGCATGTTTTGTCCCACATCGCGTGTGTGTAGTTGCATTGAGCAAAAAATTCTTGTGTCGTTGGGTATAAAGAATGTATTGGGTCGTATGCATGCATCTTTTTCTAACTAACATGTCTCTTGTATTAAGTTTTTCATTACACATTAGCTAGGCAAAAAATTAACTTAACTCTTGATTATCCGTCTTCAAAATTTTCAATGTCCGGTCCTATTTATCAAAAAAAAAAGTGTCCGGTCCTGAAAACCGAACGCGCACAAATCAGACCTGATCTGACTTCTGAGTACTTTGACTCAAACATAAGTGATCTGTAATCGAATCCAACCCAATCCGAATCCTATTTCACATGAAATATTCGCGAATCTTGATCCAAATTAATGTGGGGCTGTAATGAAAAATTCACTAAAAATGTACAGGTGAGCGAAGTGCATATAACTCTTAACTTTATCATAAAATACACTTGTATAACCACATATATATTACAATTTCAAAATGTAGGGGCCGTTGTCTTTTAGGCCCTAATTAAAATCCGTCACCGACGTGAAAATAACTCAATCTTAATCTGAAGTAACAGATAGACTAATTAAAAACCAATCCCAATCTAACCAAACCTAATGAACAACCCAGTAAAAAACATCAGATCATCAAACTTACACAGTTTTTCACCTTATTCCCATGAAAAAAAATTAGTACACAAGGCTTCAAAACAAACTATAGATCTCTTTGGCTTCAAAAAACTCGCCAAAAACATCAATCAAACAACTCACAACTAGTTCAAAACATCCATCATACTATTATCGTACAAGCTGTGTCATAATTCTCGTACCAGTACCAGCACCAACACCATCAATCATGCAAAACCTCGAAACCATAGGCCGGAACTCCTTTCGCCGGTACGGATCCGGTCTTGACGGACTTATAGTCTTCATTAAAACATCCTTCATACACTTAGCCTTCTGATCAGCCATAGCCTTCACATTTCCGTTTGTTTTGATAATGTTCCTTACTGATTTCGCACCGGTCGCTCTGTGTAACTGGCACCGAAATGAGCCTGGATGAGTTGTGGGCGCACAAAGGCATGTTCTGTTAACTAATGATGACGAGTTACTCATGGTAGCCATTGATGGACTGGAAGCTGTTCTAATTTTGTTTTTTGTTTTTTTTTGGAGTCGAAAGATCGGAAGTTGTTTTAATGGTAATGGAGATGAAAAAGATGAGAAACAATGGAATATTTTTTGAGGTGGAAGAAATAATGGAATATGAATTGTGCAAATTTAGTTGATTATATATATTTGTAAATAGTGTAATTATGTGAAGTGTAAAGAAACGGTAGGTGGTTAGAGTGGAATCTAGTGGGCATGAAATTGATAGATATGATATGCTTTGAGGCTAAGCACGCAGTTGGAAGCTTGTGGTGTTAAATTAAACACTTGTGAAGACGGAGTAAATTCTACTGTCGTTTTAAACTTTATATCTAACCGACACGGTTTTTTATTTTATTTTTTATTTTGACACGGTTGCGAAAATAAATAAATTTTGACACGGTTGCAATGTCAAAATTAAACCGCCAGTTAAAGAAACGGTAATATTTTCATGAGTACTTAAGATTGAAAAATATCATGTATAATCTTCTTTTGTTTATCCTAATGAGAGAGAAATAAATCATAATTTTATGTTTAATGTATTCTACAATGATGTTCATGATACGATATTCCATTTTTTTTTTTTGACGAAAGATATTCCATATTTTATACAAGGAATTATTCCTTTAAATAGGGTTTAATTGATCTTACTGGCTTTTACAATATTTTTTCTGTTGCTGAAACAAAATTCTTCAACTGATTTTATGCTCCTGGATTTGAAACCTGTGGGCTTTATTGTTAACATTTGTTTATTACTTCAAATTCGTGTACACTTTTTAGTTTCATGCTTGATTGTTTGTTTATTGCTATGAAAATGAGCTTGTAGTTATACTTTTGTTTAATCATCTTCATGTTTCATTACACTTCGACTTATAAAGCATCTTCACTGTATTTATACTTCTATTACCTTTTAAACTTCATATTTCATTATCACTATAAAACTATTTCTTATTTACATCACTTTGTAAAAAATCAATGAATTTTGATTTTCAAAAAAGAAAGCCATGAATTTTCTGACTTTTTCTTAAAACTACGAAATTTGCTACTCTGTTTTATCACTTATTTTCGTTATAATTCTCTGTGTATTTAACACTGAAAATTCGAAAGTACACCAAAAAAACCCCAAAAACAACCAGTTAACACAAAAAAAAAAAGAATCAAAACACCAAAAACAACCAGTTAACACATAAAACCCCACTTTCTTAACTAATAACGTATACATATTCCCCCTAAATCAAAACTTACAATTAACCCCTTAAAAACTCTAAAATCTATTATGCATCGGCTGATCAAGTCTTAAAAACCTCTTTTGATATTTCCTCTCTCTCCTCTCTCTTGCATACAAAATCCAAAATACAAGAGACAGCATTACAGAAACCGAAACCACTAACAAACCACCATATACAAAACCACTGTACCGTTCAAGACTCGGACAGTTATTTTCAGTTATGGATTTAAAAGTCTGTCTCACAAATGTACAGTCAGCAAGGCCTGACAAGTAGGGCCCATAGTAATAAATGCCGTAACTCACATTTAATGCACTTGAAATGTGAGAATATATTGTCGGAGTTAATCTACCAACATTGGTGCATATTTCATTTCCTGATATTATTGTAGTATTGCATATATATCCATTCCAAACCTGCACTATTTGTAAGTTAATTTTCATATTTAATTAATAATTTCGTATTAACTAATAATTATGTCAAATTACCTGTTGGGCGGTGTCGAAATGGAGATCTCCAGTGCTGCAAGGCCGGTCTGTTAAATCCGAATTGTACGGATTACAAAGCTGTGGAATCGACGGTCCGGATTGGTTGTAGTTCAAAGGAGGAGGGGTCTGAGGTGGCAAGTTTTGATTGGATACATTTGTGATTACTCCATTAATTATGTCTATTATTTCGTACGTGACATTTTTGCTCTGCTGTAAGGCTTCATTTGTTGTTTTTGAATCGAAGCAGGGGAGAATGTCGTCTAGTGCGGTGTGCTCTTGTGGGTGAAGAACCCACTCGTCCATTGAAACGCAAGTATCTGAAACTATACTGGAAAAAGAAAAAAAAAAGAAAAAAAAATGAAATGAAATATGAGAATGTCTGAGCATAATTTAATCATATGAGGGGATTTATTTAGTGAGATAATTACTTGTGTAAAAGAAGAAAAACACCGGAAAGTATAAATGTTCCTGTAACTAGAAGCCAGCCTGCAATTACCAAACTGCAAATTTTGAAAAATTCTAATTATTTTCAAAACGAAATAATAAATGAATAGAAGCACTAATATATATACAACTTTAATACATCAGTACATACATGAAGACAAGGAATTGCATACCGCAGATTGAGAGTACTGAAGAAAAATAACATGAAACAACAAATAAATATCAAAATAGAGCTAAAATATGAATTGAAAATTTTAGCAGTAAAAAAGTTGTGAAATTCTTCTTACAAAATCCAAGAAAGGCAAGTAGAAGCATAATAGCTGCCACAACAATCAAAATTGTTCCCCTGAAATTTTTACAATTTTAACAATTAAGAGAAAATTTGAATTTATTTATTATGACTTAGTTAAGACTATAAAATTTGGCATAAAAAAATATTAAAAAGAAAATACTTACACAACATCAAGAACATGTTGTATTTTATCAGAATTATTAGATGTAGTAGAGGCGAGTTGATCTGCGGACACATTTATCTTATATATGACATCATCAATCTTATTTTTTACATCATCCTCAAGCGAAAATTGACCAAGACTGATCAATTTTGCTGACGATAAATAATCCGAAAAATTTCTCAAATTATAAACCGTCTCATTCGCTTGTCCCAATACATAATTCGATGTTTTTGTTGTACTTTCATGAAATTTTCCTTGCCCATCATATAAAACGACACATCCGAGGCTACAAAGAGAAAAATAATATGGGTTATATATTTTCATATATAATGCTGTAAATTTGAATATTACTTACATCGCAACAATTGTGAAGAGAATAAGAAGAATAAGAGAGCAGGTATAAGCGGTTTGAGAATAAGAATAATTCCGACTTGCACAGCAACAGCAACAACAAATCATGAAGAATAAAAATATTCCAAAAATAATAAACCATGCAAAACCAATCGCGAAAATTGGAGCCGCGCTAAATCCAACTGACTGCAATTAAAAGTTTAAATTATTATTATAAATTGTTGAAACAAATAACTGATTTCAGATATTTAGAGTGAAAATTAAAGTTAAACTTACGGCCCAGTAATTTTCATTGCTGATATTCCAACCCCCAGTGTAAATTTGGAAGGAATTCAAAGGGTCTTTTCTTTGAGTTCTTGAAGCAGCTAATGTATATGATGAATTTTTATCAGATGAAATGACAGATCGTCTCAATGGAATAAGCAAACCTTCTTCTTTTGATCTACCTGTAGAATTTAACATTTTAAATAGAAACATTTTGTAGTTTTTTTGGTAAAATTGCTGAATTTCCTACTGTTCTGACAGCCTAATTCAAAGTTCTAAAGTTCAAACTCCAAACTATTTATTTTTCTTTCTTTTTTCTGTATTTTACCACATTTTTTCTTGAGGTAGAACTTTTGTAAAAACCAGGCATGGTCTGAATTTGTAATACCTATTTTGGAATTTTGAAAACAGAAAAAAGTTCTAAAAAATACAAAGAAAAAAAAATTGTTGGTCAGCTCAGAGATGAGAGAATCTTATGATCAAACCTGAAATTTGAGCATTATGAGGGCCATTAGTGGAAGATGAGAAGCTCAGGAGAATGAAAAGAGAAATGAGAAAGAGAAACAGAGAAGGGCTCCATTGCAATTTCATCCTTCAATTTTCTGATTTTTTCACATAAAAATCACGAATGGTGAATTTTTGTTGGGTTTGTGAAAATCAAGGAGAGAATATTTATTAATTAATGAATGAATGGAGAAACTGGAAAGACAGCTTCAGCTAAGCTAGCCTTTATTACCTCTTCTCTAATGGAAGATTAAAAGTGTTTTTGCATTTTTAAACAGGCATTAAGTGCTAGTTATGAAGGGGAGGTATTATTGGAGAAATTGAAGTAAGAGTTTAAGACCATTTCATTGCCATAATTTTGTTTTGAATTGTTCCATTGCAATAATTTGTTTCTTTATATATGAGTCCTACTTTCTTAATTTTTTCTTTATTTTCTATATCTGTTTATTCTAAAGCAAACATCTTTTTGTTTTAATTAAGAGTTCTAAAATAATGAAATTTTTTTTGCTCTATCCATGCAAAACTTAATATTTACAGTTGTGTTTTGAATAAATCTAATCTTTTATTTTTGAAAGCCAGCTTTAATCTTCTCAAAACATAAGAATTTTGGTGGGAGGGTAGCTTTTATGCATGTTCATTCATGTTACGATTATTGACCTGTATAAACTGCTAAGCTGGCCGTTTATTAAATTTCAAATATGAGCTTAGAACATGGTGACGAACTAGAGATCATCTGTGCCACTATTTCATATCTTTATATGTTCACCTTATCTATGTTCTATAAATGCTTTGAGTTTGACAAGGATTTTTTTTACTATGTAAGTGAAATGAGTACATAAAAATTCCCTTAATAATGGCTAATTTGCGATATCATTATTTGTACTCAGTAAATTTTTTTTTGTTAATGCGAATGGGATTATTTCAGTTAGTCGACACGAACTCTCGCAGAATATAAGGTACAGAAGGACCAGAATTAGGTAGAGCCTAAAATACATCAGACATTCTGGTCTTTGATGATTATATTTCATGTTCCAATATTATACTAGGAATACTTAACTTGGATTCCTACATCATAATTGCCAAGAATTAAAGCCTCGGCAAGTCATGTTAGCCACTATATGAGCCGCTATATTCCACATGCCATAAACCATGCCAACACTAAACTAAAACAAAAACAAAATAAGAAGAAATAACCACATAACAATCAATCATACACCTATGCAATTACAACTCACCACCTCACACCCCCAAAACTATTCACAAACACATCCGAATTATCCACCAAACACTCCAAACTCCACATCCCCAAAACCCTAATCCCTAAAACCCCCTAAACCCTAATCAAACTCAATCCCGGCCTCAGCCTCATCCAACTCATACACATTCTGCTCCAAATAATAATCGCAGAGCTCAAGCAACTGATCAGCCAGAGGCGGAATTCCCGGATTCTTACCGTCATTATACAGATGCGCGTTATAAGTGATCTGAAAAACGTCGTGCCTAAATTCATCGCGACTTTTGTACTCCATTTTGCGCACCTTCTCTTTTATACTGGACAGGTCCATTGGCCTCTCCACTATGTCGAAGTAATCTGGTGCCTCTTTTTTGGTTACCGGTTTTAGGAAGAGGTATGACACGGATTTGTGCTCTTTCAGGCTGTCGACTATTCTTTCCAATATGTTTGACAACTCCACCTAAAAATAATACAGAAATAAATTAGCAATCATAATTTCATGTCTACTCTAAAAAATCTCAAAATATCAAGTATACCCTTGTTACAAAACAGAGGAAATATCACGTATACTCCTACAAACATAAAAAAAATACCATGCATATCCTTCTTTCTCATAATCGCTTCAAAATATTTTACCCAAATTTCCATAATATTTCCCGACCTGTAGGGGTATTTATAACATTTTGAGGTTTTTAGGGGTCAACATGAAAAAAATCTTAACAATATTACCTCTCCGCCCTTTCGTCTTTTAGCCAAAGAGGCAGACCCACCACCCTGGTCAAAGTCAACCACCGTTCGTCTTTTAGCGGCCCTATCTCCTCTCTCTGACGAGCCGGGACCCACAGCAACAATTCTACTCCTCTCCTTTTTGACCGTTCGATGGTCCTTCAAATAATCGTCTCCAGTGAAATCGTGTTTCCTCTTCTTCTTCTTCCTCAGCTTCCTCCTCTCCATTTCCTCTCTCCTCTTCGTCTCTTCGTAAGCTCTCGCCTCGTAAAGCCTCTGCTGTTCCTCTCTGTACCGCTCCTCTTCAGAAACCTCGTACCAGTTTTCGGTTTGGGGTGGTGAGGATGGAGTCGCCAGCTCAGCAATCCGTTTCGTCCTTGGCGGGTCGTCAGTGTAGTCTTTCGGCTGTTTTATTATGATTTTCTTGCGGGGCCCAGTTTCGGAAATTTCAGCTGGCGGCCGGATTTTTATACTCGGTCTTGGGCTCAAAAACTCTTCGGTTTGTTTAGTTTTATTAGTTGAGATTATTAATTTATTTATTTTCGTAGGTATGTTAGTTTCGGAATCCGAAACTACATTTATTGACAAATTTCTTTCTAGGGATTTTTCGGGAAGTCCGAATTTGAACTTAACAGGCAGAGGTTTTGTTGACTTTTCGGGTCCGGATTCAGACGGTTCGGGTTCGGAGGATTGGGGCTTTGAGGAGAGCTTTGGGATGAGTTTTTTAGTTTTTGGCTGGACCTGGTCCGCCACGTCAGCGTTGGGTGTTCCTGGTTCGGGTAATTCGTGTTGTTGGTCTTCTTTGTCTTCGCCGTATTTGGGGCAGTTTTTGTTGGTCCTCATGTGCCCCACCTGTTGAGGGAATTTATGATGAAATTATTACGCATATAATGTGCTTGTATTTATTATTTCTAGTGAAACTATGATTTTGAGAAATACTTTTTTGAATGAATTATGAAATAAAAGAAGTTTTTTTTACCTGTCCACATGCGCCACACACAATGCTCTCTCCTCTTGGTGTCTTTTCTTTATATATCTGTTTGGATAAAAGAATAATGAAACTTATTAGATAAAATTACTAAAGAAAATCATACAATGATCAATCAAAAGGGTAATGAAACAAGCAACCATAGTTTAATACAAATACAAAAATTTTCACTTTTATGTGAAAAATAAAACGCAAGAGTACCTTTTGCCCGTCTTTAATAATAGGGAATTTCTTCTTAATAGGCAAAATCGGTGTATCTTCACTCGAACCGACACTCTTCTTGAGCAACAATCTAGCAGAAATGCTACTTTCCGCCTGAAAATTAAAAAAAAAAATCATCACAAATCTCATCTTTTCCACCATTCCTTCTCTCAAAAGATTGAAAATATTTTAACAAACAAACAGACCTCTTTGGATTCTCTCAAAACGATTTCCTTGGAGAAAGCAGGAGTCCTTAATTGTGGAGTGTTGGCCAAATGGTCCGAATTTTCAGCTTCAAATATTTGTACTCTCATTGGCTTCTTCTTCTTTCCCTTCATATCCATCCCATCCTCTAAAAAACAAAAAAAAATTAAAATAACACAAAATAGAATAAAAATAATAATAATAATAATAATAATAAAATAATAAAAATAATAATAAAATAACAATAATAATTATAACAATAAAATAATAATAATAATTATTATTATTACAAATAATAACAAATAATAAATAATAATCTAATAATAATCTAATAATAACATAAAATAAAATAATAATAGTACTAGCATTATAATAAAATAATAATAAATAATAAATAATAATAATAATAATAATAATAATAAAATAATAATAATAACGTACCATCGAGCATACGGCGAATAGCAACCGCCTCCTCCACGTCATCCTCAATCTCTTCCTCCGTCTGACTCAAACTCGCCCCCCTTCTCATCTTCATATTAATACCACCACAACTTCCCTTCTCATTACTCCTCTCGTCGACCTCCTCTCCTTCCTCAGCATCCAGGAGATTCTCCAAATCCCCCGCAAAAGAATCCAAATCGCTGTTCGCCCCGTCCTCGTCAGCATTCTCCTCTTGCTGAGCTGGCGCGGAAGAGAGAGACTGCGCCTGTCTGTCCCATATTTCCTGACATTTTTCTTTGGTTTGCTGCTGGACTTGTGAGAACGACATTCGCTGGCCTCTTTCTCCTCGTGCGAATTTACTCAGCGCACTGGCATCCATCTAAAATATATAAGTACATTAATTATATGCATTTTTTATTTATTTATTTATTTATTTATTTGAAAGTGGGATTTGAAGGGTACCTGCATGCCAGATGAGGCCTGAGCGCTGGAGAGTTTACGGATGTCCGCGATTCGATGCCACCTACCCATATCGGCAATCTTCTCTTCAGCTACGCCGAACCTCAACAAAATCTACAAAATATAAATTTAAGAATATAGAAATAACAAATTATGAACCTAAATCGTGAATTTTTTCATGAGAGTACCTCACGAGCGGCTTCCATACTGAGTCGGCGAAGATCAGCGTCCGTGCCTGTAACAGTCATGTTTTTGTTACTAACAACCTTCTTTTTCGCGTTCGCACTGGAAAGAGGCGCTTTTGGAGTGGCACGAACGTAACTAAACCCTAAACCCCGACCCGATGGGTCGCCCACACCGACTATCTCCAGCCTCTCCAGATTCTCTCGGTCCTACACAACAAAACAAAATGTAAATAAGCCAAACGTGATTAGTTATAAGGGATAAATGCACCGTTAGTCCTTGTACTTTAATAGGATTGCAATTTAATCACTGTACTACCTATTTGGCATGTTTGGTCCCTGTACTTTGAAGACTTGTGAATAGTAAGTCCCTAACTCAGGAACTAAGCATCCATATTTTCATAAAGTACAGGGACCAAACATGTCAAATTAATAGTACAGGGACTATATTGCAATCCAACTAAAGTACAAGAACTAACAGTGGATTTATCCCTAAATATAATTCATCTTGTTAGTTTTAAACTTTTAACCAGGATCTTCTCATGGGTTCTTTTGGTTTCTTTTAACTTTAACTTAATTTGAGGTTTTAGGCAAACCCTAAAACTCAATTCAATGCATAAAAAATCATATTTTTACCTGATTGGTGCTGGCGATGAAATTGCTGGTGAGGGCCCACGGAGTGATCTGAAGCTCCCGCTCGATATGCGAAGCCGCCGCCAAAACGATCGCCTCGTCAGGAAGCTGGTTCATGGCGGCCGAAAGACCAACCGGATGAGTTAAACGTTGGATCCCCATTCTTCTCAGATGGTACCAACCCGCTTGCATGCTCTCGTAACAACACACCTGGTCAAAAAAAATAAGAAAAAATTATAGGGTGATTTTAAGGATATTAATGGTTGGTTATATTTTTTGAGGAAGTTATTTTGAGGGTAATTTGTAAAAAAAGCCCCTGGGTTATGCTTAAATTGCAAAAGAGCCCTCTTTTCTTTAAGAAATTGCAAGAAAGCAGCTACTGTTTTGTAAGATCTAGCACCGTTAGTTTAGTCAAATGTAGGGCATTTTTTTAATTTTTTAATGAATCTAGGGGTTTTTTGCAATTTTTTACAGATATAGGGGCTATTTTGCAAATTAAGCATAATTCATGCCAATTAAGCATAATTTTGCAAATTTCTCTAATTTTAATTAACTAAAAGATGCCTGTCTCACTCACATTTTCAGGAGTCATCCTCCGTCTCAGTTCTTCCTCCACCGGAATTCGGAAATCGGAGCGCTGAACATAAAACCACCGTCCATTCGGTCCTCTCTAAACAAACAACCAAATTCAATCAACAATTCAACAAATTAATTAACATAAACTATAACAACTAGTAAATTGAATATTATCATTATCATTACTCTGTATATGGCGCAGTGATGCAGCCGCTTCCGCGTGATCGCCTCAGTGAGGCCGGGGAAGTGGGAGTTGAGCTCGTCCGCCGAAATGCAGGGCTGAGCACCGGAATTCGGCTTCTCTCGCGCGCGAAACTCGCGGTACACGTAAGCCTGCATGCGGTCGTTCAAGTACGTCTGAACCGCTTTCGTGCCTGGCTGCAGTACCTCCATGTGCGGCTCCTTCAAAATTAAAAGAAAAATAGAAAATGTCAGAAAAATGAATGATTTAGTAACTTGACTCCTAGTCGGTGTACTTAGTCCCTGTACTTTACTACTGATTTGAACTTTTTGATCCCTGTACTTATACAGAATTTCGCAAAGCTAGTCCCTGACTCAAGGATTAATCATGCATTTTTTTTTATAAAATACAAGGATCAAAAAGTTCAGATCAATAGTACAGGGACTGAGTTGCAATCTCATTAAAGTACAGGGACTAATGATGCATTTATCCTCTCACAAATTTTTTTTTTATTATAATCAGAGCAGGCTCAAAAGTCCCACATCCAAAACGCAATAAACAAGAAAAACAATCACAAAGTCACAAAAAACACAAGGGTCCTAACTAAACGCAAGGACATACACAGAAAAAAAAAATTCCAAATAAAAACTTCTCACCTGTTGACCAACAACATAAAGCCGGTCAATCTTCCTTATTGAGATCCCCCCTTTCGCGTTCCTCACCAATAAATAATCCGTGTGCCCCGCCTTATGATTAAAAACCGGCGCTCTGTACATATTCGTCTCGAGGCACGACTGCGTCTTCCCCGGCGAGATCTCCCCCAGAAACGGCGACCTGTCCGTCGGATCCAGCCCCAAAATGGATCCCAGCCCGGCAGTGGCAGACGAGGATTTGAGCGAGGAGGCGGTCTGGTCGCTGGGCCCTGCTTTTTGGTAGTACGTGCAGAGACGCGCGCCCATTCCTGGGTTGCTGAGTAAAAGGGGTCTTTCTTCGCAATACCTGGATAAGGAAATTATGTTTTTTTATTTTGAGTTGTTTTTTTTTTTTGGGGGGGGGGGGGGGGGCGGGAGGGGGGTTGATGTGTGATTTGTTAAAGATGAAGTATGGTGTGTGAAGGCCTAGGAAATGAGAGAGAGAATGGATGGATTTATGAATCATGGGAAGTGTTGTCATGTGGAGTGACTCTTCATTGACAAATTTCGAAATGGTCGTGATTCGTTATCTTTTATTTATACATGGATAAGTCAGAAAAAGGGGTAAGTTGGGCATTTTTGAAAAATTTAGGAGAGGAGGGCTAATTATTCTGTTTCTTATGTTTTGTAGGAGTATTCATGATATTTCACGTTTTGCTGGGTGTACCGTGTACGTGATATTATTAGGTTTTATAGGGTTACATGTGAAATTCCGCCTTTCTTTTTGAATTAAGAGAGAAAGAGACTTACTCCATGAGAAAGACGCGGCCGTCTTTTACGGAAAGGTCCGATTTCTTTCTGAAGGCGCCAGGTGGACGCAGAGGCTTATCTTCGCCCAGCAATTTTTGCGCTTTGGTCCAAACATTTATTTTTGTCGTTACGATGTACAAAACAGAGTTGGGCCGCACATCTTGATCCGCGAGAGATTTATCCATCTCAAGCTCTTTTCCGTTGTAATATATCTTTACATTTTCATCCGGCCTAAAATCTGCACAAATTTCAAACACATAGAATTAAAAGAGAGTTATAATTTGCATCATATAAGGTCGTTTTCATGATTATAAAAAAGTTAAGAGGTGTTTTTTAGAGAGGGGAGAAATCAACCTAGTTTTTTGGATGCTTTTAGTTTGAGAGAAGACAAGCTTTCTTCGGCGTTGAGCTGCACTTTTACGCCTTTGCCCCCAAGAGTCATTAAAATTACCTTCATAGGCCCTTGGTTTATCGCGTTTTGTTGAAATTTAACCACTACTTGGTTAAAATGCGGGTACCAAAGAGCTCTCGGTCTGTGAAAATTCGCCATCTCTTTACTACACAAAACACCAAAAGTACAAAAATCAAAGATATAATTATATAAAATAACATTAAATTAATAAAAAAAATCATAAAAACTCGTACTGGCTAAGTCTCGGTTTCATGGTTTGAAGTTTCAAAGCGGGAATTGAATGCAAGACCTTCAAGCCTCCATTCACACGCTTCTTCACATTTGACTTAGCTTGAGCCGTGCTTTTTCTAGTCGCATAAAAGTCATCATTCGATATATTAAACTTCATTAATTGGCCGTTTTGGGACTCCGAATTGTACGCAACAGAAACCCTAGAATTCTTATTGGGCTGTTTCGCCATAACTAACGCGCTAGCGTGAGACCTAATTTGCGATAAATTCTCACTTTCTCTCTCATCCAAAGCCTCAAAAATCATCTGATCGTCTTGCAGATCGAAAATAAGCTTCGGTTTCGGTTTTAGGGTTTCAGACGGGTCCCAAATGATGTCATCAAGCCAAGATCCGTCCAAAAGCTCTTTATTCAAAAAAGATAGCTTTTTAAACCGAGTCATCGCATCGTCTTTTTCTAGAAGGTTCTTCTCCACACTCAATCTCTCGACTTGTGAATAATCTCTGTTCATAAACCCTAAATCCGTATTTTCAGAAATTCCATTTTCGCCCTCTTCTAATTCTACCTCTTCTCTGTTACTAAATTCAATACTATGTTGAGGCGAATTGCCCCAAATTATCTGATCCTCCCAATTCTCATGGTCGATAGGGTAAATATCAGGGCAGCTAAAAGACGAAAAGGGGATCTGGCTAGGGCTGATGTCATCATCCTTCATAGGCTGAGCTGGATGACACGGGTCCGCTGCTGACTGGGACCCGCCATCAGAGGAATATTCCTCAAATTCATCTTCTGATTCTGTTTCAGTCAATTTTGGAAGGAATTTATTGGGGAAATTTTGAATTGTGGTTCTTAAATATGTCTCTTCATCTTCTTCAACTATTTCCGAAATTTCTATAGTAGCTCTAGGTAGATCTGAAAAAGAAAATATTAAAAAAAAAATATTTAAAAATGTTTAGAGTGTAGGAGAAACAAGGGTATTTTTGGAAAATTGAAATAATGCGTAAATACCTTTTTTGTGAGGATCTCTTTTGGATTTTTTTGGGGGAACTTGGACTCCGAAAATCTCTGAGAATTTTAAAATTACGATTCCGTCCTCACAATAAAGCACTGGAAGTGGGGCCCTGGTTTTTTCTTCAGATTTATCTTTTTCATCATTTTCTTTCACCTGTTACGTCGAAAAAAAAGTTAGGAGAGAGAGAGACACACACACACACGCACAGAGAGAGAGAGAGAGAGAGAGAGACCTCAACAAAGTCCGTTTCAGAATCAACAGGTTTTGGTGATATAACATCAGGCATTTCATGATCAAAAGAAGTCTCTTTTTGTTGCAATCTCTCGTTCAAAACATCTACATTTACAGAAGAATATATTTTAAAATATTCAAAATAAAATATTTAAACATTTAAAATTTTAACCAATGCTTAAAATACCTGGTAGATTAATCTGCACACCCTTATTATCGCCTTTAATTTCATTTACAGCAGGTGTCTGTTCTTCTTCATCGTAATCCTCATCGTAATTATCATCATCAAATACTTTATTATTATTATTGTTCAAATTAGAAGAATATAAATTAGTTGGAGTAAAAAACTCGGTCTCTGTTTTAGTTTCAGGCCCGTCATATTGCTCGTCTATGTCTTCATAATCCACTGCATCTTCTGCTTTTTCATCATAATCATCTGAAAAAAATAATAAAATGTGATTATGCTTTTAATTGGATTTTGATTTGTATATAATATAAGTTATCATGAAGGAATTGAAAAATAGCATAAAATAACGAGATTTTCAAGATAGAGTTTAAATCAAATGTATTTTAAAGATAAGAAGTGTACCTTGCTCAGATGCATCTGTGCGGGTTGTAGAGGCTTTAGTGAACTACACAAAACAAAATTAAAAAAAAAATAAGAAAATAAATGAAAAGCAAAATAAAATAAATGAATATCAGTGCAAATATTTTGAAAAATGCTAAGGAATAAAAATTAACAGTACCGCTATTTCAGTAAGAGAGGGGCCCAGCTTGTCAGCCAAAGCAAAAAGATTCTCTTTTGCATCCTACAAATCAAATAATTTAAATTCATGTCAAATAATTTAAATTCACGTCAAATGAAGAAATAAATATAATAAACTAAATTAAATTAAAAAGGAAATACCTCATCAAGATAATCCGCGTCAAGATCGCCCGCATTATCGATATTTCCAAACATGAACCCGAAAAGGCTGCTGCCTCCATTTTGCTCCTCATAATCTTCTTCATCATCATCTGAAAATAATACAAATTTATAAGGTTGAAAAATCAATAAATTAGACAAATAGGAGTACGGTTAATTCGCCATTTTTTAACTAAATTGGGATTTGGGGCAGTAGGATTCACTGTTTTGAACCAGTATCAGTATAAACGTTTAAACCCTAAACCCTTCCAATATATATTACCAGTAAAGCAGCTATATAATATTATAAAAATTCCAAAGTAATTTACTTTCAAAGCTCAGAAAGAACCATAGAAACCCAAAAGTCAGTCACTGATCCAGCTCAACATAGTATATTACACAACCAATTTCTATAACAAGTAATTGAACTCAATCTCTTTTTTTTTGAATGAATAATTGAACTCAATCTCACGAAAATTCTCATCATTAAACCTAATTCTAAAATTAACCAAACTCAAGCCTCAACAATAAGCCCAATCACCCACTAATTTCCACTACCCACTTCAATTCCCCAATTTCCAAAAACAATCACAAAACTCACCATCATTAAAACTAGAAGGTCCAGCCCTTGAATCCCCCATGGCCGCTCCTTCCTTCTCGTCGTTCCTCAGCGGATCCGACAGCTCCCAACAATTCCTCAATCAATTCAGCGCACGCAGGAAATCCAACAGGAGAAGGGCGAAGAGTGAATCCCGCTCGAGTTGTAGAGCTTACGAGTAGAATAGAGAAGCCAATTTGAAGAGAGAAAAGGGGAAGGAAGGAGAAGAAGAAGAGAAGAAGAGAAGAGAGAGAAAAACGAGCGAATGGGACTCGCGTCGCGGATCCGGGACAAACCAAATTCGGGAATTGAAATCCCGGGATTTTAGTTCCTGGGTTTTCGGCCCAGTTGAGCCGGACAAACAAATGTTTGAGCCCAATACAAATTTTTCATTTGGTTTTCTATTTTGGGCCGAATTCAGACTTACCTAGCAAAATTCAGCTCAGTCTAGTCTAGAGTAGGCTTCCAGCAATAAAATAATTTCCTTGATTAGTAGAGCTTGTAGTGTGTTCAATAATCAATAATAATAATTTCCTTGATTAGTAGAGCTTGTATTGTGTTCAATAATCAATATTAATATAACTTTTGGAAACATAATTGGATTGGAGAAAGGCTGCAGTACTTATTTCCTCACCTATATTCTTTCATCAATTCATGCAATTATATCTCTGTAAACGATGCATTCGCTACTCAGGGTTGGCCATCCATTTTCCACCTTCCCCTATCTAATATTGCTCTAGGGGAACTAGATGATTTAATCAATTTATGGGAAAATTGGATTCCATCGACATTAACAGGATCCGAGTTCAGTATCTCCTGGTCACTAAACTCATCATGTAATTTCCCATCGTCTTCGATATATAAAATCTTAGCCACCCATCATGTAGAGTATCATATACTTATATTTGGAAACTCAAGCTACCACGTAAAATTTGGATTTTTGTGTGGTAATTAGTGCGAAATATTCTTCCTACATTTGATCAATTGGCTAAAAGAGGATGCATCTTACCCAACATTTGTTTATTATGTATGGCTGAGGCGGAATCAATTCAACATCTATTTCAAAATTGTGTAATGTCTAATCAAATTCTATTATCTGTGGGGCTTTATAATATTCAAACTTTATTTTTGTTTTTAATAGAATCTCAGTGAGGCAATTACCTCCAGAAGCTTCAAAAAAAAAAATATTCAAACTATTACGAAATTCATCATCGCTGATTTTACACTTTGGAAAAGTGTGCTCTAGGTTGAAGGATATATTGTGATGACGGCAAATCTTCTCCTTGCCTGTTTTCATCAGAGTTTTTCTTTTTATTTTCTTTTCATTTTCAGTGGATTTTGGATGGTCTATTCTCAAAAAAAAAATTAATATAACTTTTTACTTTGTTCATTTTATTCTTTCATCTTCTCCAATGCATTTTCTTTTATCTTGTATAATAACATTTTTACCCACAAAATGTTCATCATAACATGGGTACAAAACCATGCATCATTTCTTCCTTCATTATGTGATATGAATACATGCATTAGTGATTCTCTACATTAACAAAAACATGATAACAAAACAAGAAATCAAGTAGGATCATTCATAGGATGCTCTGCACGTGAGAAGTCTCAAAGGTGTCAGCAGCTCTCATGTGACCCGCAACTCGCAGAATACTGGCCTAACTTACGTGTAATACATCGTCCTTTTTAAATGTATAGCTGAGTGCATGCACACGTGCAACACTGCACATATCATGGCATAAATAGATTGATTTGGTGCAATTTCGAGTATTAACTTTTAAACGGTAAACTGAAAAGAAAAAGAAAAGGAAACTGTTAATAGAAAAGAAAACTATAATTTGGTTAGGCGCAATTTCATCTGTATCCGCTAAATCTAGAAATGCCATGTATGCCCCACTAAAATATGAGAAATATCATGTATACTCTTTCCATCTTGTACTCATAAAAAAAAGAAAAGTCTATTTAGCTCATGTTTATTTGGCTCCTGAGCTTCCACGTGCTTAGAAGTCGCTACGTATACGCAAATTGAGAGTTCTTTCATATCCGCTATGTGCTTCTATTTGCTATGAGCTCCCAAGCTCGAGCTGTTAGATTCGAAGCTCACCACTAACTCCAGTATATTTGTTTCGGAGCTCCCTAAACCTTAGACTCTAAATAAGTCTAAGCCCGAAAACCTAAATCCTAAAACCTAAACCCTAAAACCAACCCCAAATCGCGAGATGAAAAAAATATTGCAATATGAATAAAATATCGTGAGATGGCAAAATATTGTGAGATGACAAAAATAGAAGTCCGGGAGTCAATTATGTGAGCTGATTGGAGTTTTTGGCTGAAATACTAAGGAGTCATTATGTGCTGCTAAAAAAATTATAATGTTTGGACTTATTCCCAATTTGAGCTATACCATAATATTGGAAGTTAATAGGAACCATATAAGAGGGAGTTCAAAATCATTTTCTTAAAGAAAAATAGGCAATTTATTAGATATTTTTGTCGAGATGTTTGGAGAAGATGTGGGTATAAATGATATTTTTGTATGTTTTCCCGCAAGGATATTTATAATATTTCTCATTTTTTGTAGGATATATCGTTGTATATGTGGTAATTTAAAGTTTTGTCGGGGGTATACACAAAATAATCTCTTAGTTCAATATGTAAATAAGGATTGGGGCATTAAGGATTGGGGCATGACAATAAAAGCTCTAATGCGAAGAGATGAAATTAATTAGGGGGAGGTTTGACCAAGAATCTTGGTCAAGGCCGACAAAGTGGTGTTTAAGTGCAAAAGATTATTTTAAAAAGTTTGATGAGCATCTTTTCTCTCAACTTGCATTTTTTTTCACTAACTAGATCATATTTGAAAGAAAATATTTGTGTTTTTGTTTGATCTTATTAGAAAGGTCACTTCATATAAGAGACAATTAACAACAGAAGTTAATTTTTTGAATTCTTCAAGCTGAATTTACATTAGGGTCTTTTATATATTTTGGCATAATTCAAGAGAAAATTTTACAGTTTTTCATGCATGAAAGGTAATACATTGAATATAATGTGTGGGCAAACAAACCAATAACAAATAAAACAAATCCTTGTTTAAAATTCCAAAAACTAGATTAATTAGTACATAAATTAAAATTTGAAAGAGCAAAGCCCAATGCAGTTCCACTAATGTTCAATTGGCTTGAGCGACCCGAGACAAGCCATGCTCATCCCCTCCACACATGGCTACAAACATGGAATCAAAGCTCCTTGAACAACTCCCATTAAATTCAAATTTATCTATTGACACTGCAAAATGTGTTCACAATTAGCACCACAAAATATTTATGATCAATTAATGAGATATATTATTAATTTATCAAAACATTATGGTATCAATTTAACTATAATTTATCAAAACATTATGGCTTGAATTAATTAATAGACATTATTGTATCTGTTATAGAAATTCGGTATACTAAATAAAATATTTATTTGTCATATTTATATTTATCTATTTGAACATTATACCATGGTATATAAATTATAATTCTAATTAATATAGTAATTTGTATTTGACTTACTGATATAATCAGGGATGGATCAAGTATCAATAGAGAGATATAATGAAGATTACATCAAAAATCTAGAAAATGTACATATATATATATGACTAACTCTATCACAAAATACGGTAACATAATCATATATATATTATTACTACTATAAAAATTAGGAAGAGTTAGTACCTCCTAATCCCTATTAAGATACTTGATATAATATAACTCTTGTAGAATTGAGAGAACGGAGATAAATCAAAAATAAGCTTGACGGAGAAGAAATGATGAACAGTAGCACCACTAAGCTTTATATATTTCAAAATACAGTATCAATATTGATCTTAAAACTTGGATATTTCAGAAAAAAATATTCGTTCTTTTGATTTCTCTTTCTTGAATTTCTCAACTAGATTTTATTTGACTAAAATTTTTATCTATTTGAATTTTTTTAGACTCTCATGATATGCTTAATTTGAGAGATGACATGATGATATTAATTGAGATAAGATATATACTATACACAATCGGGGTTCGTTTTAGGGGCAAAAATGTGTATGCTTAATGAAATTCTTTAAAGAATAAGCTCGATGGCCAAGGAGAGAGAAAGAGCTTGGTCTTAAGAAAGCTTTAAAAGGTTGGGAAACACTAGAAACAGCATCCACGTTCTCCTCACCCCCTCCCTTTTTTCCCCTCTCTCTCTCTCTCTCTCTCTCTCTCTTCCAAACTAATCTTTATTTCTCTTCTAAGTCTTCTTGACACAGTTTTTATACAACTTTGTAACCCTACATATGTTAGTAGATATAAACCAAACAAATCCTCTTACTAATCCACCATAAATACAGTCCACAAGCTCTCTCTCTCTCTCTCTCTCTCACTCTCTCATAGTTGCACCAGGAGCCTCAACTTCTATGATCATGGTAACAAATTTTTCTAACCTCAATTCTACTACATATCAATACACAAAATCAGCACACACTTCACAAAAATGTGTTTGTGTCTTTCTTCCTTGGTGCAATTCAGTGTATTTTTGGTGCAATTATGTGAAAAAACTACAACCCATAAACATAATATGCATAATTTTAATAAAAATAAAAAAACCTCCTAAATTTCAATTCTTATGAAAACTCTCTATGAATTACTTTCATTTAACAGGCAACATGGAAGCCAGCATGGTTGGAGGCTCTAAACAAGGAAAAATTCTTCATGCCGTGTTCTTATCATGAAAATGCGCGAAAAAATGAGAAAAACATTTGTTGTTTGGACTGTTGCACCAGTATTTGCCCTCATTGCTTTTCCTTGCACCGCACGCACCGCCTTTTGCAAGTGAGACGCTACGTTTATCACGACGTTGTGAGATTGGAGGATCTTGAAAAGCTCATCAATTGCACTAATGTTCAGGTCAGCAAAATAATAAAAATTGTAATTTCCATATAAAAATAAGTTCATTATATTTATTTCCTTTTATTAATACAAAATTCTAGCTATATTTATTATTGAGTTTATTTGTGTAATTTGGCAAGAAAATATGTTTTGAACATTTGACTATTGGAAATTTGAATTTACCTTAATGTTAGTTGACACCAAGTTTTCTTATTATGAATTTTCTCAAGAAGTTTCCTATTTAACAATTCAAAAAAGAATTTTCCTATTTATAATCTTGAAGTCCTTAGATTTTTATTACGCGAAAAAATTTGTACTTTCCTCTTAGTTTGCTTACTATGAATTTTTTTATTTCTTCTTAAATCTCTTCATTTTTTTGGTAATTTTTGTAGTCATATACAATAAATAGTTCCAAGGTTGTATTTCTAAAGAAGAGACCACAAAATAGGCAATTCAAAGGCTCAGGCAACATATGCACCTCATGTGATAGGTGCCTCCAAGAGCCATACATCCATTGCTCTCTTGGTTGCAAGGTAAACTTTTCAAGCTTAAATTTTCACAGTTTCAACCGAAAATCAACATAGTAATTTAAGTTAATTACAAAATTGTTATCTTAGAGCCAGTGGCGGAGCTTGACTCTGTATTTTAGAAGAACCAGAAGTTTTTTTACACCATTGAATATGTTTATATATAATTTTTGAGGGAGTAATACATATAAATATTAATAGTTTTCGGAATTTTATAACTAAACCCTTAAAAAATATATTATGCCCCCTCCCCCCCCCCCCCCTCCCTCCGGTCTGAATAAAGCTCGGCCACTGCTTAGAGCTCAAATTGACTACGATTTAGAAGTTAAATTACAAAAATAAAGGAATGATTCAACTTTTAAGAAATCACTTTGTTTATGCGAAAAATGTTTCTTAATTTATCTCTATTTACATCCCTTTCATTTTGAACAATGTTACAGGTAGATTACATTCTACGATACAAAAAAGACTTATCACCTTACTTGCGGACATGCAAAGTACTTCAATTAGGCCCCGATTTCTTCATCCCTCATGACACGGACGAAGAAGCTAACGAAACTACACATTCTACGCTCGTAGAAGGCGAAGATCCGATGGTTTCATCAGACTCCGAAAACCTCAGCATGCCGCCAGTGGATTTCGTAAAAAAGAAACGGAGCGGTTTATACATTTGCGCACGGTCGGCTAGTAGTAGATTTACTCATAATCATGAGGATATGATGGGTTCAAGCATAAGTAAAAGGAAAGGAACCCCTAGAAGATCTCCCCTTTGTTAGAGAGCTATGATCATATAATTAATTCATATTTTTTTTTAAGAAAACACCTTTTCCTCCAAAAAGCTTTCATGATGTTATTTCATGATTTAGAGAGGTTCTATATTCCAATATATGTACATCTATAAGTATTTTTCTATTATGTTATGTAGTCAAACTCTTCTACTAAATATGCATCAAGTAATTAGAGATAGTTATATTAATAATTTTGATGCATTATGATTTATGCACCCCTCAAAATAATAAATGCTATTTTTTTTCTTCTTGTTTGCTTTTTAACCTAGTTTCCTTTAAGTTAATACAGCCTTGCGCATAGGACTAAAAACATGTCATAGTTTTTAAAATTAAGTTAATAAATTGAGGAACTTAATCTTAGTGTTCCAAGTTATATATTTAAAGTGATCTTCATCCTATTAGCATGAGAAGTCGTTAATTAATGGGATGCCACTAATAATGTTAATTATTATAGTTGTCGACATGCGCCTCTCAAGTCTCAAGTCTCAAATTCTATACTTCACCCTACCTGTGAGATCATGAAATATTTTCCACATTAAATTCACACTAATTTTTTTATTAAATATTTTCATAGCTTGCTTCTTTATACTAACCAAAGTATTATCTGTTGATATTAATAATCTTGCAACATATATCACTAGAAAAAAATCCAAGTTATAATTTTGATTATCTTTTTAGCAATTATCAAAAGGAATTGTAGAAGAAATAGACAAATATTTGAGAAGATAATTTAAAGACTTTATAGATCTAAAACAATCATATGAAGGACCTAACTAAAGTCAAGTAAAAAAATCTGGAAAAAAAGTGAGATATATAAGTAAATTAATTTGAAAACAAAAAGGAGATTATGAGTACAAGTTCGGCAAACACAATCTTATTTAACATATATTTAGCAAAATTCCACAAGCCATTAAACATATGTTTAATCTGAAAAAATAAATTAATCATTATTATATATGAGTAAATTAAATGATATATAAAGTAGTATTATTATAATTGAAAAAATTGATTTAATAACTACAATAATTAAAATTTGGAACAAACACAATCCTTGGAAGAAGCAAAACCAAAACCCTAGGTGTGACCAATGAATATTTAACAAATGGCCCTTATTGGTTTTCTCATGTTGTCTTGCAAGGGGAATTGTGAGGGCTTCAAATCTCACAATTAATTTATAAAATTTTAATTAATTGGCATTGAAAAGTGAGTAAATATTCTAATGGAAATTCACAAGAAATTGTTTTTATTTCATCTCGAGATCAGATATTCTGCAATGGCAAATTTATAATTTTATACACAAGATTGATTGGGGACCATAGGTTTCTCAAAATGGTAACTAAAAGGAAAATATCATTTTATTAACGAAGAAGTAAAAAACATAACTTTGAAAGCTCACCGCATAAAAAAAACTTAGAGAAATTTTGGAGGGGGCTTAAATCCCCCTTCCAAATGATTTATATATATGATCTTGAAAGTTACATAGTTTCTTTTTTTTTACAATTTGAAAATTAGAAAAGAAAAACCCATGGACCTATTCTATATAACCCGTATTTGCCCAATCCTACAAGAATAGAAAAATAAAGAATCAGATTTACAAGTCCAGAAAAGCTAATCGTAGTTTTGGTAATATCTCAGAATTTAAAATCTGCTTACTAAAAAAATCTTCAAATTAGAATTTTTTTTCAGACAAACCTAACATCTTCTCTCTCTTCTTCTTCGTCTTGGCGGCGGATCTAAAACCCGAACGTTGAAACTCAAAACCTTCATCTCTTCTCTCCTCTTCCTCTCAACAAGCTTGATTAGCTCCATTCTCCAATTATTTCATCCATCAGCTCTACCTCAACTCTTTTCTCCTCTGTAAAAGCACGTCGGCATCTCTCTCTCCACATGCAAAATAGAAACAACAAATCTATCCTCCTTAGTTTCTCATTCCCTCCTTCCTTGATGGTCATTTTATAAACCTCATCGAAGGATCCAGCTTGTTGAGCTTCTGGAAAGTTGTTACTGATCAAACACCACCCCTTTTCAATAAAATCACATCATAGTTAGTGGGCAAAGATTCAAACCCGGCCAAAGGCGATTAGCAAGATTTGTTTAGCTCGGCTGATAATTTCGCGAGTCTCTTAACTCATATGTCATGGGTTCAAATCTCAAAAAAAATTGGAGAGATTCAAGTTCGAATCACGGTGATTACATTTAGATTTAGTTTAATATTTAGCAAGTTCAACAACCTATTGATCATGGGTTGTATCAAAAAAAGAAATAATTACTTTGAAATTCACGAGCATTCATTAATTGTTGGCATATTAATTCTTGAGATCAAATCGAGATTAATTTTAAGCGAATTTCATAACTAAGTTAAATTGCAGGGTAAATATTTTAATTTGAGCTTAATTACGAGATCCTACTTTGTCAATCTCAAGACTTACAAGGAGATAAAAGTTGGCATGGTAAATTTCAAAAGAGGGTGAACTACACGAGAATATTCCTGAAATTTTATTTTCGTAATTAATTGAGCATCTAATTTCATTTATCATTTTACATTCTATATTTTTCTACTTTTTATTTCTTCTACATTATTTTTTTGTTTTCTTAAAAGAGACATGACCCTATTGATGCTTCAAAACTAAGCATGTTGTTCATAAAAAAGAAAAAGAAATTTGTAGCAGTGTTCGTACAATAAGCAGTCATAACCATATCAGAAAGGTTCTTTCACAAAACTCAAAAACAATCAAGTCCAATTATGTAAGAATCCCATTTTGAAAAACATGGAAAATAGCTGGAAAAGCTCGGGAAGAGCACTCGTGCGGTTACAAGTTTTTTATATAATAATCTTTAGTTATTTTAATTAGCTAAGCTAATCTAATCTCTATGATTTATTTATATATTAAACCCTAAAAAAATCTTTGTCACACTTCATGATCCACATTTTTATATTTTGGGATTTAGCTTGACTTTGACTGGAGCCAATTGGTTTGTGATGAAATTAATAAGGGCTTATAATTCTAAGGCAATCATTTTGATTGGAAAATATTTCATCTGTAACAGAAAATTGTCATTTAAATAATAAAATTACTCTCAATATATTATAATTTAGAAGTGGGATTTCCCATTATTTTTCAATATCAAAAGTATATTAAACACAATTGTGTAATTTTCATATTTGAAGTGTAGCTGGCAATCAAAATTCAAACTGGTAAATTACACTCCGTTACCACAAACTTTATCACTATCTCCTAGCAATTAAGGCACTGATTTTTTTCTCACAAATTTATTTAATTGATTTAAAGAATTCCTCGTAAAACGGAAGTCAACTGGAAAGTGCAATAATATAAATCATTTTTTCTAATTATACCGAAGTCAAATCTGATATAATATTAGAGGCAAGAATTGGAAAGAATAATCAGAAAAAACCTGAAATTTGGTCAAAATAATTATCTCAAATGCAAAAAAGAAAAAGTTGATACTAATCTATCAAATTCAATTTTTGGACGTGCCGTGCATTTTTGTGACAATTTTCCTCAATTCGGGAAAATTAGGCTGAAAAAATATTTGTGATTAATTAGAGTACGAGAGAAAATATAACACATCAAAGACTCAATAATTGTCTCTCAAAGTTCTATAAGAAAAAGGAAAATTGAACTTGCAGCATATAAAATTGCTCACCAGGCTTAATACAAAAGAAATCATGTTATATGTAACATTTTGCTAAGTATATTCATCCAGTCTTTGAATTTTCCGAATACACAGCTTATTCGCCCAAACTATAAAAAGGAGAAAAAACCATTTTTTCTTTTACTGTTTTACATACACATATAATTTTACAGAAAAAATGATAGATGTGAATTCAAATTATAAAACCTTTAAATGGGCCTTAGTTTAGGGCTTTTGAGCAGAAAACATGATAAAGGCCCTTTGTACTTTACTAGAATAATTAATCAAACCACAAGATTTACACAAATCTTCAATTTCTTTTTCGTTAAAATAATTGTAACTGCTGTTCGATTGCCCCACAAACTGTAATAAACACAAAATCAATTAGAACTAACAAAAAGTAAATGAATTTTTTTAACTAAATAATCCTTTAAAAAATACCTGTCTTAATGGGCTATTAAATCTAGTCGATAAAAAAGTCGTACCAACAAATACACCTCCACTTTTCAACACTCGACTTATTTCCGCAATCTGTCACCATTTTTATACAAAAATTAATATAAAAATTAATTAAAAAATAAAAATAATATATATATATATATATATATATATATATTTTTACTGCATTAGAAGGAGATGGCCAGCAATGCAAAGCGGCTCCAGCATGAATCGCATCAACAGAACAAGATGGAAATGGAAGCCTTGACACGTCAGCTCTCACCAGCGCAAAATTTCTACAAAGACCCCTAAAATTATTAAATTATTTCTACATCGGTTCAAGTTTAAACATTGAAAATAGAACTAAATTATTTATACTCTATAGTCTCACTTTAAACACTGAATAAAGAACTAAGTTATTTAAAAGGAAGAAGAGATTCAAGCTTGCATTCAAAAAAAAAAAAAAAAAATTTAAGAGGGGATTATTATAATAACATTACGTGTTTAATAGACTCTCATCCTGTTTAGAAAAATCATAGCACTGTCTAAGCATATTTTCAGAAAAGTCCAGCGCGATTACGGCAGAATAAGAGCCCGATTTTGCAAATTTGCGCGAGAATAATCCACTCCCACAACTCACGTCCACCAACAAACCGCCCTTTACGGGCTCGAAATACTCTTGCGCCATTTTAAACTGCCATTTTTCATAAACACATAAAATTACAAATATACCCTTATGAAAGTGTGAAATTACAAATATATTGTTTTAAATATTAAATATATACTTCTTCATCTGGACCGGGAAAGCCGCTCGAGCTGAAATTCTGACGCCAGCCTCTTTCGTATAAAAATGAAACTAATGGGCTCCTGGAATTTATTAAAATTAAATTAGTAAAATTAAAAGTATTATGTAAAAAATTTGGATTTTTTAAGGGTGAATTAAAAGAAATGTGTATTGTATTTATGGACCTAAAGAGTTCGGTTCTGACGGGTTTAAGTTCGCTGTATTCTTTCATTCCTGAAATAATTGTGAGATCCAAAAATACGTCTTTGCTTGTGTACGTTTTGTTGCATTTTTCGCATTTGAATCCTGATCTATATATTGCTGGCCTGTAATCAAAATAAATCACATATCAATTATTATTATTTTTTTGAGATTATTATTTAATGATTTATTAGATGTTGTTAAACAAGGTGAGATGCAATATTGGAAAATTTGTGAGGATTAAAAACTTACAGGGTGAAACCAGAAGGGCCTTTTCGTATAAGTGGCTCGTAGCAAATTGGGCAAGCTAAATAATCAGCTTTTTTGGAACTGTTGTTTTGAACTTTATTCACCTGAAAATAAAATGATTTTATTTAAATTATTTGTTCCAATAAAATCAGTAATTACTAACTTACTGGCTGGTAGTACATAACAGTAAATGACTTGGCTATTTTTTTCATTTATTTTTTTACAGGACTTCATATTGGATCTTCAATTTAAACCATTTCTGTTTGAAAACTGATTGAAGCAACATAATTAACTAAAAATTCCACAAAAAACTAACAAAAGAAATTAACATCATATTGGGCTTCTGTGTTTCACTACAAATTTCTTCAGAAACTTCACATATTGCACGTATCCACAATTCGGTCTAAAATAACAGAGCATAGAGTCTCCAAACATACCGTGTCTAAGGTGACTGCAGCAGCAGCAGCACGAGCTCCGACTCGGCGGAGCGACTCCAGGTGGACACGTGTAAGCCTCTGATTCGACCATAGATTCCTAGAACGAGCCTTCAAGTTGCGAGAGGGGCATAGATGTAATTTCGCTGGCGAGGGAGAAGAAGCTGACACTGCTCTGAACTCCATGAACTTCTTTTCTGCGATTTTTCAATGTTTACGTTTCGTTTGTATGGAGAATCAAATCAAGGGTGGTTGGTTACCACGTAGGCTCTCAAACTGGTGGCAACGCACAAAGAAGAAACAAACTGGAAATTGAAATTCCGGTTTTTAATAAAACCGGGAAATGAAATCGTGTTTTTCGATATTAACCGAGATTTCTTTTCCTTTATAAGTTAGCTTCAGTTCAGGTCGTTTCGTTTCTTCTCTTTCTTCTCTTCCCGCCACCATGGCCGCCTCCGCCGGCGACGACACAGTCCTCGCTTCTCCTTCTCCGTCGATGTCTTCCGGCGATATCGCTGAAGATTCTTCATCTGCGGGATCTGCGGAGGCAGTTCCGTTTTCATCTGGAAACCCTAGGATCGAGGAGACGCGTGGCGTCATGCACCTTTATCCTGATTCTTCAATTCTTCCTGTATGATCTTGATTTTGATCGGATTGAAACGGTTTCTGTAGTTTGTTTTTCGAAATATTGATTGATTTGTGTTATGATTATTCTGATTTAGTAGTTGATGAGATGTGAATGTGGTGATTAAGATCTGATTTTGGTAGAGGATTTTATGAATTTAATTTGATTTGTAGGATGGGAGAAAACCGTTGGTTTGTGTTATGGCGGTACCTAATCACATGACATATGCTGATTTTTGCAAATTTTGCGGTTCTTTTATTCAGCACATGCTTGAGATGCGTATTGTGAGGTATTTTTATTGTCTTTTTTTTTTCCTAAAATTCTCATTTAAAGCACAAAATTTACAACAGCTTATTCAGATTATAAGTTCTTTTATGATTTTTGTTTTATGAATCAGGATTGATGGTGTGGATGATCAGTACAGTGTGATTATAAAATTTGATGAACAAAATTCAACAGATGGGTTCTACAAGCATTTTAATCAAAAATGCTTTTCTTCTTTAGAGGTTTTTCTTCTCACTTTTATTTATTCTTGTCCAAGGATTTACATTTATATAATTAGGTCTTGATATTAACTACTTGTATTTTTCTAAATGCATTCTTGTATTTTATTAATATACAGGGCGATATTTGTCATGTAAGATATACAATAAATGTAGAGGAAAAGGAATCAATTGAACATGCACAGAGCTCTGTTTCAAGCTTGGCCGATCAGCCTTCTTGTCCAGTTTGCCTTGGTAATTTGAATTTGAATTTTTTTCTCTTTAAATTTTATTTTATTTTATTTGTACTAAATTTGTTTTTGCTTTTATATAGAGAGGTTAGACCAAGACTCTGGTGGAATTCTGACAACGATATGCAATCACTCTTTCCATTGTTCATGCATCTCTAAATGGACCGACTCTTCATGCCCTGTTAGTTAATTAGTTAATTTTTATTACTTGTAAAATTTTGAATTTTTAATCTTGTTAATTAATTATAATTTATGTAATGATTTGTATAGGTTTGTAGATACTGTCAGCAGCAAGCAGAAAGATCCACATGCTTTATTTGTTGTACGAATGAGAATCTATGGATGTGTGTTATTTGCGGTTTTGTTGGTTGTGGAAGGTAAATTACAATACATAAATTTACTAAATAAACCCTACAATTTATCTAAATTACAAAAACGCCTCCACATTTGAAAAAAAAAAAGCTCCTCTATTTTCTCGCACTTTACGCATAATACATAGATTATTTCACAAACTTCCCCAAAAAAATAACATTAATTTCCCTTCCTAGTTAATTTCCTTCCTTTTTAATTTTATATTAATAATATTAATAATTTTATATTTTAGGTATATATAAATAGAGACCCTACAATTTACCTAAATCTCAAAAAAGCCCCCACACTATTATCATATATAAAAAAACACAGCGGTATAATTTCATCTTCCTATTATTTATCTTAATTTTTAGTTTTATCTTATATTAGGTATAAAGAGAGGCATGCGATATTACACTGGAAGGAAACGCAGCACTGTTACTCACTTGAGCTTGAAACACAAAGAGTGTGGGATTACGTTGGGGATAATTACGTGCATAGATTAATCCAGTCCAAAACCGATAATAAATTGGTTGAATTGAGCTCTAATTCTCACGAGATTTACGATGGTGAATCAGGGTTTAGCGAGGTGCTTTTGAACAGTAAATTTGAAGCGGTAATTTTTTCTGACTTGAGAAAAAAAATGTTTTTTAAAAGTTTTTGTTGGGTAATTACTGATTTTTTTTGTTTTTTTTTGTTTGGTAGATTGTTGAAGAGTATAATAATCTGCTAACGTCTCAGCTTGAGAATCAGAGAAAAGTACGTTATGTTTGTATTTATTTATTTATTTGCCTTTTTGAGATAGAAATTGATTTTTTTGTTATGTAGTTTTTGAGACTGATTGTATTTATGTTTTGTTGAAATGTAGCATTATGAATCGCTTCTGTTGGAAATTAAAGAAGAAAACGATAAGGAGATTTCTGAGGCGGTTGAGAAGGCTCTAAGTGCAAAACAACCAAAATTACAATCGAAAATAAATAAAGCGTTGGATGAACGGAAATTTCTTGAAGAGGTAAATAAGAAATATGAATTTTATTAAACTTGCTAATTATCTTCTTAAAAATAACATTTTATTTGTTTTGAACAAAAGATGAACAAGAGTCTTTTGGAGAACCAACAGATGTGGGAAGAGAAGATTCAAAAAGCAGAAAAAAGGTAACTTTATCTCCGTTTCAATTATAAAATTCTATTGTTTATTTTCTTTTTTCTTGTCTTGTTGAATTATTTTTGCTGATCATAGTTCTATTTTGATGAGTCCTTTCATAGCTCCTTCAGGAGAACCATTGTAATTATTTTATTTCATTTCCTTTTTTAAATTTTAGGGAGCAAATAGTTGAAAGAGTGAAGGATGCAAAAATCAATCAATTGGAGGAACAGGTTTGCATATTCTAAATGTTATTTATTAAACTATTCATTAATTTTGTGTACAAATAGGCGTGAAAGCTTTGTATGCGATTATATTCTTATGTTAGATAGTTGATGAAATAATTTTATTTTGATTATTTCATAATATATTCTTTTTGAACTTTTCTTTTTCTTTTT
Source organism: Juncus effusus (assembly GCA_027726005.1). Classification (NCBI taxonomy): domain Eukaryota; kingdom Viridiplantae; phylum Streptophyta; class Magnoliopsida; order Poales; family Juncaceae; genus Juncus; species Juncus effusus. Next base: position 1,201,198 of record CM050898.1, read on the forward strand.
AATGACAGCTAAGCGCTCTGATAGCACAAATTGAAAGTCCAAGTACTAATAATGGTTCAGCTGACTCAGCGGTAGCAAAAATTAAGGACGGTACAATTCTTCCTTTACCATCTTCAATACCTTCCAGTAGCAATAATGGTTCAACATAGAAATCAACCAAGGCGAAGAAAAAATAGCAATACATAATCATCTACACTGAAAACACAGATAGAATATTTACTGTAATATTTGTTTGTAATTAAATTTTAAACGTAGAGAAGTTCCTTTTATTTATGTTTATGAAACATCTAAGAAAAGAAAACTAATGGGAAAATTGACACCAAGCCTAGAGTTTTATTGTTTATTAAATAACGTTATATTAGCAATTAACAATTAACTTGCATTTCAAACTCTTCTCAATGCGGTTTAATCTACAAAGTATTATTAATCCGTTCATCTTTCTTTAATATGTTTAATTCAGAAATACAAATTTTCTCTTGCCTCTAGAAAATTCGACTCAATTCATATCATCTAGCACTTGGATGATTAATCTACTCGTTATATTATTTACTTGTTCAGTTTCTATCATACCTTCATGTTATACATTTAAATTGTATATGTTTACACTCCAGCTCGTAATTTTCTTGTATCAAACAGCTAAGACCATAAATATAAGACAACAAAATAATTCATTAATGATTTAAAAGTCGACTAAAATTAAGATTTTATTAATATTCATTTTTGTCAATAATGGGGTTGCAATTTGGCATCCTCTAATATTTTGAACCGATGTATAATTGTTTCTCTAGCAATAATGAATTAAAGGGAATCATATTTTGTCTACTAACAACTAGTGTTTATATATGTATGTATATAGTTTATACAACAAGAATGACATGAGTTACCAATAACAATTTCATTCATCAAAGTTTCAAGAAAGTGTGAGGTTTTTTTGTACTTGGGAAAAATGTCGAATCAACTCATCATAGTTTTTTGTTCAATGCACGTCATAGTCATGTTTTCTTATATATTATGCTTGTAAGATTTGTAAACTTTGGTATCATTATGCTAATTATATGCATTTTTGCTACTTTCATACGTGCATACATTGAGTGCTAATCGTGGTGCAAATTTAACAATTTACTTGATCATAATAGTAGTGCAAACTAAAGAAATAATTAATTTCATATGAGTAGGGGTGGAATAAATCTAACAGATATAGAGGACTATAATAAAAAATCTAATAAATTATTTATACATGCGAATCTAATAATTGGTTGCAATAAGTTGAAAATTTTGATAACGTTTTTGTAAATTGTAATTTTATCAAATATGTAAGCCCTGAATGTTATTTTATCGTTCTTGATTTTTTTGGTATATGAAAAGAGTTCAATAGGTGGCATTTCTTGGATTAAGCAATTTTAATACACTACAAATATGTGGAATTTTGATCACAAACTTCATCACTAAAGCATCTATCAGATCTAAACCACACACATACATACACACGTGAACCAACTCAAGTCACTAATTTTTACAAACATATTTTATTATTGTCATTTATAGTTGACTAAAGATTTAAAAAAAATGTAATTTTTGAAGCTCATAAATTCAACTTTCAAATTACATACTGATGCATAGTCAAACTTATTTTCCTAAAGGCTAACACACAAAACGCTATCCCCTAGCCAATGTTCTAAGTTCACAAAAAAATTATTTTTTTCTACATCCAATTAAGTACGTGCCCAAATTTTCTGAAATCGTTTTTCAAAAACTTAAAACATTTAATGAATTAAAATCTTCAACACCAAACTGACTTGTGGGGCATTATTTATATAAGATGATAGATTTGTCTCCATTAAATAGAAAATTGTGTGTAATTTGTTTAATACAATGGCCTCAAGTTTAGAGTATGACTATAATTATTGATATCAAATTGCATTAATAATGTTTCATCATGTTATCGCTTATCAATTAGCATCCTTTACAAAAAATGAAAATTAAAAGAAAAAAAATAAAAATTTAACAATTAGGTTTTGATTATATAGGGAAACATTTTCTTTCATTTAATATGCACCTCCAATATTTGAAATGTTGGTAATTCTCTTTTCTATAAAATTCTGAATTCTTTTTTTGAGCAGTTTTTTGTTGTAATAAAAAGAAGTGTAATAAAATACTGAACTCAAGAAAATAAGCTAAAAAAATAGAAAATGAAGAATATCTTCAACAAGTGTGTGTGTATATATATTTAGGTCATAAAAAAACAAAGTTATGAGTCGGCACAACAATCTGTGAGTTTCTTTTTTTTTCCAGAATCTTACTTTTTATATTTGTAAAGATTTAATTTTCATTGATAACATCTGTTCCTACCCAACTAACACCGTAAATATAAACAACAAAATTTAGCATGGATTATTTATCTATATCTACTTACTATGCCCGTGATCACCTTGATAATGATAAGCATTGTATTAATATCTATTTTTCAATACTAGTTGCAATTTGGTATCATCTGATATCTTAAATGATGGTATTGTTTCTCTAATCATTCTAAATCAAATGAAATCATAATTTGTTTAGTTTATACAACGGGAAATTATGTCTCACTCTCAACGACCTCATTCATAAAAAATGCAACAAAAGTGTGAGGTCTATGTTACTGGAGAAATGTGTGAAGTAACCAATCATACTTTTTTTGTTCTATCCACCCATCAAAATCATGATTTTACATATTATATTGGTAAATTTGTAAATTTGGTATCATTGGGCTATTTTCATACATTTTTGCTATTCTTAAATGTCACGATATTATGAAATATTATTATTATTAACCCTCTGGAACAATAGTAGTTCCCCTCTGAAACATATAATAGTTCGATGTAGCACAACAGCGGTATTATTTATCGTGAATTAACAATTTGGTTGATCATAAAAATAATTGAAATTAAAATAACAATAAGTTTGCTTATTTTATTTAAATAAATATTTTTTTTGTGCTAATTTATCAGGAAAAATAGATTCTAAGTTTAACAGATGGAGAATGATGATACAAGAACATGCGATCTTCAAAAATCTAAATAATTATTTCAACCAAAAAACACTTAGGTCGGAATTTGTTTAAAGCCTAGGCTAAAGTTTAGACTATGTTTTTCTATCAACTTTAGCATCAGTTAAATAAATACATTCATTTTTTTACTTTAGACGCGTCTTGCTGTGAAAAAACGAGTTATGGTCATTTATTTTGACCACATATATTTCCATTTGTCCTATAAAATAAAAGAAAAATAACACAAACTTAAAATTACATAACTAATCTATAATATATACCATTTAATTTACTAATTATATTTATTATCACCTTTAATAGAATTCAGCCTATGAGCAGATTAAAAATTAATATGCTTCCAAATTAGTCTCCTCCAATATTTCAACCGTTGGTATTGCTTTTTCATAAAATACTGAATTCAAAGAAAAAGCATAGGAAAAAGAATTGTGGAACATCTTCTGCTAAGTGTGTACATATATAATATATTTATGTCACTCAAAAAGGAAAGGTGTGACTTGTAATCGCTCACAGCAATCTCGTGCATTAAAGTTGTAAATAGTGTGAGCTTTTATTTGACCAGAAAAATAATGTTTCTGGAAAATCTTCCATTTTCCAGCTCGCAATTTTTTATTTTACGAGGTTACACGCGCAAAAAAGAAGCCGCCAAATTTATTCTAATGTATTCAAGCCGCCGTTTATTTTTCAAATCCAAACATGTCCAGTCAAAAGTCTCTCATCTTCTCCGCTGCACATATCCAATTTAAGCAAGGCAGAAATGATATTACAATTACAGTTTCAATTCCGTACTATTCAGCTCAAATTACACATCAAATTCGGTAATAAAACCGAAAAGATGATTAAATTGAATTAATTGTTAAAAAAGAAACAAAGATGATCAAATTAAATTATCTAATTGTCAAAAGAAAAGGAACAACTACAGTTCATTAATGCATTCATGCAAAGCTTCTAGCAGACAGAGATGACATAATTCAGAAACTGTTTACAAAACAAAATTTCACAAGAATATTACACACACACACACATATATATATACAAACAACAAAAAACTGTCATCCAATTCACCTACTTATCAAGCAACCACAACAGCCAGCTGAGTCGATGGCGAAGGAGGCAATCTAGACGAGAAATTCCTATACCTAAATGTGTCTCCTTGTGCAGCATCATCAACATCATACTCATCCAAATCCAGCCCTTGGTCGAAATTCTTCGCGTAGCTCAACGGATCGTACCTGAAATCGCAGGCAGGGCCGCGCCGCCAGCGGATCCGATCGACCAGGCCGCAGCACCGCTCGCCGAACTCCGGCAGATGTTGTGCCTGCTCCTTGAGCCACGTGGACAATCTGATCAGTAAGATCGTCCAGTCGTCGGACTCGTCGGCCACCCCGCCGGATCTGCTGAGGCAGCACGAGAAGCGGTTCGATGTGAAGTTTTTATCCATAGAAATATCAAAGGTTTTTATAATCTTTCTGATACTTATATTTAATTTTTTATTTATTTATTTACAGGTGGTTTGTTTTCAGGAAATTTGTGAAGTAACCATACTTTTTTTTGTTTTATCCACCCATGAGAATCATTATTTTGCATATTATATTTGTAAATTTGGAAACTTTGGTATTTCATACATTTTTTGTTATTCTTAAATGTTATGATGAAATACTAACCCACTGAAACATATAGTAGTTTCTCTCTGAAACATAAAATAGTTCGAAGTAGCACAGTATCATTAGTATTTGTCGTAAATTAAAAATTTAATTGGTCCTAAAAGTATATGAAATTAAAATAATAATTTCACTTATTTTATTTAAAATATTTTCTTGTTAATTTATTAAAAAAATAGATTATAAGTTAGCAAATGGAGAACAATGATATAAGAACATGTGATCTTCAAAAATATAAATAATTATTTCAACGATAAAAAATGTTAGAGCTGAATTTGTTTAATGCACTAGTCTAAAGTTTAGATTATGTCGTCCTATCAACTTCAGAATAAGTTGAGCCGCGTCTTGCTAAAATAGTTGAGTTCAAATGGAAAGTTTGACAATAGACTTGTGATTTCTTATTTTGAACACATATATTCTCACTTATCCTATAAAATAAAGAAATAACACACACTTAAATAATATAACTTATCTATAATATGTATGATTTACTAATTATATTTATTATCACCTTGAGTCGAATTTTGCAAACAACCAGATTAAAAATTAATGCACTTCCAAATTAGTCTCCTCCAATATTTCAACTATTCATATTGTAAAATACTGAATTCATAGAGAAAAAAAGAATTGAACAACATTTCTTCAAGTGTGTATATATATATAATATATGTCACTCAAAAAAAAAATATGTGATTTGTGAGTCGCCCACAACAATCTCGTGCATCATAGCTGTAAAACAGTGTGAGCTTTTTACTTGACCAAAAAAATGAAGAAGAAATATTTCAGCATCAATTTTTTACTTTACAAATGATGTCAATTTTTAATTTTAGAATTAGCAATTTTGTACTTTACGAGGTTATATATGCAAAGAAAAAAAATAATTTCCAGCCGACAAATTGAGACTAGTGTATTCATGCCGCGTCAAATTAACCCCAACCCCTTATTTTTCACCTGCTTTTGAGCCTCCTCAAGAGGCCACATCATCACTTTTATCTCTACCGTTCGATCAATTTTTTTGTCAAATCTTAGCCATTCATTTTCTCAAATTTATTGATATTTTATGACAACATGTGTGTGGTTATTAAAACATAATCATATGATTGGTTGGATTGGTGTTTTGTGTTCCATCCCTGATTTAGTGAGAACCGTTGTAAATTTGTTTATGACCATCAGATCTTAATCAGTGGCTTCAATGAATCATAGTTCAAAGTTATATTCAATTATTAATAACAATAGTTAATGAAGAGTTCACTCATTAAAATATAAATAATTTTTCTTTTCTTCTTTAAAAAATTATAATTCTTAATGAAATATTTTATTTCTCATGTTAAAATCAACAAATATAAATTTGTTGGAATTTTCTCTTTATTTTGAGTTCCATATTGTTATGGTTCTAATTTTTTTTTCTTGCTAAAATATGTAAATAAAGACTATATAAAAGAACATGTAAGAAAATAATATGCTCATTAAATTATACATTACACCTTATTTTTTATCTCTCTTTAAGCATTCTCAAGAAACCTATCGTCAATTTTATTTCGGCCGTTGGATGAAAAAAAATTTCAAATCTTATTTTTTCATTTAAATTATTAGCACAATATCACATGGTCAGTTAGATTAATGTTTCGTGTTATATCTCCAATTATGTGAGAACTATCATATCAAATAAAATTTCAGAGTATTAAAAATTATATTATATTACTTAATGTATTACGGATAATATGTATCATTTTAATAACTAACAAAATATAAATAAGAAAAGTAACGCTGACAATTTATTCAGAAAATGAGTCATGTTATATTTTTTTTTATGTGTAGTAAACATACTTTTTCTATGTATATAATACCATATTTCTTTTTTACAAATTATGTTAAATATAATTATTATTTTTATATTTTTTTAAAGTTAATAATCTATAATTAAGTCTTATGGGGTTTCAACTAAAATCTATGAAATAAATTATCATTTATTTTTAGTTTTTAGATCTCCTTCATCGTCTGATTAATACTTGATTTTTTTCTTATATAATATGTCAATAAATAACGGCACAAGAAAACTAAAGAGATAAAAAAATGATATTTTATTCTTAAAAATCTTAATACAAACATAAATTAATTAGATTATAAATTAATAATCCAAATTATTTTTTGAATTATTATTTTTTATTTTTTATGAATTTATTATTTATGTTATTTTATTTCATATATGTAAATTTATTTGTATAGAGTTATCTATCCTTATAAAATTAGATGTGATATAGAAACTATTTTTAATGAATAATAAATTGATAAAATATCTTATGATATAATTCAAAATAATTTTAAATATAACTAACTTACATAACATAATTATTATACATAATTACATAAATTTTAAATAAATAGCAAATTTAAATACTCGCAGCGAAGCGCGAGCACGATCCTAGTCCTATCATAAGTCTTACTTACCTCCAGCAAATTAGCAAATTTTCAACACGCCTCCAATTCTTTTACAAATGGACTTGACCAGCGTTACAACCTGGAAATGATATTCTAGTTTCATTTTCGATTTTTCTTACTTTCAGCTCCAATTTTCAGATCAAAGATGATTAAACTAAACTAACTTTTGTTAAAACGAAATTAAGATGATCAAATTAAACTATCTAATTGTCAAAAAAAAAAAACACTACCACGCTAATTCATGTGTAACGAGCTTCTAGCAAAGACAGAGATGATATAATTCAGAAACTCTGTTTATAACACAAAATTTCACAAGAAAATTACACACACATATATAAACAACATAAAACTATCATCCAATTCACCTACTTATCATTATCAAGCAATAACAACAGCCGGCTGCGGCGACGGCGGCAACCTCGACGAGAAATTCCTACACCTAAACACATCCGCCTCATCATACTCATCCAAATCCATCCCCTGATCGAAATTCCTCGCGTAACTCAACGGATCATACCTAAACTCCCCGGGAGGGCGGCGCCGCCACCGGATCCGGTCGACCAGGCCGCGGCACCGCTCGCCGAACTCCGACAGATCCTGCGTCCGCTCCTTCAGCCACGTGGAGGATGATCTCATCAGCGGTAGCCGGTCGTCGGACTCGTCCGCCACCCCGCCGGATCTGTCGAAGCAGCACGAGAAGCAATTCGCCGTTCAAAGCTTTTGATCCATAGAAAAATATCAAAAGGTTCGAAGCTTTTGATACGATAAAAGAGTATAAATTCTTTATTTATTTATTTTGGAGGTGGTTTGTTTTGTTTTAAGGGGGATTTATATTGAGAGGAAATTTGCAGAAATTTATTATTATTACAAATATTGTAATTTATTATGGTATATTTTAAAATTCTAATAGTAGAAATCATATTTGTGAAAATAATGTTATAATTTTATTTTTCAAAATTTTATTTTTATGTTGTTTATATATTTGTGGAAATTGTGAGAAGCACTTTTATATTTTCTTTTACATTTTATGTCATTTGGTATAATATTAAAAGTTTCTTACTTCCTACTTGAGTTATTTTTTATATTTATCCATTAAATTTGTATTTCAAATTTTTCTTATACTTTACTTTGTTGGTACCAAAATATTTAAATATATGTAGAAATAATATCTTACATAAAATTAAATAGTGCATAATTAAAATACAAATAAAATTGTATAAAGAAATAAAGAAAAATAATAATTTAAATAATAAGATTGATATTTTTGTAACATAACTTTATAGTGTAAAATATAATGCAAATAGTATGATAAAACATCATAAAAATATTCTTATGAAAATATTATGTCAAAAAATATCACTTTATTTATTTATTACTTTAGAATAAATAAAAGAAATATAATTTTTTTTTTACAAGAAAGTAGTTCAATCAAATCAATGAAACATAAAGTACTTTTTAATTATGTTTCAATTTATATGAGTTATCTTAGTAATTGATAAATAACATTATAAATTAAAATTTATAACTTCATTTTTAAAAATATTTTATAAAATAAAATCATATATAATCTGAAGCGGAGCGAGGGTTATCGCTAGTTTCATACATTTTTTGTTATTCTTAAATGTCATGATGAAATACTAACCCTCGTAGTTCCTCTCTGAAATATAAAATAATTCAAAGTACCACAATAGCAATAATAACAAGTTTTATTTGTCGCGAATTAAAAATTTAGTTGGTTCTAAAAGTAATTGAAATTAAAATAATAATAACAAATTCACTTATTTATTTAAATATATAATTTCTTTGCTAATTTATCAGAAAATAATAGATTCTAGGTTGGCAAATGGAGAGCATGTGATCTTCAAAATCTAAACAACTATTTCTATTGTAAAATCACTTAATGTGGAATTTGTTTAATGCATTGTGCTCAAATTAAGACTGTCGTTCTATTAACTTCAGTATTAGTTAAATAAATATATTCAATTTTGGTTTGAGCGGCGTCTTGCTGTAATAGTTGAGTTTAAATGGAAAACCATACAACAAATTCTTAATCTCTTATTTTGAACTCATATATCTCCCTTTATCCTATAAATAAATAAAAATAACATAAATCACACAATTGATCTATAATATGTACGTTTAATAATTATATTTATCATCACCTTGAGTTGAATTAGCAGGCAAAAACATGGCAATTAAAACGCTTCCAACTTGGTCTCTTCCAATATTTCAACAGTTGTTGGTATTGTGTTTTTTCACAACACACTGAATTCATAATAGAAGAAAAGAAGGAAAAATGAAAAAGAATTGAGAAATATCTTCTTCAAGTGGGTATATAATATATAGGGATAATTTCATATATGCCATTACAAAAACTCAAAATATCATATTTGCCATTATAAAAACTTAAATATCATATTTGCCATTGTAAAAATTTAAAAATATCATATATGCCATTACAAAATCTTAAATATCATATTTGCCATTACAAAAACTTAGTATATCATATTTGCCATCAAATTTACTCAAAACTTAAAATTATCTTTTTTCCGTTAAAATTAACGGTCCAATCTTATAATTACCATTATACTCCTAAATTTAGTTAATGAATTAGATTTCATATTAAAAATTTATTTGATAATCTCTCTCTCTATCTCTCTCTTCATGATTGAAATTCATATATAAATAAAAATAATCTTCACTTCAATTTGTTAGTCAAAATAATTTGACACGAGAGAAAAAATTATTCAAAAAAATAATCAATTCATTTCTCTCATATCAAATTCTTTTGACTTCAAATTAAAAGAAAGAATTTTTTTTGCTTATATATGAATCTAAATCATGAGAAGAGAGAGAGAGAGAGATGTTTAATATGAATTTAATTCATGAAATGAAGTTAGGGATATAATGTTAATTATAAGATTAGACCGTTAATTTTAACGGAAAAATAGATGGTGTTAAGTTTTGAGTAAATTTAATGGTAAATTTGATATATTAAGTTTTTGTAATGGCAAATATGATATTTTAGATTTTGTAATGGCATATATGATATTTAAGTTTTTATAATGGCAAATATGATATTTCGAGTTTTTGTAGTGGCATATATGAAATTATCCCTAATATATATACTTACGTCACACAAAAGCAAAGGTGTGAGTCGCCCGCAACAATCTCGTGCATCAGAGTTGTAAAATAGTGTACACTTTTTATTTGACCAAAAAAAACGAAGAAGAAATGCTTTAAAGATGTCAATTTTTTATTTTAAAATTGACAATTTTTTACTCTAGGAAGTTATAGTCTTATAGACGCAAAGAAGAAAAAAAATATTTCCAGCCGCCAGAATGATTCTAGTGGATTCATGCCGCGTCAAATCCTATCATAAGTCTTACTTACCGCCTGCCAAAAATTTCAACTCGCCTCTAATTCTCTAACAAATGGACTTGACCAGTTTAGCAACCTGGAAATGATATTCTAGTTTCATTTTCGATTTTTCGTACTTTCAGCTCCAATTTTCACATCAAAGATATGATTAAATCAAACTAACTTTTGTTAAAACGAAATTAAGATGATCAAATTAAACTATCTAATTGTCAAAAAAAAAAAAACACTACCACGTTAATTCATGTGTAACGAGCTTCTAGCAAAGACAGAGATGATATAGTTCAGAAACTCTGTTTATAACACAAAATTTCACAAGAAAATTACACACACATATATATAAACAACATAAAACTATCATCCAATTCACCTACTTATCATCATCAAGCAATAACAACAGCCGGCTGAGGCGACGGCGGCAACCTCGACGAGAAATTCCTATACCTAAACGCATCCGCCTCATCATACTCATCCAAATCCATCCCCTGGTCGAAATTCCTCGCGTAACTCAACGGATCGTACCTGAAATCCCCGGCGGGGCGGCGGCGCCACCGGATCCGGTCGACCAGGCCGCGGCACCGCTCGCCGAACTCCGGCAGATCCTGCGCCCGCTCCTTCAGCCACGTGGAGGATGATCTCATCAGCGACGGCCGGTCGTCGGACTCGTCCGCCACCCCGCCGGATCCGCCGAAGCAGCACGAGAAGCAATTCGACGTGCGAAGCTTTCGATCCATAGAAAAGTATAATTTTTTTATTTTTTTTATTTTGGAGGTGGTTTGTTTTATTTTGAGAGGGATTTATATTGGGAGGAAAAGACGGATAAGGACATGAAAGAGGAGAGTTAAGTAGGAGAAAAAATAGCGCGGGTAATACGCGGGGGAAGAGTAAGTAGGGGTATTTTGGGTATTTTTGAACAGTCTGCCAGAAGCGTAGGAACAGGCGTGAGATAAGATTAGCTTGTGGATGAAAGGGAGTTTTGCATTTGAGGGCCTTGTGAAAGTTTATATTAGGTGAGAAAATAACAATTTTAGAGATGATGCAATCCACCTGAATTAATCATGAAATGAAAGCCTGAATAAGAAAATAAATAATGAGAATGTGGAATTTTTTTTTTCTTATTTAGATTTTCATTGTTGATTAAGATCTTTAGTTGCATGCTCTCTAAACTTTTTGGTGAGAAATATTTTCTTATTTAATTAGGTTCTTTTCTTATGTGAGAAAATGTCTTGTTAAGATATTTTCTTATTTAATTAGGTCATTTTCTTAAATGAGAAAACGCCTCATTAAGATATTTTATTATATAACTAGGTCATTTTCTTAGGTGAGAAAATTGGCTCATGAACTTCTATTATATCTAATCTAACACTTTGATTTTTTTGATGCTTGTGTTAATAGGCTAACTTTTTAGAAATTTCTCATCTGATCTGGTTGTATTACATTTACAGCTGTCAAAATGCTGATGTGGAATTTAGTCAGATATTTGATTAGTTAAAGCCCAATGGAAGATATAATTATTTGAGCTTCTAACAAGGCCCAAAATGGTCCATGTTACTAAATCATATAAAATAGGATTTTCATTTGTGTGGTGCTATTTTTCTATATAATGATGTTAAATATTATCAATAATTAATATTAATATTTCTACGTATAGTAGTTAGGATAGGGTGTGGTATTTTAAGTAAGGAATTTAGCATATGAAAGGCACAAATCGAATTGTTGTAAATGAATCTATGTAAAAAGCAATTTAATTAATACAAGTCTAAATAGACAATTTGTCTACATTAAAAAAAGGTACTGAGTAGTCCAATTTTATGTCTTTTCTCTGAAAACTAGCTGAATTCTTTGTATTACCAAACCATCCAAAATTTCATTTTATGAAATCATTATAATGTTTAGTAAATAATTTATTAATTCTGATATTATTATCTATATTTATTAACAAACAGATCTGAGAGTAATGCTTCTATTTGAATCAACTTAACCGAAATGAAAGCAAAATCAAATTTCTGAAAAAGAAGTCTCACCTGTATCCTGTAAGCAGTGTCAAAGTTGAGCAATGAGCAAAAGCCAGGTGGCCTGATTATACCATTAATTATAAAATAATTTTAATCTAACAAAAAATTATAAAATAATCGTTTTAATTAGTCAAAATCACAAGGAGATCCGAGCTTCAATATCTCTCTATCTTGGTATCCCCCAAAATTTGTACAAACCCCAAAACCATTCATCGTTTTATTAATTACTAAAACTTATCAAATAAATATTTTTGGTTAGCTTCTATACGAAATGTTGTAGCGAGTCACTAAAATATAAGTAAAACATGTCAAGAATTAAAGTATTTCACATGATCATAATTTATTTGTAGAAACAAAATTTAGATAGATTGACAAACTATATCCATGATATTTGGCATTAGAGAAATGCAGACATAAAGTCTTCTCATCTGCAGAAAAATCTGAGAAGTGAATTAAAAATGCAGTGCCGACATCTGATGTTCAATTTTTAATTCCCCTGAGATTTCATCTTGTAATTTTCTAGTGGAGGTACTAAATTTGCAATTTATTTAAGGGGTGCTTCTCATGCATGACAATAGTATAAAAATAACCATGTATATATAACAAAACTAATGTATAAATTATAAGAAACGATTTAAAACACACCTCATATAATTTCAGAAAATAAAAGATCAGTATCATAAAATATTAAATTTAAATTAGAAAAACAAGGGGCCCTCTCACCAACATCCCCTATCCCCTCTGAAAAGATGGTAAAGTGACAAGGAACAAGTCCAATGGAAATGCTGAAGGAAACACCAACATCCTCTATCCCCTCTGAACTCACGCATTATCATCATCCCTCCCCTACCATTTCATAGATTCATGCATTACTTTTACTTCCTATCTTTTGAAACCAAAACAAAAAAAAGTTGGTGAGTCCCACAATTCAGTAACAGCTTCGTGAATCATAAATAACCGACCTTCTGCAACATCCAATTTCTCACCCAATACAAATCCTGTTGAGTCTTTGACTCACTAGTATAGCAGCTCTCATTTTATTATTAGAAAAAGGACCAGTAGGCAGTAGTAACACTTATTTCCCAAGACCAGGTACAACAATTGTCTCCCAATCCTCTCCATTTTTATACAACACAAAGAGGACATTTTAAATCAAGACCTTCAATTCTAAATCCAACAGTTATAATCAAACTGGAAATGACACAATATATATATAAAACTAGAGATGAATAACAACTTATAGATTTACCTATGTAATAGATCCTTCATTTCCTTTTCATCTCTCGGATCCGTTCTTCTCTTCTCTCTTTTGCACAAAACCCCTTCGCTTTTCACAAATTCACGCAAAACCCCATCTCCTTCCTCCCCCTCTCTTGCTACTCCTTCCGATGGCCGCCGGCGGCGGCTCCGGGTCCGACTCATTCTCCGGCGATCTCCGCCCGGTGAAGCTCCTCTGTAGCCTCGGCGGCCGCATTCTGCCGAGGCCGAGCGACGGCGCGCTGCGGTACGCAGGCGGCGACACGCGCATCGTCTCTCTGCCCCATACGGCCTCAGTGTCTGTACTTGTATCCAAGCTGGCGGATGCGTACTCGATATCTGGGCAGTTTTTGATCAGGTATCAGCTGCCTGATGAGGGTTTGGATTCGCTGATCTCGGTTTCTACTCAGGAGGATTTGGAGAATATGCTTGAAGAGTATGATAAATTAACAGGGCCTTCGCCTAAATTGAGAGTGTTCTTGTTTCCGATTTCGGATCATGGTCACAGTTCAGACTCGCTCGATCCTGCTGACAGTGATGGCAGCTTGAGGTACTTAATCAAATCATTTTGCACTAAATCCTTGTTCTAATTTCCAATCCAGCTCTAATGATCTATGTTTTTCTTGTAACAGATATTTGGAGGCGGTAAATGGAATACCTAGAAAAGATAGTCTTGCGAGTTTGGCTAGTGTGAGCGTCTCATCTCCCACGTCCAGCCAATCAAATGACGCATCGAGATCCGCGTTCATCACAGCTCCTCTCATCGACGTAGAATCCGACAAAACCTCCCCAAACCCTAACCCTAACCCTAATATTCAGTTACAAGAAATACCGAGCGAATCGAAGGAATCGGCCAAGTACAGGCAGCCTCTCTCTCAATTACCCCCTTTACCCCCCGCCTTTTTAATCAATCCACAGAACAACAATAATAATAATTATTATAATAATAATCAAGAGAGAGAATCCGGGAATTATTTATTTTCAGAAGATTGCAATCTGTGTCAGAGACATTTACCGCACGCACACTCAGATACTATGGATGGAAAAGTCGGTTTTGCCCCTGAACCTCTGCCCGTTTTTCACAGTCTAAGGCCTGAAGATTTCAACAGAATAATGGCTCAACAGGTACCCATACAGGTACCGGGTTACGGGTACGGGCAGTTCGTACCTGGTACAGAAAACCCGTACCAATATCCTGTTCAGATGGAAAATCCTCACAACATGTTTGATTTAGGGTTTAATAATAATAATAATAATAATTCCATACCAGTTCAACAGGATTTGAGCGGTACGAACGAACCGGTTCAACAAGTTGGTGGTACGTATTCCAGTTTTGCCCCTGTGCATTATCAGAGCATTCAGGCCTCAAATTTAGCGCATTTTAATAATATGTTTAATAATGGGCATAATAATATGTTTAATAATGGGCCTGCTTATGGTTATCCTGCTGAGGCAAATGTTGCTCCTGCTCCTGCTCCTGTACCGAATTACCTCATGGACCCGGTCTACACAAGTATTGCAGTCAATAATAATAATAATAATAATAACAATGATAGTAATAATAATAATAATGGTAATAATTATGATGATGTTCAACCAATGAGTAATGACTTTTCTGCCCCTCCTATGAGTGGCAGCACGGTAAATGCGGAGGAAATGCAAAGTCAGGAAACGGTTTTACTGGATCCCAAATTACAAGGGAATTCAAATACAAATGTGAATTTGAATGTTTTACCGCCAAGACCTAAAAGAGTGGCTAGTAAAGAGACTCTTATTAGCCCTAAAGAGCCGATTAATAATAATAATAATAATACTAAAGGGTTGGATTTAAATGCGCCTATAGAGGAAATTAGTTTGAATGATGAACCGGTTTTTGAATCGGTCCACCACGTGAAAGGTATTTAAAATAGTATCATTTAAAAATTTAATTTAACTTTTGTATAATTTATTAATTGTAGATTATTTGGTGATGTGAATTTAACAGTTGTTTTTCTTTTATTGGAATTAAGGGGATGAGTTTGTGAGCCAAGATTTGCAGAACATGGAAGAAGGATTAGTTTCAACTAATCTTCAATTATCTGAAAATCAAGCACAGGATAATAATCATGTTAATAATGAGGCCAAGGCAAAATCCGTAGAAAACCCTAATTCTGAGGTGACAATATAATCACCTCTCTTAACATGCTCTATAAATAAATATATAAATACATTCATATACATACCTCTTCTTAATACATTTCCATTTTATTTAATTCTGAAATTAATTAATTAATTAATATTTCAGGCCGTAAAGAGCAAGCAGGCCGATTTGATCAATCTGGGTTTACCCAACACAGAAGACCTCGGTCGCCTCCAAGTACATTTCTCCTCCTCAAATTCACAATTCATTATCTCTGACACAACTATTATTATATTAAAATAAATAAATTAATTAATGCAGATAATAAGAAACAGCGATTTGGAAGAACTATCGGAGCTCGGATCCGGCACGTTCGGCACGGTTTACCATGGAAAGTGGAGAGGATCTGACGTGGCGATCAAACGGATAAACGACCGTTGCTTTGCTGGCAAACCTTCTGAGCAAGAAAAAATGGTACATTTAAAAAAAAATGTATTTCTGATATTTGTAGAAAACTTTTGGAGTACTAAAAAACGACCCCTAGTTTTAGTCAATGTAAAAAAACTATGTTTTTTAATATAGGTAATAGATAAATGATGTTATTTGTAAATATTTTCGCAAAACTGGTAACACTTGGAAATATTTTCGCAAAACTTACCAAAACCCTAAAATTGATAACGCTTCGAAATATTTAGAAACGTAGTTGCTTTTCTACAAACACTCAAATATATCCTTTAAAAAAACCAATCTTCTCATAATCACACTCACACTCACACACCATAATTTATTTATTTAATTTTTGAAAAATATTTTATTTTTATCAGAGGTCGGATTTTTGGAACGAGGCGTCGAAGCTGGCGGACCTGCACCACCCTAACGTGGTGGCATTTTACGGAGTGGTGCTGGACGGGCCGGGCGGGTCAATCGCCACTGTAACTGAATTCATGGTCAACGGCTCTTTGCGCCACGGACTCCAGCGAAATGACAAGTCTGCCCCTAGTTCCCTTCCTTTTTACTCCCTTTCAGTTCATTCATTAATGGGAAATTTGCAAAAAAAAAAACCTGCGTTATGCGGAACTGCGAAAAAGGCCTTGCATTATCGCCAAAATTGCAAAAACTACCTACCGTTAATTAGAATCAAACACGGCTAGTGTTCTTTTAGTAATTATTTCAAAAAAATGTTTTTGTCTCTCTTCTCTGCTAGTAATAACTTTTCTTAAACTTAATTAATTAATTTTTAAAAATGTGATTTTAGAGTGAGAAACTTAACGGCTAGTTTGTAATTAACGGTAAGGAGTTTTTGGCAATAATATAGGTTTTTTCTTTTGCTGGCAATAATATAGGGTTTTTTTTTTTTTTTTTTTGCAATTTTGGCAATAATGTAGGCGCTTTATTGCAAATTTCATCATAATGCAGGGCTTTTAATTAATTTGTTTATTAATTTTTAATTTGTTTGTTTGGTAAAAGGTTGTTGGATAGAAGGAAGAGATTGATAATCGCGATGGACGCTGCGTTCGGGATGGAATACTTGCACAGCAAGAACATCGTCCATTTCGACTTAAAAAGCGATAATTTGCTGGTCAACTTGCGGGACCCGCACCGTCCCATTTGCAAAGTAAACCCCCTTCTTTATTATAATTACATGCTGAATAGAAACGGTGTTTTTATATGGTTGATTTCAATTTGACAGGTGGGTGATTTGGGGCTGTCGAAAGTGAAATGCCAAACCCTGATTTCAGGCGGGGTGAGAGGCACTCTGCCTTGGATGGCTCCTGAGTTATTAAACGGAAGCAGCAGTTTGGTTTCTGAAAAGGTAACCATTATTATTTATTATTTATTTCTACATTCATTAATTGTATTATTAGGTAATTAATTAATTAAATAAATATAATTATATTTTTTATGTTTTTTACAGGTTGATGTGTTTTCATTTGGGATCGTCTTGTGGGAGCTTCTCACCGGCGAGGAACCATATGCAGACTTACACTATGGCGTCATTATCGGTACCTTATTTTTTATTTGTTTATTTTTTATTATTATTATTATTATTATTATTATTATTATTATTATTATTATTATTATTATTATCGAATGAATGAATATTTATTTATTACTAATACAGGGGGAATAGTGAGCAACACATTGAGGCCTTCGGTGCCGGAATCGTGCGACCCGGAATGGAAGTCGTTGATGGAGCAGTGCTGGTCTTCCGAGCCCTCTGACAGGCCGAGTTTCACAGAAGTTGTCAGCCGATTGAGATCCATGGCCGCCTCTCAGAAAAGTTCATAGGGGCGTTTCGGTAATTAATGATATAAAGTTCTTTATGTTGTTAATATTTACAGCTTTTATATTGTTTAGTATGTTTGTTTGTTTGGTTGGTTGGTTTATTCATTCATTTAAATGTGGTAATTAGTTACTATTAGGGGAATTTAATAAGATTAGTGTGTGTGTGTGGTAGTGTCTTGTTTGTTGGTAGATTATAATGTGCATGGCTTGTGTTTTTTGTTAGTATTGTTTTTTGTTTTTTCTATATGGACTTGGTGTATGAATGTTATTATGTTTAATAGTTTTTGACTTTTTAGTTATTTTTATAAATATTAATTTGAAGTTTTTTATCTTGGTTGGCAAGAGCTCTTGCCTCTTATATTGGGTAGTATAACTTATTATAACGTACTAAGTTGGTTGGTACTTATTTTGATCTCTTAAAAGCAGATAGTTTCATCTTGTTTGTGGAACAAAAAACTGAATATTTATTATTTTACGTAACTGTAATAACTGCAAACAACTGTACAAGATATCCTTATCAGAAACAAAGTTGCTAAAAACAAATTTATCAAATAATTTAACATTCTTCAAACATAAGAAATAATAATCAAACTTCAAACAAAATCAAAGAAAAAATTAATAGGTCAAAACTCTCCACAAAAATTTTACGTGGTTGTGGACCAGATTCAGCTGATATGTTCACTAACAAATAAGAAATTAATAGCCCACTTCTCCTCCACTTCACTTTTCTTCCTCACACGAAAACCCATACACATGTTTCCCAATCTCCATTTCAAACCTCTTTTTTTTTCAGACATCCAATCTCCATTTCAAACCTCAATGAGCACACACTCTTCACTAGCTCTATTAAACTGTATAATCTCAATTAGTTTAGAAATGGAGATTATATAATGGAATCCAGACACAAAGCACCTTCAGCGCAAGCCTTGCGACCTACGTTTTATTCAAAGACAAAACTACCCTTGATATGAACTCTGTTTACACGGAATTTCTCGGGGGTAGTTTCGTCTTTCTCCGTACTATCACACGATCAGTTTAAAACGGTCCCACAGAAGTCTCGCGTCAAAGATATTTTCATAGACAGACTTGGTCTAGGCAATTATTTTTTGGATAATTGGATTAATTAAGTAAAACACAAAATACTAAATTACAATTTACAATGATATAATTTCTTAATTATATATAATTTCACAAATTCAAATTCATATTTGCAACAGAAAGTTACTATTGTAACTAAATTATAATTTGCTGATGAAGATTTTAGTACTAATAAGTAACACAAATCATTCACATGTGATGTGCTCATAATATCCAAAAATCCTAAATTCCATAAATTAATGATAACCTAGTTGAAACGCAATAATTGTATCTTTATTTATGGTATTATACTACATAAAATAGCAAGATTGAAAAATTGACCAATATTAAATTTAGGAAAATGATTATCATCTGCAAGTTTCATTTTCATTGAATTGGCATTTAAGAGAAAACAAATCAATCACATTATATATTTAGAGTTAGACGAGGCCTATATGAATAATAAAGAACAGAAGCAGGAAAGTGAGCCCACACTCGCAGAGCCTCGCGAAAGGAATGGGTCGCTCTCTTTTTCCGAACCCTTTTTCCTGAAAAACATCGTCGCCTAATAAATCCATCATAATCATCTCACTAATACAAAATACAAATAGAAATACTATGTAGGTCTTACAAAAATACAGATACAAATACTAGGTAGTAGGTCTATCATCTATGTGATGGCTTTAGTCATTTACCAAAAGTTCAAAACAAATCAAATCACTAAATCAGTTATTTATGGAAATTCTTTATTTTTCTGATTTTGTAATAATCTGTTTCTGTTCTCAGTTCCTTATCATTCCGTCAAGGGCGGATTGGATTCTCCAACTTGTACCCATTATATTTTCTATTTCTTGTTAATTTACTGTTTCCGACATGTGGCAAAAATATATGTTGATAGAGTTATTGAAAATATATTATATGTTATAAATTAATAAGAAATTCTCGAATTATAATCATTATAATAAATATTAGTTAGATATATTTTTATTTTAGAATTTATATTCTAGTTTATTAATATATGGTAAATATCTACATATGGTAGATTATTTCAAAAAACGGCAACATAAATATTCCGAGAAGAATTACTTAATACACCTTGCATATTATTGTTTATGAAAGTTAACTAACTTTCCTGACGATTGGAGTTACTAAACTACAAATTTATCAACAATCTAAACTTATAATCCACCGAGAAAATCATATAGTTATTGCATAGACTTATCGCATAAATAATATAATATCACGAACACGTATTGAGAAAATTACAATAACTAGATCTAAACTGCCAAATGAGCAAATATCTTGTAGCTTAGTTGGTTAAAGAATTTGCATGTGTAGCAAGAGGTCATGAGTTAAATTCCCGACAAACGCAATATAACATATATTTAGCAAACTCTCTCAACCCAAAAGATATTTGATCTACCTCAAAAAAAAAGAAAAAGCCAAATTATGGAATTATTTACAAAACCTGAGTGGTGGTGCAAGTTGGGGAAAGAAAAAAGAGTAGCTAAATAAATAAATAAATAAATAAATCTCTTGTATATGTATTCTATTCTATTGCAACGCCCTCCTTCCTCCTTTTTATTCCTGCCTTTAAAACCCAGACTCCACGCCAATCCTTCTCTTCTCTTTCCATTCCTCCACTTCCGTTCCTCTCTTTCCCATGCCTCTCAACAATCCTTCCGTTCAGCTCGACGCCGACGCGGCGGCGGCGATGATACTCTGCGAGCTCGCCCGCTCAATTCCTCCGCCCAGACCCGCCGAGGCGGCGGCGCCGGTGGCCGCAGCGGTGCTGGCGTGGCCGTCGGTGATGAAGGGCAAGAGATCGCGCCGGGATGCGGCCGTGAAGGAGAGGCTGCTGAGGTTTAGTCCGACGTCGCCGCTCGACCTGAGCGGCGGATCTGCTGCGTCTACGAGCGGCTCCAGCTCCAAAGTACGTTTTGTTAAAAGTGTTTTGGGATTTATTTCTTTTCTTTGTTGTTCTTTGTGCTTTGAGTTCTCTCCTTTTTGTTTTGTTTCGTTCTTTTCTTTTGTGTGTGTGAATTGTGTGGTAGGTGACTGACAAGCGGGTCCCACACGTTGATTTATTTCATTTTATCGGAGATTTATTTCTTGGAGTATATTTCTCTTCTTGACGATTTATTTTTTCTTTTTAATCCAACGTTTCTTGTTTGTTTTTTTTCTGGTTTGTTTTGATTTGAGGTACTTCTTTCTGAAGGTAAAGCAGGGTTCTTTTTCTTCTTCTTTGTTTCCTGAAAAAAACGTTTCTTTTTCTTTTCCTTCTTCTTTATTTCTAACTTAACTTTGACTAGTCTTTTTACGAGTACGCACTTTGGATAAATATTCTATTAGAATTTCGGATCTGTTGTATAATCTACTACAAAATAAAACTAAACTTATTTTATTGTTTTAAAATAATAAAAAAAATCTAAAAATTCAGATTTTATATTTCAAAAGAAAAATAAGTATAATTTACACAGTTTTTTGGATCAAAACTTTGGCTTGGAATTAAAATGGGAGTAGGTTGACTAGTTTAAGGCAAACAAAGAAGGTGGATTGAGCTGAAAGTCTCCCACTCTCTCCCCTCTTTCTAGGGCCCCTGTTTTTCTTTTTATTTAATATATATACTTCCTTTTCTTTCTTTTCCTAATTTCCTTTCTTCTTTTCTTTGCCTATTTTCCATTTCTAATATTCCTTTTCTTTTCTTTTCTTTTGTCTTGTTGTCTGAAAATATAATATTTTTCATGGGCCCAAAACAGTCTTAAAACCGTCAGAGAGTCTAGAGGCGAAAATTGACAAATTCTAGGCTATTTCAGGGCTATTTCAGTCTTGTTCTCTTATCCCTATTTCCCCATTCTTCTCCGTTTTCTTCTATTTGAATGCCTCCATTTTTCTTATTCTTTTCGTTTCCAGTGTGTTTTAACTGGAGATGATTGAAATTCATGACTTCTTCTTTTGTTTCTTGGTACAAACGTGGCAGCTCGGCAGTGGCTGGAGTGTCACTTCTGACCAATGAGAAGTAGCCACGCGGGCGTCATGCTTAATTAGTCTTCCTTCACCTAATCCTTGTGTTTGGGGATTTCTAAATCTAAATCTAAATCCAAACCCCTTTTTCCTTTTCTAATTAATTTTGTATTGGTGTTAATTATTATTACTTTAATTTGTACATCTTCACCTAATTCTTGTGTTATACGCTTTGTTTTCTTTCTCGTTTTAATTAATTAATTTATGCGACCCTTTCTCTTTTTGTATGACTCGTCATTTTCTCCTCCCTTTAATTAATTCATCCGCAATATTTTAATATAGACTACCTCATTAAGACTAACACGTCAGCTTATTAACTCTGTTCGTCTCCTTTTAAATACTTTTATATTTACATATACATAATTTTCATTTTTTTTAAAAAAATATATAATTTTATTCCTTACACGCATGCTTTGCATGTGTTGGCTGGATCTGGAGATGTGGCTGAATCTCACGCGTTTTGTTTTGTGTTTGCTGTTAGGTGGGATACAGCGGTCGCCAACTGTTGGTCACTCGATCCACCGTTCCTCCTCGATCCAACGGCTCTCAGCGCTCCAAAAAGAAAATGGTAATTCACTTAATAACCAAAAATTTGGCGCTGTTATTTCTCTTATTGATTAGTATTATTTTACACTTGTTGGGTCAGTAGTCATGATTAAGATTTTACAACACGTTTTTTGTACAATATTTTACTGAAATGAAAATCTTCTTTGTTATTTTTGTTTAATTTTGTCGTAATATCAGTTTAAAATTAATTAAAATGTTTTTTTTTTAAAAGTTATTTAAATGGGGACAGTAGGATGGTACATTCAATGGTTTGCTTACTGCAAAAGCCAGTTCTGTATGACTTTGTTCTCAACTTCTTAACTAGACTCGGTCCACCCTGGACCGAGTCTGTGGTATACGGCTTTGGTGCACATAGGAGATATTTAGTTTTTGGGGGGGGGGGGGGGGGGGGTAATAAATTATCCAATTCATGCCCTTTTGGTTTGGTTGGTCACGGCCAGCTTTGAATACAATTAACTACTTTTTACTGGGCCCCGGTGTAAAAAGTACCCCGTATTGTTTTCAGTCAGATTCTCAGTCTCTAAATTCAGAAAATTCAGAAAATGAAAGGTTCTCAAAATAGTGTTAAAAGTGCAATGAATAGTTTATTTCATTTATGTTATTAATTTTAACTGGATGTAATTACATGGTATTATTATTAGCTTTTTGAGCTGTTTATAATTTATTTTATTATATTTTGTGGGTGATTAATTAATTAATTAATTTTATTTTTGAGCAGAGGAGGCTTCCAGAGGTAAAAGAGGAAGTAAGGTCACTGGTGGAAGAAAATAATTTCCTTAAAAGGGTAATTTTTTTCTATTTTCTTTTTTCTATTTTGCATGAATCTCTTCTTGGTTTTTATTCTATTTCGTTATAAACATGCAAAACATTCCTTTTTTGCATTCGTGCATTAAATTTACTAAGTTTATATAAAAGAAAAAAATGTTGACAAATTTATTTATAAATTTGGTTGTGAAACAGGAGGCAGAGGAACTAAGAATAGCTTGCATGGTTTTAAAGAAGGAAAATTGTAACTTAGAGGTAATTAATTAATTATATATTCTTAATTTGTTAATTTTTTTTGTTGTCTTGATTAAAAAGTAAGGCCACTGTTTCAAAGCCTAAATGCTGGTACTTAGAGGAAGTATTTAATTAATTATTATTCTTACCCACTCAATCCAATTTGTTTGTTGGTTCACTATTGTTGCACCCAACTTTTGACTCTTTTACATACAGAACTAAATTAAATTCTATCCAATTATATATCTAACAGATTTTTTTGTTGTTTTTCAGGCGAGAATTGATATGCCGGTTGAAATGACTCGAGCTGTTGGATCATCATCTAACATAGATCAAAACCCGGATTTGAAAGCAGAGGGATTTGATTTACCGGATTTGAATTTACCGGATCTGAACTTACCGCCACCTGTTGATTTCTGTTGATTATTTTATTATTAAATAAAATAATACAAGGGCTGGTGTTGTGCTTTGTTATGCTAACACAGACTTAATTGTAAATATAATTAAAAGGAAGCAGCAGGCTAGTAGAAGGAATTTATAAGGGGCCTAAGGGGGGTTTAAGAGTTTGAGCTAATAATTTTATTTTTGGAAATGACATTTTTTTATTTTTGTTTTTGAGATAAACATTAGTTTCTGTTGTTTAATTTTTTTTTGTGGGGTATTAATGAAATGACATTACTGTAATTGGCCTTTTTTTTAAATCCTTAAGTATGTTGTGATGCAAATATATGGATTAAACATGCATTATTAAGATAGCAATAGAACAAATAAACGCATTAGCAAATCAAACACTTTTCTTGAATTGGATTACCATAGTGAGCTGATTTTAAAATTCTGGTTTTAGAAGCAAACTTTAAAAATGGAAATTATCAAATCTGTTTATACGAACACCATAATGTAAGGTCAATTTCCTCAAAATATCATATATATATATCAACAAAAAGAAATATCGTGATTCGTGGGCTGTACAAAACATGAAATATCAACTATCAAATATACGTATACCCTAATGAATGATATATCATGTAACCCTTATTTTTTGTATTTGCTTAGAAATATGATCAAGTTATCTTCCCATCATCATTTTTCACTTATATATGAATCAATGGAAAAGATGAATTGTCTATGTAATTGGGAAAAAATATACTTAAAAGGAGAGGATATTGATAGTGTTTGTCATGTTTTGAAAGGCATTTATGATATTTCAAGTAAATGTAAAAGTTCCACAACAGTATTCTAAAATATTTTTTGTGTTCAAAGTCCGGCCCATTTATACCCATCGCACTAGCCTCTATTTGGGCTTAAATCCATTTCCAAACATAAAAAATGTACTCTTTTTTTTAATGTTTTTCTATTGGCCAAATTTCATATGTACCCCTACAAAACCTCATAATTTTACGTATAGCCCTACAAAAAATAAAATATCACCAATACCCCTACAAAATCACTCAAATATCATGTATATCCCTATAAAACCATACATATATCATGAATATCCATACAAAATTCTTAAAATATCATGAATACCCTTGTCGTTAATATACTGTTAAAATCAGTCAGTTAAATAGCATCTATAATGATTGCATTTTTATTATTTACTTTATTAAAAATATAAAATGACTGTTATATACTAATTTTTTTTTATGATTAATTTCTTTTCGAGAATTGTAAATTTTTCTCTCAAAAATTTCATCTTGAACATACTAAATGTAAACATATAAACTAAAAAGAATATAAAATGACTCAATATAAATCTTTATCATATTAACATAGAAGAAAAAACTGAAAAATAAAAATATAATATTAATCTTAACACTAAATATATCATAGGGAATATCCATGATATTTGAGTGAGTTTGTAGGGGTATACGTGAAATTATGATGTTTTGTAGGGGTACACGTGAAATTTGGCCTTTTCTATTTTAATCGTGTAAATGCAAGTCAAGAAGAGAATCCAATGAAAATCAAAACATATGTACTAATATATAAATTAACATAATTTGGACCCCAAGTCATCATCATGTCTCTTCTTTTTAAGTCCCTATTGTATTCAAATGCAATTCATCAAGGGAAAATATATAAAAGAAAAAAGAAAAAAAATATGCCTCATTTATTTTTAAGACATGTGGATGTTTGAAATTGAAAAGTTGCCTTAATTATTGCATCTATTCACGTTTCTCAACATAATGTCTTCATAATTTTTCAAAATGAAAAGTCTCAAATAATTAATTACATTATATTTGTTTGTATTATTTTGTAGTATGAAAGAATGAAGCTCATTTGAAGTACAAACGAAATACCAAATAAAAAACTTACATTCTTTTTACTCAAATCTTCTTAACCTAAACTAATGATACACACAAACATAGATTCTCATATTTTTTTTATCTTCCCAAGATTAATAAAAAAAGCGAATTTAGTCAAACAGTATAATGCTTTAGCAGTCAAAATGAAAGAAAGGGCCCAAAAAGCCATACCAACTACGGATTTCCTGTATTAATTGTTTTTGTTTGTTTGTATGTTTTAGGGCAAGAATATATCTCATTATTTGTGCATTTTTTGGAATATGGATCATGTTAATAGTAGTATAGAATATAGATGAAGAAAATGATTATGATAGAAATAGTTTTATGATTTGAATATGTAATTCCGATCAAATATCGTTCAAGATATTGAAATAGGAATAAGTTAAAAAAATTATACAAAACGTATTTGAAAATTTGAATAACAGCACTTCAAACACCTCTTGCTTATATTATTATATAGTATTTTTATATAACCATATAATCATAAGTTGGCTCATTGCATAAAATCATGAGAGAGAATGTAATATTTCTTGCTCTTTTATCTTCTACCTTTTGCTAACTGCCACATGATTGCTTCAGCTTCTGCCCCCACTCACATAACATAACATCTTAATATGTATGCTATTGCCTACACTGGGTTTAGCATCTCACTATTTTTGTTGATTGTGTGTGTATTTTTTAAATTTGAGTTATCTTAAGAAGTGAGACAAAAATACTATTTTTATTGAAATAAAATTCATAGATACAATATTGTTTTTAATGTTTACGCTATAAGTCAATATACAATACGACAAGTTAAATTTCAAAATAGACAATTTATGTTACAACTTATTTTTTCTCGTCAAGCTGACGATATAATTTGCTTTTATAGCGGCATAAATGCACACTTAATTACTTTGTCGTATTGTATGACTAATATTTATGAGTGTGCTATCTTAATTGTTACCGTAAACCGTAATATTTTATATATCGTTAAGTTAAATTAATTAGTTACCTTTTTTAATTTTTTTCTCCACTTATTTCATATACTAACGATAGTAGACACAGTTTCAGTCAATCTTCTTAAATATAACTATAAAAGATAATTAACAATTAAGTAAATTATATGAACAGTTCAAAAATATTACGTGGATTATAAACATATATACAATAATTTCAATATACTCAGTTTCAAACACATTTCATATTCAATCATAATATTAAAACTGTAACATATATCATGTGTGAATAATCAATTATATAAACTAAATAAGAATTATCCAGTAATAACAATAACACACACTCATTAATTATTACAAGATACACTGCCCACTTGTTATTAGAATTTAGAAAAATGAATAATAACATATTCATAATCATAAATACTGCACTGCACCAGGTACAGCCAAAATTTGGTTGTCAGAAAGAAGTACCTCCCCTGTTCTCCGTGCAAAACTGTCCCTTTCCCCCTTCCATTTTTCTTTCTCTTTCATTTTCGCCCTTCAAAAAGAAACCAAAACAAAATAAAAACATATTCAAATTACAAACTCAAAAGAAGAGAACCCCACCCACAAGAGTTGTAAGAGAGACAGAGAGAAAGAGAGAGAGAACTCAAAACATTTCAAATTTGAGTTTGTTGGTTTTTTGCTTCAATGTTTTATTTTGTATATCGACTCACCATTTGATTTGTTTTAGACCTTCTCTCTCAAAGATCAAACAGTATGAATCAACCTCCATCTTGGGTCTTCAATTTTCTCTTTTTTCTACTAATATCTCTCACAAATGGGAGAAATGTACCCACATTCGC
This sequence comes from Juncus effusus, assembly GCA_027726005.1. Lineage (NCBI taxonomy): Eukaryota > Viridiplantae > Streptophyta > Magnoliopsida > Poales > Juncaceae > Juncus > Juncus effusus. The sequence goes on from CM050898.1 coordinate 1,229,155, forward strand.
CCCTCAAGTTGCTCCAGTTTCAGAAAGCAAGGTTTTCAATGCTTCTCCAGCTTCTGTGGCTTCACCTCCTACAGGTATGAGATTTGAAACTTGAAATTTGAATTTGGTTTTCTGAAAGGTTCTTGGTTAATTTTTATTTTCGAATTTTTTGTTTATTTTCTGTCGGTTCTACTGTTCAACATTTTGGATCTTTGACTTTTGAGTGAAAGTCAGTTACTTGCTCTATTTTTTATTTCCTTTATAAATTTTTAATTTTTTTATCAACAGTTTCTCTCTTTAGATCTCAAATTTACATTCGTTAAACCAAAATTTGAACTTACATTACGAACTTCAAATAAAAAAAAACTTCAATTAAAAACTAAATGAAATTTTCTTTTAATTCATCTCATCATTTTTCTTTCTTTTTTAAATTTGTACAGTGACTGATACATCAATGGAGGAGCATCACCATTTTCACAAGGAATTGCTAATTGCGATTATATTAATCTCTCTTGCAATTGCAATGATTCTTTTTTCAAGTATTTGTGCTTGGATCTTATGGAAAAAATCCCGCCAAAATTCAGACTTGAAAGATTGCCAAAATTCAGGTCTTTTTAAACATTTCATTATTTCATTTGAGAAATTTGAGTAGTTCTTAATTTTGTATTAATTATTTTCGTAAAAAAAGGAAAAATGAGTTTCTCTCTCTACAATTTGGCTAATTTAGCAATTCAAGAGTGACATATTTTGGACCAAGAATTACAATTTCCAAAACGTAATTTCTTCTCAACAGGAATAATTCCAATTCCAGCCCTAATTCTCATTTCCAGAATCAAGATTCCATTTCCAATTTTGATTCTGTTTTCCTTTCCTGTTTTATTTTTGCAATTTGGTCCTTGATTTTTTTTCAGATATTACATCTAGAGGCATCACGCTTGTACCGATTTTGAGCAAGTTTAATTCCTTCAAAATGAGCAAAAAAGGATTGGTCGCGATGTTTGAATATTCATCGCTTGAGTTAGCGACGAATAAATTTTGTGAGCTTAATTTATTAGGAGTGGGTGGATTTGGGTGTGTTTATAAAGCCAATTTTGAAGGTGGTTTAATTGGAGCTGTTAAAAAATTGGAAGGTGGCGGTACGGATTGTGAAAGAGAATTTGAGGTAATTAGAAATAAAATTAAAATCTGAGGTAATTCTTTTATTCTAATTTTGATGTGAAATTTGATTTTTTCTTTGGATTAGAATGAATTGGATTTGTTGGGAAAAATAAGGCATCCAAATATCGTATCGCTTTTGGGATATTGTTTGCATGAGGAAAAAAGATTAATTATTTACGAGTTGATGCAAAATGGTTCGCTCGAAACACAATTACATGGTACTATTTTTTTTTTTTCATAATTTTATTTATATTTTTTGTTTTAAAATTTCACATTTTTTTTGTACATTTATATATTTAGGCCCATCTCATGGCTCTGCTTTAACTTGGCACATTCGCATGAAAATCGCTCTTGACACTGCAAGGTTCTTATTTTTTTTATTATATTTAATTAATTTTAATTAATCTAACAAAATTTTAAATCAAATTCAAAAATTGAAAATTTTGAAACAGAGGATTGGAATATTTACATGAGCATTGTAACCCTCCAATAATTCATAGAGACCTCAAATCATCTAACATACTTCTAGACTCCGATTTTAATGCAAAGGTATCTCAAATCCCTTTTTTTATCAATGCACCTTTCTAATTTTTAAAAATTAAAAATATCCCAAAATTGGCTAACTCAAATCGGATTTTTGAATTTTAGATTTCAGATTTCGGTCTTGCAGTGAGTGGCGGAAATTTGAACAAATCGAATATAAAACTTTCTGGCACTCTTGGTTATGTCGCTCCTGAATATTTATTAGATGGTAAAAACCCTTATTTCAATTTATATTTTTATATGATTATAAAAAATGAATATTTGTATAATTATTTGATTATAATTTTAGGTAAATTGACTGAGAAGAGTGATGTATATGCTTTTGGGGTAGTTCTTTTAGAACTACTTTTGGGAAGAAAACCGGTTGAGAAAATGACATCATCACAATGCCAATCTATTGTCACATGGGTAATTTCATGAAATAATAATCATAATTTTAATTAGATTTTGAAAATTTATTCCGCTAAAATTTTGGGTATTTTTTGTAAAACTATTCAGGCGATGCCACAGCTAACTGATAGATCAAAGCTACCTAATATAATTGACCCTGTAATTAAAAACAATATGGATCCTAAACATTTATATCAGGTAATTCTTCCAATTTATATTTTTCATATATCCCCCTAAAAAGTAAAGAATAAATTTATTTTATTAAATAATTTTACTTTTTTATTTTTAATTATTTTAGGTGGCTGCTGTGGCGGTATTATGTGTACAGCCAGAACCGAGTTATAGACCATTAATCACAGATGTATTACATTCACTTGTACCGCTCGTACCAATTGAGCTTGGCGGTACGCTCAGAATTACAGATCAGTCCCCAAGAAAAATATTAAATAATTATACACACTAATAATTATGATAATGGTATGACTTGGTGATGCTTGGTATCTTTGCATGTTGTGGTTTGACAATCATGGAGCTAAAATGATGGTTTATTATTTAATATTTGAATTATTGGAGGGTTGGAGTGGAAATATGTTGGTTTGGGTTGTAAAAGCTAATAGAGGTAGTTTTGGTTGATGTATAGCTTTTTTTTGGAACAATGTAATTATGGAAACTTTAAATGCAGTTTGGATAATTTTTGGGTTACCTTTTGCAGTTTTTTGTTTTCATTAAGAAATAAAATTGATAGAATCTAAGTTAAAAAAAAGTTGAAATGATGAAATATTAGCTAGAGTAGTCTTATTTTTGTCACAAATTTTATGTAAAATATGTAACACTTTAATATCATTGCTGTCTGTCTTTTTGTTTCCAACTAGACCAATTTGTCTCCATCATTTAGTAAAAGAAAACAAAAGTATGAGAATCTAAATAAGTTAATTTGATGTAGTTAAAGACTATAGAGGTTTTACATAAAGGCTTAATGATTAAAAGGTGGTATTGGTATGTCAAATAGGGAATGTGGTGTATGGTCTTGAGTTCAATCATGTACTAATCTTCCTTTATAATAAATGCCCGTAATGCATAAAAATGGACTTTTAGTTCTCTATGGCCATTGTAGTGTAGTACAAATTTTCAAAGAAAAAAAAATGTACCACAATATCTTCTAAAAACTACTAGCACTAATACATTAAAATCTATGTTACTCGGAAAATTCAAGTCGTATGCGTGTCTGATACGTATCAAATACTTATAATGGCATGGATACATATCAGATATTTCAAATGACGTATCTGAATATCTTATCTCAAAATAATAACGAATATTTCACAAATACTTCTTGGATATGTATCAATTACATCAGATGTATGAACAGATATATATACTTGGAACATAAACTATACAAAAAGAAATTAACAAAAGATCAACTTCCAAGTATACAATTAAGGACAATAAATATTTAGCTTGCATGGAAGGGAAGAAGGGAGGAAATTTTCGAAGGAAGAAAAGGATCCAATTACTTCGAGTCAACATTTGATGACGCAAAGCTGCATGTGAGGGTGACCTAAGCACCTCTAGAGAATGCCAGAGCGACGCGAAAGAAACCCAAAACATTGCCGTCCGCTCAAAAAACCAAGCCCAACGGCGGAGGAATCAACCTCGTTCGAAGATGTTTCATCGAAAATCACACGAGGCTAATACCACTTATTCAACAGGATTATATAGATCCCTTTTTCGACCTTTCGATTCTATAAACAACATATATTTGTTTTTACTTTTTAGTAATAAATTTTTAATCTCTTACATCGAGCATATATGTTGTCTAAACATATATAAAATAATTAAAAGTATACATTATGTTAATGCAATAATATATACAATAGACATATTGTATCCTAAATTTTTCTAAACTTATTGTATCATCGTATTCATATCCATGCCGTATTAGATAGGATATCCATTGCCATATCTTGCGACATAGTTACATAGATTAAAATATATAGTCTGTATACAAACATGCCAATTACTATTCTTGGTACATAGTACATTAGTACATTGTTCATTTTAATTAAAGAAAATGTAATTACAGTCACAAAATAGTAATTTGTATACGTGACAAGCACATCACAATCTACAAGTACAACTGGAATTTGAATCCTGTCTTATGCGGTTTTGTGGCCAGTGTAATGTGCAACTAAAATAATAACATGCAAGCATCAATTTGTTAAATCATAATTAAACAATGAAGTTTTTGTTAAAATAAGATAACAATCTATTAATTAGTCACTTATTTTTAATAAAAAGAACTTAAGGCATGACTTATTGCATAGATTATAAACAGATTGTATGAACTAGATTGAAATAGTTTGGTTTGAATGAGCTCGTGCACAGTTCATATTTCACATGGTCTGTCTGGTTTTCTCATTAATACACATATTGTTATTGTACTCTTTTTTTCCTTTTTTTTAATTTTTTAATTTTTTAATTTTATGCATTCAATACAGAAAATGTACTTGCGAAGCTTCTCTTATGTTTCATTAGCCATGTCAATGGACCCCCTTAAACTTTATATCTATTCAAAATATCTTGAATTTTGGAAAATTAAAATGAGAATGCTTTCATAACTTAACTGAGCATAATCATTTATTTTAGGACCCTTATACCTCTAGAAATTTAATTTTTATTTATTTAATGATTTTCGCAAATAATAAGTTGTCGCTTTATAAGAACAATAAATATTTGTTGACATGTCTATATTATTTGGTTGATCTCCTGTTGATGTTACCTTTTAAGAGATTATGTTGACTATACAGTCAAGAAATTAATGGAACAGTCTAAATACAATTAAGCCATGCAACAGATATATGGCCTAGCAATACGACTTAAATAACAGGGGGAAATGATTATAAACAAGTTTGTTGAAATGTCATATTGTTAATAGAATCATAACGATGTCGGTTTGATAATTCAAGAAAAATTAAAAGGAAAAAAGGAAAAAAGATAAAAATTCAAAAGACATGGAAATTAGAATTAAAGACACAATAGACAAGTTAACAATATACAGGGACTCAATAAATACACTGTCCTACTCTAGATTTTGAAAATCAGAACAAGTATATTCAATCCAATGGTTCACATTTGAAAAAATAATAATATTGTTTTTTCTTTTTCTTTTTTTCTTTTTTTTGAGAGGGATTTCTGGTGAAAAGGACAAGTCCACAAAGCATTTTAATGAAAGGCACCACCTTGATTTGACAGCCTAATATTAATCACACAAAGAAATGAATTTTATATCTTTATATTTTGGTTAAGCATGTAAGACTAAAGAGATTCATGATTATGTACAACAATTTTTTCATAATTAAAAAAATCCTTACCACAATTTGATGCAAAAGATCATTCGCATTTTATTCTTCCCAACATTTCCAACAATTGCATCAAAGTAGAAAGATTATCTGCATAATAAATAAATAGTTAATTAAGCATATATAACACAAATTATTTCTCATTTTCCTCATTTTTTATGGTTTCAACTTTCAAAAAATAAAACTAAATAGTAATTAGTGAAATGACCAAACTAACCTTGCTCCTTTTAAAGGTCTATTTTTTTTTTTTTTGCTCAACTCAAATCCTCTCTGTCCAGCTTTGTCTCACATCACACCATCTGAAATAAAAAAAATATATAAATTTCTAACTATTTTCAAATATTAAATTTAAAAATAAACTATTTACCAACATCAAATTAATTAAATCATACCTCGCTAAATACGCAACATATTATAAATATCCTCATGCATAAAATCAATCCAATTCACTACCAATTCCATTCATTCTCTCTTCTAACCAAAAAATTCATCAAATTTTCAACAATCCTCATAGAATTAGGGCAAAATAGTAAAATACCACAAAAATTAACCAATTCACGCACCAATTCCGTTCATTCTCTCTCTCTCCTAACCAAAGAAATCATCATATTTTCAACAATTCTCATAGAATTAGGGTAAAACTTTCTTCCCCCTCTTGCCAAAGCCCTACTCAAAATCTTGAAAGATATTTCATCTGGTACCAATCCATCTTTTTCCATCCGTACCAGTACAGAAATAACGTCGCACAATTTATTTCTCTCAAATAATGCATCCATTATTATATTATAATACGAAACCCTAGGTTTCACCCCAAAATCATCCATTTTCGCCCTAATTTCACTTAACGCTCCGTTTATATCGCCTAAATTGCAAAACCCTAAAGTTAGGGTTGCAAATGTAATTTCGTCCGGTTTATATCCATTTTTAATCATCTCATTAAAGAACTTATTCGCTGGATTAAAATCCCTTTTTCTGATTGAATCATGAATGAGAATATTATACGAAATTCTGTCTGGCACAAACCCTAATTTCTTGAATTGTTTGAATATTACCAATGAATCCTTAACAAGTTTTTTCTTAAATAAACAATCTAAAAGTATATTATACGTATACATACTAGGTATAATACCTTCCTTAATCATATAATCAACAAGCTTGAATCCTTTTCCAAACTTATTTTCCATACAATAATACTTGATTAAACAAGTAAAACTAACTGTATTTAATTGCACACAATTCACCTCCATTCTATTGAGGATTCTACGGATAATTGCAGATTTGCGCAATTTACAAGCCAAGGATAAAATAGTGTTAAATGAAACCGAATCGGGTTCAAACCCGTTTTGGTAAAATAAATCCAATATTTCCAAAGCCTCTTCTAAATTATCCTCTTTGCAAAATCCCTTAATTACCGTGTTAAATGTTACATTAGTTGGTCTTAATCCTTTTTCTATCAATTCATTAAGCGCGTTTAATGCTTCTATAGACTTCCCGTTGGAACATAAATAATTCAGATATATATTCCAATTGACTATATCATTTGAACTTTCATTGGCCAAAAATATTTTATGAAATTTTTTTCGGCTCGACTTGGTGTATCCAATTTTCAGTAGACCAGAAAGCCAAGATGAATATGTAAAATTATCCGGCAAAAAACCTTTATTTTCCATTTTATTAATTAATTCATAAGCTTCATTTATCTTATTACACGATACTAAACCGTGAATTAATACGTTAAATAAAGTTAAATCAAGACAACAACCCGCTTTATCAGCCGTCTCAAAAATATTTTTGGCTTCATTTATTTTCTCATTCTTACACAAAGATTTGATGAAAATTGTATAAGTCACAACATTTGGGATTATTCCTTCAATTTTCATTTGATTTAGGGTTTCGTAAGCCTCTCTCCAAAGGCCTTCATTACAAAATCCGTAAATTAAAGCGGTAAAAGAATAAACATTTACTTCAAACCCTTTCTTTTTCAAGTTATAAAAAAGAGATAAGGCTTTGTAGCTTTGACCGGTTTTGCATAAACCGAAAAGAATTGGGTTGAAACTAAATACATTTGGAAATAACCCTTTATTAACAAATAAATTAAAAATCTCGTATGCTTCATTCATTCTCCCTTTTTTCCAAAGTCCGTAAATCAAGGGATTAAAAACCGGCAATTTGAGCAAATAATCCAAATTTGACATCATAATTGAGACCTTTAATGCCGAATCAAAATTACCTGATTGCAAAAATTTCTTGATTAATCTATTCAACGAACCATAAGAAGGCTCAAATCCGTGATTTTGCATTTCTTCAAGCACAAACAAAGAATTCTCCAAAAAACCCAAATTCCGAAATCCATTCGAGAGTGTGTTGAAGGTCAAAGCATTCACTCTTGGTCCGAATTTCTTCAAATTCTCAAAAATCCCCAAAACTTCTTGAGGCGAAACGACGCGAGATTTGAAATAATTATGAAATACTGCATTATAATCCCAAATTGTCGGATCTATTTGGTTCAGGTGGAACAAAGCGTCTGATAAATCGCCTTTTCGAGCGGATTCTTGCATCTTGGATCGAATCCATGCCGGATTGACGAAAGCCGCAGCAAGCGTCGCTAGAGAGGAAAGTGAGAGGGGATTAGGGTTAGGGTTAGGGAATGAGGTTTTGGCAATGGTGAGTAGATTGCGCTTTGTATCGAGACAGTTCATAGGAGAACAGGAGAAGGTGTGATAATGGCATAGAGAGAAGAGGCAATGGAGAAGACGAGTAAAACCCTAAACCCTGACGAGTTATAATAATGATTTAGCTTAAATGATAATTGGGCCTTTCTTTATTTTCTTTATCTGTTATGATGAATATTATAATTATAATGGGCCTGTTAAGAATTAATAATGTTTAGCCATACAATTCTTAGTTTCTGTTTTTGTTTGTCAATAATTTGAGTTATTTTAATTTTGGAATCTGATAGATCACGACGCTTGGAGCGACCGCTGACGTCAGCTTCCTTTTGTCACTCCCAAATCACGACGCCATATACGGAGACCGTTCGCTCCGTCGTGTAGCACTCCCGTTAAACCCATAACAATATATATATATATATATATATATATATATATATATATATATATATATATATATATATATATATATATATATATATCAGTACTCGAACAATGACTTTTTTGACCTAAGAATGAGCCTAATTCAACTAGTAAACCCGTTTTAGGTTAGGTAGAAAGCCGCCGAAGGGAAGTTATGATGCCGCGGAATAAGGGGTTTGACTTGAAAAATGAATTAAGCCACTACGCGCTAAGAAGGAAGCTATAATCTAATAAAAGTAGTATATAAATATGATATAACAATATATAATTTAGACAAAACAATATATATATAACAATATATAATTCAGACAAAAAGAGTAAATATATCAGTATAAGTAGGTGATTTAACAATATATATATAGCAAATATGTAATTCAGACAAAAATAATATATATATATATCAGCGCTGGAGAAAAAAAGAGCAACAAAAAGAAAAGATAAAAGATGTACGCGGGAGTGCTACACGACGGACCCAATTTTGATTGGGTCCGTTGTAATTTAGGAGTGCTCTAAGGGCGTGATAACACATTTCTTTAATATTTTACTTCACCTAAATCAGGGCTTAAATAGTTATTTCCAAAAAAAAAAAAAAGTAATGCCAACTCACACAAATCTCATCCGTACAACATTTGCATCCTTTAATACAAATCTTATTTTTAAAAAAAAAGTCACATATACATTATATTCCTGAATTTTTCAATGTTGGGCTTTTCTCGGATGTTACCTATAAAAATAAAATTGACAAACTGTTTGGGTGTATTGTAGAATTTTTTTTTTTTTTTGTAAGAAAAGTCTAATTTTAGTTCCTTAACTGTTGAACTAGCCTATTTTTTATCTTCATTTTTTTTTGATCCAATTTTAACCTCTCAACTATAAAACAAACTCATTTTTTACCCTTCCATCATTTAAATGCTTACGTGTCCGTTAACTTAACATGCAATCGATAATTTGACACAGAAGCAATGAAATGATATTTTTTTTCTTTATTTTTTCACTTTATTTTTTTTTGGTCAACTCATTGAGAAACACTATTTTGTTCAATCTGCAGATAAACATAATGCAAATTGAACAAAAAATCTTGAACATAGTACACCAGAAAATAACAAAGACAAAGAATCTTAAATCTTTTTTTTTTTTTCCGACAGAAATCTCGAAACTTAGTGAGCAAGCACAAATGCACAATGAGGTAAGCATCGTATCGTATTCGTTCCTTACATTGAACGCATTAACTATGATTTTTTACAACACCAGGAGCAAATTTGTACAATATGAAGCTCTTCTTGACTTCTAAACATAGACCAGGATTAATACATCTCCGTATAAAACTCTGTAGACCAGGTCTATCCAAAATCTTTTGGCCATGCCTTATACTAAATCTTTCCTGTATATTTCTACAGAAACCTATTCCACAAAAATTCTTACACCATTAACTTTGTTTTATCTCCCGATGTACATGAAGTGTTGACGAAATCTCTACACCATGTTCATTCCATTATAGTACTGTATCTTCGTGCTTGACGTGGCAGACCTCTGCAATTTAAACCCTGAAAAAGTTATTAATCTAAAAGAAGCCCTGGATTCGAGCGACTGTATAAATTCTGACAACACGGCGAGAAAAAAAAAACTAAAAAAAGACTTTTTCCCGAGCAAAACCAAAACCTCTCTTTTCACTCTCTCTCTTTAGTTCGCCATGGACAAAGCAAGCTCAAGCTCAAGCTCGGCTTCAATGGAGCGCAAGGATCCACGAACGATCGCCCGAAAGTAATCACCATTTTCACTTTAAATACTTGGTTTCCCTTTTTTCATCTGTTTTAAGACTGATCATTGAAATTCCATTTCAGATACCAGCTCGATTTGTGCAGAAAGGCCATGGATGAAAACATAATCGTGTATTTGGGGACTGGGTGTGGGAAAACGCATATTGCGGTTTTGTTAATGCATGAACTTGGGCATCTCATAAGAAAACCGAGCAATCAAATTTGCGTATTTTTAGCGCCGACAATTCCGCTTGTCAGACAGGTATAAACATTTCATTCTATTTTTTTCGTGTTTTATTTGATTTTTTTTTTTTTTTGAGAAATTATGTTTTATTTGATTTTTTATGTGTTTACCCCTGAATTTTTTGTTCTGTTTCCAAGTAGCTGACTAGCTGTAGTGATATAAGCCTTATTATGTACATATTTTTGTATCACCTCTTTTTTTCTGCATAAAAATCACTTGCATTTTTTTTATATACACATATAACCCTCATAAAACATGTTTTTTCAAATGCATGCTCATAAAACTATCGCTTAAATCCTTCTTTTCAGTATACATTTCCGCATGCAAAAGTGTAAATAGTTTAAACTTCTAATTTACCGTTTCAATACACATCATTTGTAACTAACAATTACAAAATCAACCCTTCAATAATTACAGCAAGCAATAGTAATAGAAAACTCAACTGGATTCAAAGTTTGTTGTTATTACGGAAGCTCAAAGCGATTAAGAGACCACAACGAATGGAAAGAAGAAACCGAAACTTTCGAGGTACCAAACTGCAAAATCGCCATTCTTATCCAATTTCATCTTATTGAGGGGTGTATTGACAATTGTGCGCGATGAATTTCTTAACAGGTGTTTGTGATGACTCCGCAAATATTTCTGCATAATTTAAGTCATTGTTACATGAAAATGGAATTAATTTCGCTTCTGATTTTTGATGAGTGTCATCACGCGCAAGCTCAAAAGAGACATCCTTATGCTCAAATTATGAAGGTTTTTGGATTATTATTTTTAGTTCCTAAAATGCCCTTGTGATGTATTAATGCAATTAATGAGATGTTAGAAAGTAATTCTCAATTTTATCAAGTATTTACTTGGCATGTAATTCACAACTGTTAGAAAGTAATTTCATAGTTCCTAACATGCCCTTGTGACATGCAGAAATTTCTATAGACGTGCAATTGATGAGACGTTGTGCATTAATTCGAAATTTTATCAAGTATTTTAGTTTGCGTGTACTTCACCATTATTAGTACATAATTAATTTCATAATTCGTAAAATGCCCTTATGAAATGGAGAAATTACTATATGCATGCAATTAATGATGTTGTGCATTAATTCGCAAATTTAGCAAGTATTTTAGTTGGCATTTTACGTTTACTTTGCAATTATGAGTATGTAATTAAGTACTTTAGGATATAAATACCATGTATACCCCGATCAAAAATGAAAAATAATGAATACTTCCTTCCATGCCATTATGAGATTTCAACACAAATTCAGGACCTGTGTGAAAAATGCCTATATTATAATGCTGCTTCAAGAGATTTTTTTTTATTTTTTATCAATTTTTAAATATTATAGGAATTTTATGACAAAGAAGACCCTAATCGGCCTCGTATATTGGGCATGACAGCATCTCCTATCGTTGGAAAAGGTAATTTTCATTTATTTTTCTACTTTTTACTTTATTGTCTGTAATTTTCAATATTTAATTACTTATTGTAATATACAGGCGGATCAAACCAGATGAACTACACAAAAAGCATAAACAGTCTTGAGGAATTGCTGGATGCAAAGGTTTTACAATTAAACCCAACTTTTCTTAAACAAAAAGTTCTAGAGAAAATTACATGCAGGTCCTTGGAATTCAAGGAAATTCCTGTTTTAGTTCCCATATAGTTCAACCATGACCAAAGACTATTACGTAATTTACTAAAAATAGTTTCTTTATATCCCTCATAATGGACCTATTAACTTAACATGCTCTTTTATTTATTTATTTATTTATTATTTTTTTAATATTTTTTGAAGGTTTGTTCAGTTGAAGAAGATGATTTGGAACTAAACAGTGTGATTGCATCTCCAGTTGTAAAAGTTTATTTTTACGGCCCAATTAATCACTCTGCCTCTCTTCTCACAACTAATTACCGCACAGAACTTGAAAATCTCAAATCTGAGGTAATAATTTCTTATTTTTACAAGGATCTTTTTGTAAACGTTTTCAAAAGAACTCTACACATTACTATTTCTCATCTCACCTGATAATATTATAGCGCTTGGTTTTGTTGCCTCTATGTGTAACTATTTGTTATAATTATTTTTGTCTTTTGTTGAGTTGAAAATTGTGCTGATTAAGGGTGTTTTTGTGAATTCTAACATTTTTGGGTATTTGTGCAAAAGTGCTTGGCGGTAATGAGTGGGAAGCTGAGCGATGTGAAGGATTACCAAAAGGGGATGAAATCTTTGTGGAAATTGCATGATAATTTGCTCTTCTGTTTGGAAAATCTCGGCCTTTTTGGTGCTATACAGGTCATTTATTTATTTCTTTTTATTTATTTTGCTTATATTAATTTCTCTTTTTCAGAAATACTTAATTGTCGTTCCTAATTTGATTTTTACTTTGTTTTATTGCTTTATACTACCCTGAATATAGGGCCCATTCTAACCTCAATTAAATATAAAAAACCAAAGGAAATATAAAATTAGAAAATAATTACATATATAAATCTTTGCATAACATAATCTTAGTTTTCATAAATGCATAATTTCTTGTAGGCTGCAAAAAAAATGTTGGCCAACGATGGATTGGACCTTGAAGAAGAGCTTGACTTTACAAATGGAGACTCCAGTTTCAGAAATTTATATTTGAGCAAATCCATTGCTCTTCTTAGTGACGGTTTATATGATGGTACTCACTCAATCTTTATTTCTTTTTATATATATCTTATTATTGAACATTTCAGCTTATTAATTACAGATCGTATTTTATTTTCAATTATTCTTATTTTTATTATTTTATTTTTTAATGAAGATGCGACAACAGATGGTTCTTTTGTGCCAGAGACATTTGAGGAGCCGTTCTTCTCTCAAAAACTCCTCCTGCTAATTGAAATCCTTTCTAGATTCAAGTTCGTATTCATTATACTCAAGATTAAATTAAATAATTTCATCATTTAACCCGCTCATTTTGGCCAGCAGCACGCAAGAGACGACGAAATGCATAATATTCGTGAAGCGGATCGCGCTGGCGCAGTCTCTCGCGTACGTTTTGGGGAAGCTGAGCTGCCTCGAGTTCTGGAAGAGCGAGTTCCTCGTGGGGTGCAATTCGGGGTCCAAAAACATGTCCAGGCAGAAAATGAACGCTATTGTTCAGAGATTCTGCTCTGGCGAGGTAATTAATTCATTAATTTATTTCATTATATCCTTTTTTGTTGTGATTTTCATTTTCTTGTGTAGTTTAATTGCACAATTGAGGGTTAATTGATGTGAAATGGTTTGAATTGTAGTCATTTGATGCTTAATTTGGTGATTTTTTGTGGTTTTCTTTCTTGTATATAGTGTGATAAAAATATATTATTATTATAATTAAATTATTATTTTTATTTTAGGTGAATTTGCTTGTAGCGACAAGTGTAGCAGAAGAAGGACTTGACATACAAACATGTTGTTTAGTCATTCGATTCGACTTACCAGAAACAATCACCAGCTTCATTCAATCCAGAGGCAGAGCTCGCATGATCAAATCCAAATACATTTTCCTCTTAGAAAAGTACCCTTTTTCCCTCAACTCATTTCTCAAAATTATACATACATCATCCATTTACATTTTATTAATTTTTAAAATTATTATTCAGGGACAACCAGCAGCACGAGAAGCTGATAGAGACATACAGATCAGGCGAGAACAAAATGAACAACGAAATCGGAAAAAGAACCTCAAGTGAAACATTCGAGCCCTTGGAAGAATTAACATACAAAGTGGAAAGTACTGGAGCCTCCATTAGCACAGGCAGCAGCGTCTCTCTCCTCAACCGCTATTGCGGAAACCTCCCAAGAGACATGTAACTTTTCACTTTACCCCCTCAATTTTCTCCAAATTGCATTTTAGTCCCTTGTTTTTTTGAGTGAATTCCGGCGCTCGCAGAGGAGACATGTTTAAGCTCCGTTGAACGAAATGAAGTTACAACTTACAAGTTGCAACCATCATTAAGATGGAGTAAAAAAAATACAAAATAAATAAAAAAATAACCAAAAAAAGGAGAAGAAACTAAAGCTGTGCAAGAATAACCGTTAAAAATAAAAATAAAATTCCAGTCCCTCGTTACTTTTCTTTCCTTTTTGGTAACAGATATTTCACGCCTATTCCGAATTATATATACATGGACGATTTGCAAGGTGTGATTTGTAGAATTATTCTGCCGCCAAACGCGGCGGTTCGCCAGGTGGACAGTGAACCGTGTCCGTCCAAGGATTTAGCGAAGAGAAATGCATGTTTGATTGCTTGTGAGAGGCTTCATGATTTAGGCGCGTTAAATGAGTATCTCTTGCCAGATGTAGTTTCCAAAAAATCGGGGGCTTCTTCGCATTTATCCACAGCTTCCAACACCACTGAAGGTAATTAACAATCGTTTTTATACGCTACACACTAATAATTACTTTCATGACTTAATCTCAACTTTTTTTAATTTTTAGATGAAAATATGAGGGAAGAGCTGCACGAGATGCGGGTCCCTGAAATCCTAAAACAATCCTGGCCGTCGGATATTAATAATAATAATAAAGTGACGATGCATTTTTACTATATTGAATTCATGCCGGTACCGAACGATAGAGACTACAGAATGTTCGGGCTTTTCTTGACGAGCAAGTTACCTGACGAGGCGGAAGAGTTAAAAGTCGATTTGCATCTGTATCACGGCCGCATCGTCAGAACCGGGCTCCGACATCTAGGGCTGATGTCATTCAACCCTGACCAGGCATAAATTATAAATTAATTAATTAATTAATGAACTATAACAACAATGATAATAATAATAATCCTCAAGCACCCATTAAAAAAAAAATAATATTAGTAATAATAATTTAAAAATAACAATAATAATGATAATGATAATGATAATGATAATAATAATAATAATAATAATAATAATAATAATAATAATAATAATAATAATAATAATAATAATAATAATAATAATAATAATTGAATTATTTATTTATTAATTAACTTCTTTTTTTGGTACAGATGAAAATCGCACAACAGTTTCAAGAAATGTGGTTGAAAGCAATACTGGACAGGTCTGAATTTGCGTCAGAGCGAGTTTCGTTAGGAAAACTGGAGGCTCTGTTTCGGCACGAGGGCTCGACATTTTACCTTTTGCTCCCCGTAAAACAACAAAATTATGGCGAGAGCCACAACAAATTGCTCGTTGATTGGGACACGATGAGGCTCTGTCTGTCCTCTCCTGTTTTTGGAAATGATGCGAATAACCAACTTTTGAGGGGTGATTGTGCAAATAGTGATGATTGTTTGAGGTTGAAAAATGGCGTGTTTAAAAAGCGAGATTTGGTTGGTAGTTTGGTTTACATGCCACATAACGGTTTGTTCTTCTTTGTGGATGGGATTTTGCATGAAATGGATGCCTCCAGTGCGATTCAGTCCTCCGGAACTTTTAATGAATACTTCAAAGACAAGTATGTAAACAATGATTTATATATATAATCTCTTTATGTTCTTTTTTCAATATTTGTACTTCAGAAAAGTTCATTGATATTATTATTTTTTAATTTTGGTTTGAAACTAGGTTTAATGTTCAGTTGTTACACCCAGAGCAGCCGCTTTTAAAGGCGAAACAGCTTTTTAACATGCGTAATTTGCTTCACAATCGCGTGCAAGACAAAACAGGTACATTTATTCATGAAAATTAAAAAATAAAGGTTGAAAAAAATAGAGAAATTATTACCTTTGCGGTGTATTTATTAGACGCGAGAAAGCTTGAGGAGCATTTTGTGGAATTGCCCCCGGAAATTTGCTGCTTGAAGATTTTGGGATTTTCGAAAGATATAGGGAGCTCTTTGTCATTATTGCCGTCTTTAATGCACCGTTTGGAGAATCTTCTTGTCGCAATTGAGTTGAAGCATTTAATGCTCTCCTCTTATCCTCAAGCTTCTCAAATCCCGGCCAATTCCGTATAATTTCCCCTCTTACTCAATTTTTATTTCCTTTTTTTTTTATCTTAATTTAACAATTTAACACTAGTTTTGACTTTATTGTACAATTTAATGACAGTTAACACTCTTTTTGACCTAATTTAGCCTCAAATTTTACTTCCTTAAGTCTGAATGTACCTTAAGTTATTTGATCTAAATTAAGGTTCAATCCTCACTCATTTTGACCTTATTCTAAACATAGCAACAATCAAGACCCATTTTACCCTAACTTACCTAAAAACTCTAAATTTCCTTCATCTAATTCCCAATTTACTCAACTCCACAGATACTTGAGGCAATAACGACAGAAAAATGCATGGAGAGATTTTCGCTCGAGAGATTTGAAGTACTTGGAGATGCGTTTTTGAAGTATACAGTGGGCCGGCACAGCTTTCTTTCTTATGAAAGCTTAGATGAAGGGCAGTTAACTAGGAAAAGATCGAGCATTGTGAATAATCAGAATTTATACGAGCTCGCCGTTCAGAAAAAATTGCAGGTACATTAATGTGTAATACTTTATTTTCTTTTAAAATTTAATTGCGTTTTTTGCTATCTTTTTTTGGCAAAAAAAGGAGTTTTAATAGATAAATGCAATTCCATTTTTTTTATATTTTTTTTAAATTTCAGGTGTTTATTCGTGACCAACTATTCGATCCATCTCAGTTTTTCCCTTTGGGCCGGCCCTGCCCTAATATCTGCTCCATCGAAACCAAATCCTTTATCCACTCAAGAAAACCCAATTCCACTCCCAATTCCACTCCCACTTATTCCGAAAAGCCCGAAAAGTGCACCGGGTCGCACCACTGGCTGCACCGAAAGACCATCGCTGACGTCATCGAGTCCCTAGTGGGCCTCTTTCTCGTCGAAAGTGGGTTCAGATCTGCGATCGCGTTCCTCAAGTGGATCGGGATCGAGACGGAGTTCGAAATCCGGGATTTGAAGAAGGCGTGTGAGTTGAGTTACGGTAATCTGTCGGTTGTGGAGTTGGTGAATTTTGAGGCCTTGGAGGGAATCATGAAGCACGAGTTTAAGTTCAAGGGGCTTTTGATGCAGGCTTTGATACATCCAAGTTATAACAAGCATGCGGGCGGGTGCTATCAGGTTTGTCGCTGGTTTTACGGTTTTGCCCTTGGTTTTTGTGTTTTGTAATGGTGGCTTAAGTAATGCCATTGCAAATTATGAACAAAATACGAAATATATGAAACGTAAAAATTGCTCTATACTGTACACATTTCCTTCCTCAAAATATGCCCAAAATATGAAAATATCATTTTTAATATTTGTTTGGATATACACAAAATCAATTACCAAGTAATACTGAATGAAGCGTATTTTGGTCAAAACAAAACAAATTACACAAAGAAAAGTCTACATAAGGGGCCAAAAAAAGAAGATTCATCCATCCATTTCATACAGACTAAAAAATACATGCTTATTTCTTCAAAATATCCAGAAAATACAGGATTTTTTTTAAAATATTACCCCTTATATTAAACATTCAGAAAAAATTGTTTTTTTTTGAAAATATCATATCGACTAAAATATATAGCTTTTTTTTTTCAGAAACTAGAGTTCCTAGGCGACGCAGTACTAGAATACCTAATCACATCCTATCTCTACTCATCCTACCCGGATCTCAAGCCCGGGCAGCTGACCGACCTCAGGTCCGCGTCCGTCAACAACATCTCGCTGGCCCACGTGGCCGTCCGCCTCGCTTTACATAAATTCCTCGTCAAGGATTCTACGAGCCTGAGCTCGGCTGTGGGCAAGTTTGAAAGGTATGCGAGGCTGGAGGAGTCTGAGCGGGATTTGGTCGACGAACCTGCTTGCCCTAAGGTATTCTACGGTTTTGCAATTGATAACAAATTGGTTCTAGTTCTACTAGACCCAGTTGTGCAATTAAGCTTTGTTTATGTGTTTATGCATCTCTTTTGTAATCCCATTTTAACCAATTAGCTCCCAAAATTAAATGCTATGTACACTCACCTGATTCTGAAATAGATTTGCTCGATTTCTTTTTTTTAAAATTAGAAATGAATTTACTTGATGTAACTGCTTGCCCTAAGGTATTCCACGATTTTGCAATCACCCCCCAATTAACTATAGTGAAGTCTGTAGTGGGCTCATTTTTACTCGATTCATACAATTGATTCAATTTAACCCTAAAATTTACCCAATTTGACCTCAATCAAGCCTCACTTTTACCTAACCAACCCTAAATCAAACCCTAAACAATCCAAAACCCTAACCAAATTAGCTGTCAAACGTGATGTGTACAATTGCATGTTTTTTAAAAGGATATGTTTGATTAATCTGCTATCCTTGAGATATTCTATGATTTTACAATTGTCCCCAAATTGGCTCCAGTTAAGTCTCTAACGAGATCAATTTTAGGTCCAATTGTAAAATTTATACTCGATGTATTCCTCTCTTGCATCAACTAACCCTTAATTGTTAAATCAAGCCTTGGTCGTCTTCAATTTAAGCCCAAATTTCCCCCAATTTTACCTAATCAACCAACCCTAAACAATCCAAAACCCCAACCAACAGGTATTAGGAGACATAGTGGAATCCTGCGTGGGCGCCCTCCTGCTCGACACGTCCTTCAACCTGCCCCGCGTCTGGGACCTCATGCTCTCCCTCCTCGAGCCCGCCCTCGCCTTCTCGTCCCTCCACATCAACCCTGTCAGAGAACTCCGGGAACTCTGCCAGTCGACCGGGTTCGCGCTCAGGTTCCCGGACCCCGTGAAATTGAAAAATAAGGAGGTCTATAGCGTAAATGTCGAGGTGGGGTTGGATGATGGTGTGGTGGTTTGTACGACGGCGGTGAATAGGAACTCCAAGGCGGCGAGGAAACTTGCCGCGCAAGAAGCTTTGGTGAAACTTAAGGTATGGGATATTTGTTATTGTGAAGGTCCCCCCTATCTTTTGGGATATTTGTTTTACAAGAAATTCGGTGACTATGAGTACTAAGAAAATGTGGTGTTAACTTTTTTATTTGGAAACCCGCTAACTTTAGTACTCGTTTTGGATTAATAGAGAAGTAATATGTAAACTACCTTGACTTTATTTGAAATATAATAAATAATTTGAAATGTATTTATTATCATATTTATCATTATTTGTATAATTTTTGAATTATGATTTTTAGGTTTTTTTTTTAATATTCCAAAAGTTAGTTTGAGAAAATATATGGGGTTTTTGAAAATTCTCACTTTATTTACGTTTTTACCCTTGTAAAAGGTTTAATTGGTCAAATATTCTTACTACATATATTTCTTCTTTTTATAATTTTTTTTTATTTAGTCGCATGGGTACAAGCACAAAAACAAAACTTTGGAGGAGGTATTGCGGACCACTCGGAAAAACGAAGCTAAATTGATCGGGTTTGATGAGGAGCCGATTGAGATAGAAACCGGGATTTCAATACCCGAATTTGAGTGCAGTAAATTAGGGATAGAAGCTGAGGAACAATCTAACCCTAATTCTAAAATCGGGAATAATTCAAACCCTAATTCTGAAATTGGGAGTAGTGATAATGGAGATGGAATTTCAGGTATATTGCCACATTTTTTTTCTTACTTTAGTTTTTATTACTACTCTTTTTATTTTTTGTGTTTTTTAGGTGGTGTTAAGTAAGAAAATTAATGATTTTTTATGTGATAATTTTAGGTGATGCGACATGCAAAACGGCAAGAACGCGATTATTTGAAATATGTCAAGCTAATTATTGGGAACCACCTTTATTTGATTGTGTGAATGTTGAAGGCCCGCCTCACCTTCAAATGTAATAAATAATATTCTCTTTCATTCAATCATCATATATATTCATTTATTATTATTGTTTTTTTTTTTTGCACTTCAGCTGATTTGAATACTTTTTTATCATGCAGGTTTACTTTTAAAGTAACTTTGAAAATCAGAGGGGTAAAATCGGAATTTGTGGAGTGTTTTGGGGAGCCGAAAGCGAAAAAGAAATATGCACAAGAGAGTGCATCTGAAGGGGCACTTTGGTACCTGAAAAAACTCGGTATCATGCCTTGACTTTATAAATAACATAAATATATTCATAACCATAGAATATATTATTTTGATGTATAGGTATATGAGATTTATATTGATGTAGAAGTAATTTAACTGCTCAAGAAAGAAACTAATTAGACCTGGAATGAGATTTTAACCTACTGATTGTAGGAAATTTTGTAGAGATATATATAAATTATATTATATATATCATTATTATCTTCAGGCCGTTAATTTGGGTGATTAGCTAAATTTATGGTGTATTAGCATGCAGTTATGTTGTAATGGACTTGTTTTGAAAATGATCAACTTGATTTTTGATCTCTCTCTTTTTCTCGTATATATTTACAAATAATTTTTTTTATTATTATTGAAAATGATCATAGGTTGATATTGAAAAAAAATCACATTTTAAGGAAAATTCAATTTTGATATCAAGTGAACAAATCTTATACAGTATATCAATTAGACATATATATACACCTAAAGATGTAAGGAATATATTGCAACTGAAATAGTAAATAAGAGAATACAAATCACTGAAAAGCTGAAAATAGTAAATAGACAAAATAAAAAAAAGATTTTGGTGACTCAAAGAAAGGATCATGAGCACAGTTACATAGCCGGTATGTTTGGTTCTTTGTCATTAATCTATCATTTAGTTTTGCGATTATTTTGCATGTTTTAAATCGATAATCATTTTACAACAGGTGCAACAACGCAACTTTCCGAAATTTGTGCAGCTAATTACTGGTACCGGCCTTTCTTTAAATGTCTCACTGACTTATAATGTAATATTCTATTTTTAATTAAATAGAATTGGTAGTACCACCACCATTAATTAGGGGTCTGATTAATTAATTTATTTATTTATTTTCCTTATTTTTGAAATGGATGTAGATTCATGCACAAAGTAATTTTGCGAATAAGAGGGGTCTCAACGAAATACATAGAATGTTTTCGTGACTCAAAACCGCAAAAGAAAGCCGCGAGAGAAAGTGCGGCACAAGGAGCTCTTTGGTACCTCAAACAACTTGAAATAAATGACAAACCCCTAATCCTAAATAACTAAACCCTAAAAATGTAATTTATTTATAGCTATATAAATCTTAGGCTTTAGATGAGTACTTACTAGAGAAATATATGTAGTCATTTGTGAGTTAATAACTTAATTCTGATGTATTTTAGTGTGTCAAGTTGGTGCTAAAAGGAAAAAAAATCTTTATTTATTTATTTATTATCTTCTCCTCTTAAACTATTGATTATGTATGCATTGTTCATTCAGATTATTTTCCATACAAAAAAACAAATCTCAAAAAATTAAGGCCCATAAAAGCCCAAAGAAAAGACTAGTGACCAATCCATACCATAGTAAGCCAGATTATATACACCCATCATTCTAAAATCCAAGAACCCAATTCCCATAAAAACAAGTATTCAGTTTCCAGGTTTTCCTACAGGAAGGCTCTCCTCCTCCTCCTCTAGCTTGGAAAGAAAGAATACTCTTTCAGCTCTTATACCTCTCTCTCTCGAGTCCTCTCTCAAATCAAACCATTTCTCAAACATGTCGGTAAGTTCACTTTCACCCCTCTCCAAACCCTAACTTCAATTCTTCTCTACGCTCACGATTTCGTCTGTTAACGTTTGATATTAGATCTTTGAGTACAATGGAAGCGCGTTGGTCGCCATGGTGGGCAAGAACTGCTTCGCGATAGCCAGCGACAGGAGGCTCGGCGTGCAGCTTCAGACCGTCGCCACTGATTTTCAGAGGGTTTTCAAGATCCATGATCGCCTTTACATCGGTCTTTCTGGCCTTGCTACTGATACTCAAACATTGTAAAAGAAGTTCACCATTTTAGACTTATTTTTCATTTCTTGCGGTTAATTCTGCACTTAAATCGTAGTATAATTGAATCCTAAATTGGTAAATTGAAATTGTAACTGATACTCAAACATTGTAAATATTTCACTATTTTTGGACTTATTTTTTTCGTTTCCTTTGGCTAATTTTGCACTTAAATCTTAGTATAATTGAATCCTAACTTTTGAGGGTTTTGTTTTTGTTTGATTTTAGCCATCAAAGGCTTGTGTTTAGGCACAAATTGTATAAGCTGAGAGAAGAGAGGGATATGAAGCCTCAGACCTTTGCAAGCCTTGTTTCTTCCTTGCTTTACGAAAAAAGGTTCATCTTTTTTTCTATCTTTATTTATAAATCCATCCAATTCAAATCCAATCACAAAACTTACCTGATTTTTGGCACCTTTACTGAAACTATTTTACTATTTTTTTTTTCATTTCTACTATGAAAACTAATAATTTGTTTAATAATACAATTTATATTGTAAAATTGCAGGTTCGGTCCGTACTTTTGCCAGCCTGTAATTGCTGGATTAGGAGACAATGACGAGCCGTTTATTTGCACTATGGATTGCCTTGGTGCCAAGTATGTTTTCACTTTATTCACATTTTGGTCCTTGATTTTGTACTTAATTCTTTTAAACTTGTTTGATTGATTTAAACAGGGAATTAGCAAAAGATTTTGTCGTTTCTGGTACAGCTAATGAGTCTCTATATGGTGCTTGTGAGTCCATGTATAAACCCGACATGGTTAGTATTTAATTAAATTACATTTTTTTTTTAAAGTTTAAAAATACCCCCCCCCCCCCCCCCCATATGTCTAAATAGCCAAGAAGCCCCTATATTTTTTAAAACTACAAAAAATGTCTTCTGTTCATAGTTTCTAACTGACCATAGAGTAGGGGTTATTTTCTAAGAATAGAGGGGCTTTTTTGCAATTTAGATATAATGCTGGGCCGTTTTGCAAATTTATCGTAATTATTTTTTTTTTTGGTTAAAAAAATGCAGGAACCAGAAGAGTTATTTGAAACAATATCTCAAGCTTTACTTGCATCAGTGGACCGTGATTGTTTGAGTGGTTGGGGTGGTTACGTTCTTCTTGTGTAAGATTTTTTTTTTGAATTTTTTTTTTTTGAATTTGTGAAATATATTCTATGTTTTTAATATATGTTTTTAAAATTTTGACAGTACACCAACTGAGGTGCAAGAGAAGATACTGAAAGGCAGAATGGACTGAAAAATGATTGTGGTTTTTAAGAATGTTTCTTTCGTTTGAATGCTTGTTATGTCTTGCTTAGTTTATGTAACCTTAATATTATGTTGGATTGAATTATTATCTTTGGTTTCAGTTTAGATTTTGAAGCAAAGATGTTTTTATCTTATACTTTATTTGAACTCTGGATTTGGTTATTTTTGAATTTTTGTTGTGTTGGGTCTTTGATGTGTGTTTAATGTATTTAAGGTTTTCTTTCTAGTTGATACAAATATCATATTTGGGATTATTCTGAATTTTACAATGCATTACAGAATTTAATATTGTTAAGGTAAAAAAAGAAAAATGCCTCGTAATAATTTTGGAATTTTACTCTGACATAATTTTACAATTATTCATATTGCTATTGCTGGGTAAAATTAAATAAAATAAGAAAACTCATTACATAATTTCCGAAATGTTCATATCATAATGTAGAGATCTGAAGTGAAGTGTGTGGTGATTAATGCATAAAAGGAATCAAGAAATATTCTGCATAAAATAGCTGCAAAAACAAACAAATAAATATTGGTTAATTTTCTTTCTAATAAGTTCAGATAACTGGAGGAAAAAAAAAATCACATATTCAAAATAGTATATTCTCTTGCCTTCCAAATAAACATGTAAAATGATATAACAGAAGCTTTGTTTTCCACGTCTATACAACGCGCACGTAACCAAAGACTAGAAGCTAATATTGCATGACCAATAACCTAAATTATTCAAAAAATGAGAGATTATTAGCTTTTTTTTTATAACTTATATAATTTAAACAAAATTAGTTTATGTTAATTGAGTCAAAATAATACTTGAACTTACATTAACAAGTCTTAGATGAACTTTAGTGGAGAAGGCTCCGACTAGAATCGCAAGACCATAAGCTATTAATAATAGCTTGATGCAAAGCCAAAAAACCTTTATTTGTTCACAAAAAAGAGAGAATTGTAATCAAATACTTGATAGAATAAAAAAAAATAAACCTATAATTTTACAGAAATATATTAATATTATTTATTTTTACCTTTTTCTGCCCTAAGCGTACACTAAATGACTCGATTCCGAAATCTTTATCTCCATTAACGTCAGGTATATCCTATAATACAAAAAAGTATAATTACTTAAAATGATGAAAATAAAATATTGAAGTTTATCGACGGCTTAAATAATAATAATAAAATTACCTTAAACAGAGCTATAACAGCAGAAAAGAAACACATGAAAGCCGTCGCGAAAATCACTGATACATTAAGAGATAAAGGTCTTTCCAATACATAAACCTAATCCATTCAATATCATGAGAAATTTTATTAATTTGATAGCAATTAATATATTCTAATATAAAGTTTACTTATTTAATTGGAATATTATTCTTGATTTTAACCTGTATGTGTGCAAAAAAGGCCAATTGGACCAAAATAGCCCTCACACAAAGAATGCATAACGCTGCTAGAAATGCATGTCTTTTCCATCTAAGGAATGGAAGCTGAAATATACAAAAAAAAAAAAAAATACAATAAGCTGAATATGATATGATTTTAAATAAATAATTATAAAACAAGAATTATTAATAGAATAATAAATAATAACCAACATCAATTGAATAAGCGCTTCCAAGAAGGAAACTTGTGAATAATGCACAAAGCAGAGGCGGCGATTGAGATTTAATTCCCATTGAAAAACTCTATGATTATAATTATAAATAAAGAAATTAAACATCATGAATAAAATATGAAGGATGCATGTACTAAAAATAAATAAATAAATTAGACCAAAAATAGTACCATAAATAAGGAGGAAATGACTAATATAATTCCGACCATCAAATTTAGCTCTCCTGAAGCAAGTGGTAGATTTGGCTTATTTACCTATTATTATTATTAGATATGTCATATTAATATTACAAAAAAAGATTTATCATACTATTTAGACAATTATACTCTAGTTTATAATTTTTGGGCGAGAGAAAGAACCTTGTCAATTTCAATGTCATATATTTGATTCAAGCCTACAACATAGATATTCATGAATATTGCAGGAATTAAAGCCTAGAAGAATAATAAAAAATAATTAACAATATAATTGGGCTGATTAGCAAAAAAAAATATTATTTTTAATTAATAAACTAATTTGTTGATATATTACCTTAAGTAATCCTATAAAAAAGATTGGCGAAATATCAGATGGACTCTTTACAGGAAGCAATGAGACAGATGTTATGCCAATTACCTAATGACCCATAATAATTAATCCAATTACATAATCTCATAAAATATCAAGCAAACCTTTAATTTTACAACATACTATTTATATAATATTAAAAAATATAAAGAAATGTTATATTTAGAGTGCTTACCGTGCCGAAAATTGTATGGGGCCGACAAAATTGATAGAAGGCATTCAAATGTTTAATTATTTTTGGTAAAAATCCTTCTGAATAATCACTCTTTGAATCATTTGTGCATGCATTTTCAGTATTTGTAGCTTCACATTTCGTTTGATGAAGCATAGTATGACCACTTGGCCTCTTTATGAATAACCTTAAATGATGAAATACATATCAATTTATTAATTGCATGCAACATTTACAGCTGGTAAATCAAATCATGTCTAAATTACACGAAAAAGAATCGTGATAGAGAGGATACACATGAATATATTTCTTTATATTTAGTAAAATAATAATACTGGATTAAATTTCCCCCCTCTCTAAAATTACCTTTCGTCGCGATAAGCTGTAGTTTTAATGACCGCTGCTCGGCCTACTAAATTGTTCATCAAAATAACAAAATTCAGACACAAGATATTTCAGACTAAAATCATAATAAAGTAAAAATATTAAATTATTTAAAGGTAATTACATCTAAGTTTGCTAATGCATATTAATCCCTTTCCTCTGTTATCACCTATCAAAAAATCATTCAAAATATAAAAATCAAGAAAATGATATGATAGCTCATTTTTTAATAAAAAAAGATATCTCATTAATCTGAATTAAACAATGTAGAAATGAAAAAAAAAAATTCAAGAGAAAACATTGCACATGCATGCATTTTAACTTACCATTAAAATATAAATTTTTCTTAAGATGGGCAACAGGAGTTGATCGTATATTCTGCATTTTTAAGAAAATCAAGGAAGAAAAAATGAAAAAAAATGGAGAAGCTGGCCTTGGTTTTGTAACCGAGTTGAGAGATGAAAGTAAAGGGAAGATCAATCAAGTTTCTCTACAAGTGGTAACACTCTATCTGGACCGTTGGATCTAAATCGGACGATAGTCTTTTGAGAATAAAATAGAAACAGAAATGGAGTGGAAAGTTGACTCCACTGCATGGCTACAAGATGCCACGTGTAGGTAGAGCTAAAACACAACAGCCATTTGTACAGATTGTAGCTCTGGCCAACTGAAATTATTAA
Organism: Juncus effusus; assembly: GCA_027726005.1. Classification (NCBI taxonomy): domain Eukaryota; kingdom Viridiplantae; phylum Streptophyta; class Magnoliopsida; order Poales; family Juncaceae; genus Juncus; species Juncus effusus. The sequence continues at coordinate 1,256,200 of CM050898.1, forward strand.
ATGTTCATTAATTGTGTTTTAATTATTTTTGACTGCTATGTTTTGCCTATCTTGAGCCGCCAACTAATATCCGATGAACCATTATGTAATAAAAACAATAATAATCTGGCACAGTCAATGGCCAGAATGTGTATTTGTCGATATCATTATCTCAATTCAGAATTTTGTAACAAAATTCTTGAAAATGGATTGCAAGTTAACCTCATTATTATTAATTTTTTATTTATTTGCAATCCCTTTTTATTTATTTGCAATCCCGTTATTTTTTTTTATGTTCAATCTATTGAATTGAGAGATTTTACTAAAATGTGTTATATTATATTTATCTAGAATTTAACTCATGACTTTTTACTATACATGTAAATATTTTCATCAATTAGGCTACGTCATTTGCAAGTTAACCTCATTATATTATATCGTCTTATGTGATATTGTCATTGGCAGATTACAACATGTAAAGGGATATATATATTTCAACATTATATATTAGAGTGATGAGTAATAAACAATTTTTAGGAATTTAATTATGTATTTGCATTCAAGCCTTTCATATGTAATCTTTGATATATCTATTCGTGAGAAATGATATAACTGGAGTAGTTCACCAAAATATTATGCATGCCCATAATATATGTAAAATTGTGTTTCAAGTCTAACATTTTACTCTTAATTTGTGTATATGTACTGTTTTTCAGAAAGCTTTTTTATTTGGTTCTTAACTATTTTATGTATATTGTAATTTATTTACTACTTAAAAGATAAATTTGACATAAAGATTTGTAACACAAATATTTTAGTTCGTCTCAAAAAGCAACCTTCTTAAAAAATATATTTGACATTAAGGGAATATAAGAGAACTGCTTGATAAATATCTTATTTTTATCTCAAAAAACAATTTTTTTTTTGATAAATCTAGATGAATTAATTTAAGAATAAACAAACTATTCTATACCTGCAGCAATGAGTGGGCCTTGCTCCTCTAGTATTATTCTATTTGCAGAAACTTCATGTGAAGTTGATTAGAGTTTGGAAGTTTTAAGTTTTGGGCTGAAGAATCAGTTTGAAATCGATCTTGGCCCAAAATTAGTTTGTTCTTAAAATGAGATTTTTTTTTTCTTTTCACTCCTGAACTATTGGATTGATTTAGTCCTTCGTTAATTAAGTAATAATGTTTGTCACTTTCATCATGTATAAATAAACATATTATCTAAGTTTGTTCAATAAGGTAGTTATAAGTATGTCATAAACCCCAAAAAAGAAGCAATATTGCTTCACGAATTGATGAAACATGCGTAAGGACATTATATAAAAGCAATTTACAATAAAGATCTACAATTAAACAAAAAGATTTTTTAGGAATAAAAAAAGATTTTATTTATTAGTGGGAAATGTTTAACGTTCTTTAAATCAGAAGATCTTAAATCATGGATATATTTTCTTTAGATCTAAAATTGATTGAAATTTTATTTAGTTCTATGTTTAACAAAGAAGATGTGCATAAGAAATTAAAAAGTCATCTAACTTATTAATACTTTAGTTTTCTATTAACTAGTTTAAATTGTCTGTACTTTGCAAGAAAAATGACTAGATTAAGATGAAATTGAGCCTTTAAAAACTTAATTAAAGAAATAAATATGTTCAAATGTAATATTCATGGCAAGGCACGTCAATATTTGAATCGAATAAAACCTTCCAATTATTTTTTTTGAGTCCCAAACCTTCCAATTATTATATTATAAGAAATTTAATTAGCAGATATTTTCAGTTACAGATCAGATCGCATGCTTCCACTTTACTTAATCTTCAAAATCCAATGGATCAACAAGGCTAAGGCTAAGTCTAACATGCTCAAGAATATTTTATTGTCATTTATTATACACATTATTTAATGTAGATTATTATTTTATAAGTTTTTACAAGATTATTTTATACCATATCAAGAAAAAATAGCTGTAGAAATAATCCCACATTACATAAAAGCAAGCTTACATAAAAGGCAATAATATAGCTCTTCATAAAAGGCAATATTATACCACATAATTTCATATTTTATTTTCTAATATTTTCCATCTTTAACTAGATAGAAAGAGAAATAGAATAATAGATTAAAGAAACCGAAAATGAAAGCAAGAAATCAGGCGATGTTTCCTTAATTTGTAGATTGCACGAAATATTTCCTTTTTAACCCTCCTCTTCAAAGTTCAAAGTTCGAAACTAGTCTTTATAAGTAGAACCAAACCAACATATATTATTAAACAATCTCATCTCAAAGCACTCTTAAGTCTTAATCTCTCTTTCTCTCTCTCTCAAAAGATGAATCATCAAACACTAGCTTCAACACAAAAAGTTGCATACGACCCCCAATCAAACCCTAATATTACTCCCATGTCAGAGCTAACTAACCTTGAGCTCGGTTCCCTAGCATCAAGATCGGTGCCTGTACAGACCGAACCGGTGCAGCCTACTCAAGCCGACGAGCCGAAACGTCTCTACCCATGCAATTATTGCAACAAGAAGTTCGCCTGCTCTCAGGCTTTAGGAGGCCATCAAAACGCACACAAACAAGAAAGAGCAAATATCAAGAGCCGCACCGATCCCGATGGGGCTTTCAAACAGTACCAGTTTGCACAGTTTCCTGTACAATCGGTACCGTTTCGAACTGGTATTTACATGCCTCAAAGGAATAATAATATACCGTATTTTGGTAATTATAGGGCACCGAATATGTTAATGTATGATCGTATGTATATGGTGAATAAAAGGGTGCATGAAATAAAATTTGATGGTGTGGCATTGGGTGGATCAGGGACTAATGGAGACGAGATTGACTTGACTTTAAGGTTGTGATTTGTAATTTAGGGTTTATTTTGTGTCTCATGATTTGGTAGTTTTTTAGTTGGTATAAATAGGTTCAATTATTTTTCTTTTTCAATTTTATTTAAGCTAGTTTGTTGTTAAACTTTTTTCTTTTGAAGGAGAATTAGTTATTACATTTCTAAGACATTATGTTTGATCAATAAATTAATTAGTAATTTTTTTTGCTTTAATTATTAATGTTTTTAATTAGTAATGTTCCGATTGCTTAAAAGGAGAGCTTTATCTTTTTAATTTTCGAAGGATGTACTATTAAATTAAGATGGGGATAATGGGAGATTGGATTTATTTTATCTTTGTTTTAGATTCTTATTTTATCTTTTTAATAGTTCTATATTTCTTTCTTTATTATTTTTTGCCTAACTCAAACAACTATCAACATAATACTATTAAATACTTGATAAATTATGGGTTGAATCTCAACAAATATCAACAAATTTGTCTCAACTCTCAACCCACTAATATGGGTTGAACCTCAACAAATTTCAATTAATTAAAGGGAAATGTGTAAACACGATGCACTGTAGCACGACTGTAGCACGACGCACTGTAGATATACTGTTATTTTTTATTTTATATATTGTTTTCTCATTTTATATACTATTTTTCCATTTAATATACTGTTATTTATTCTTTGTGTATTTCTTATTTTTTACTTTTATATATTGTTTTCCCATTTTATATACTATTTTCCCATTTTTATATGTTGTTTTCACTTTTTATATATATACTGTTATTAGAAAATAAATTATATATACTATTATGTATATATTGTTATTGGAAAATAAATTATATATACTGTTATTGGATCCCGTCGCTGTAGCAGGTCCCTTAATTAAATACTAATATATCTATGTTAATTTATCATCCATGTGATCCTTCCCAAATATTTTTCAAACGTATAATAAATGCAAAAAAGTGATGTTGCATATATATTAGCTATCTTCTAATTTCATGTAATTTTTATTCGACGTTTCTCACTAGAAAAAACAAGTGAAGGTGAATGAGTGAATCATCCTCTTTCCTCACACAAGCAAACCCTAAAAAAACAAGTACACAATTAATAAGATCCCATGATGTATGAAGATCCCATTTCTTGGGGTTTATAATTTCTTCAGTCACACTCAAACAAAAAATAAATATGTTTCTTAATATATCTCTCTCAAAGTCTTGATGTATCAAAATTAATAGGCTTTCTTCTAGTGGTACTAATGGGCCAGGCCTTAAGCCTTCTTTCCTCAAGCCCAATTTAAGAAATTGGCCTCTCCATTCTTTGTCAAAATCTTCTCTGTTTCTCATCCACACAGAAAGCAGCAGCTCTCTGAGCTTGAGGCTCTTATAACTCTGATAAGAGTAAGAAAAAAACAGAGAGAACCCATAAATATGGCGTTATCGCTTTGTTTCAGTGCGCTTTCTATCTCGGCTCCCGTTAATGGAGCTCGCCTCTCTTCCTCTTCTCGCGCTCCAATGGCTCTCCAGCTGAGGAATAACACTGATATCTCCAGTTCCTTTTCTGGGTCGTCTCTTTCTCTCCAAAAGAACCAGTCTCTCTTTCCTGTTCAGAAGAAATCAAATCTCACGGTGTTCGCAAAGAAAAAGGGGGGTTACAAGATGAAGACCCACAAGGTATAATATCTCAATTTATTATCTTTTAAATGCATTGTATGTATTGTTTCAGAAATTATTTTCAATTTTGTTGGAACTTGGTTAATACTTAAAACGGACTAGTTGAGGAGTAATTGTGTCAAATTGGCAAAATTGGATGGTCCAATCTTGAGTACGATTAACCGGAACTCCTTTGTACGGAAATAATATCCATGTAATTTTTCTTCCATAGATGAAATTACATTTCACCATGAGTAAATTAAACTGCATTGCAAGTTAAGTATAATACTGACAATTTTCAAGACCAATTACTATTAATTATTTTGATTTCTTTAAACATAAAATTTCAGGCTTCCGCAAAGAGGTTTAAGGTAACTGGTTCAGGAAAAATAGTGAGAAGATGTGCAGGAAAGCAGCACTTGCTAGGCAAAAAGAACACCAAAAGAAAGAAGCGCCTCTCCAAAATGGTTTATTACTATTATTATTATTAGTATAATTATTATTATTATTGTTGCTGTTCTTCTTCTTCTTGTTGTTAATGTTGTTATTATTATTGCTTTCTCAATTTTTTTATTTTACATTTTCTTATAGGTGCAAGTGCACAAAAGCAATTATGACAATATAATAGGCGCAATGCCGTATCTCAAAGTCAACAGAAAGGCAAATTGAGACTTGTTTAAATTTATTTTCCCTCTTTTTTAAATTGTAATTTTTCTTTAATTTTGTGCAAATTTGAAGGACCATAATTTTGCAAAATTTGAACTCTGCTAAATCACCTCATTTGTGAATTTTTTGTAATTTGAACTCTGCTAGATCAATGTATTTGTGAAATTTTATTTTTTTAGTCCAATTATGACATGAATATTTTTGGGCTTAGTCATAATTATTCAGGTCGTCTCCTTATCATTCTTAAATAGATATAACAATGATAAGTTATGCTTGTGGTTTGTTTTGTGTTGCACTTAATCAAATAAGTTATGACCTCATTGATTTAGTTTATTATTCTTGTAGATAGAAAAAAAGGGAAATGTGTTAACACTCCCATTAAATTAATCTTATATCACTCCGGGTCAACGGTCAAATTTTGACTGGTGCTTCTTGAGTTATATATATTGTTTTTATGTTTTATATATTGTTAATATGTTATATATATTATTTTGATATATATTATTTTGTGTGCTTTTATACATTAAGTTTTATTTATATATACTGTTTTCAAAGCATATGTTTCTTATTTTTTTTTATATATTGTTTTTCTATTCTTATGTAATGTTTTTATGGTTAATTTGTTTTTCTATTTTATGTATTATTTTTATATATAATGGTTTGTATTGTTTATATATTGTATTTTAGTATATATACTTTTTTACGGAAAATATATTTTTTTATACTGTTTTTTCATTTCATATACATTTTTTTTTCTGTTCTATATAATGTTAGCTGGGAAAAGAAAAAATTCGGAGTGCACTAGAAGTGCAATACAGGAGTGATTTATCATGTCCCCTAAAAAAGTCAAATTCAAATTAGTGTAAATGAGAACGACCATCAAAATTATTTATCCGGATATTTGCTTACAAGCGTGATCAAAATATCAATTTAATGATTTCTATATGGAAGCTCCGATACTATTTATGTTCCAGGAAACCAGTCTTCGGCACAAAGAAAAAGGCACGGGAAATGACATCTTCCCGGGCAATAACTACCGAACAAATGCCTCGGGTGATCTCTCTCACGGCAAGGTGTAATATGAAAAAAGCATATAGCTTCAAACAATTCTCCTAGAAACTCCCAACCTCCTAACCGGCTGTGCCGTCTCGCCTCGCCGTATGTGAACACGATCTCGCAACCCCCATTACGCTTAAGACACTTTCGAGACGCGGCCCCGCCATGTAACACAATCCCCATCTTCATTGCATTATTAGAGGCTGCTCGGTACCTATAATGAAAGATATTATATAAAAAAATGTCAACTTTTACACACGGCATTAATTTATGTAGCAATTAATTTTTACCATTATATAAAAAGACAATATTTAAGATGCCATACATACCTATAGTCGCACTGAATGCGCCAGCCATATCGGAAAAAATGAGGTATAACACGAAAGGCCATGGAATATCTTTCATAAATCTCCAATTTGAAGGTCTTTAACCAAACTGTCCTAGGATTTTTATGTAAATAGAGGATGGCATAGCATCTCAGTTGCATTGGTGAAACTCTGTAATCAAGGTTCTTAGAGTGATCCCAATCGTTGTAAAAAGTCAAGTGATAATCATTTGGCCCCGGGACACCATTTTGTCGTAGTTGGAAGCCACGACCATATTCAGAACAATGTACATGCACGGAATGGACCAGCGCTAGCATCAACATAAGCGTTGCATTAAATTTTTGGATCACTAATGTCATTGTGACTTTCTTTTTTGTGTTTTATCACACTTCTCTTTGATTTTGATTGTGATTAAGATGAATGTTTTTGTGCACATATAGAAGAAGAGTTACGCAAGGTTTGGGGGTTAAGAATCAAGGCTTCAATTATGGTTTCTTTCGCATTTAATTTAATTACTATGTTACACACTTTCTTCTTTAATATACCAGTTTCATTTATTGATTTTCAGTTAACAATTTTTTAAGGGCGCGTCTATTCTTAGCGACACTTTTCTTAAATTGAGTGGGGAGAAAACCCTTTTTTAAGATTATACTCATTTTGGCCGCGTTCATTTGGTTCAATTTATTCGGTTATTGAGCTGAACCGGTCGATTTCGGTTAATTCAGTTCATTTGTTCGGTCAATTCGGTTCGGTTGAAATTTTGAATTATTCGGTTAGTTCGGTTCGGATTTGGTGTAGAAAAATCGAATAAACCAAATCGACCGAATTATATCAAATTGCTAATTTACAATAATTTATAATTTTAGACTATACATATTGATATTAATTAGTATAGTAATTATTTAGTTTAAAAAAATGTTAATTTTGACTTAATGTTATTTACATTTCTTTCTGATTCGGTTCAGTTCAAAATTTTGTTCAATCTTTATTTGTTTCTGTTCAAATCCAATTTGGTTCCGTTTAGCTCCGTTTGATTTTATTCGATTCTGTTTGAACTGCTGAATGAACAAACCTACCCATTTTGCCCATTTGTATTGTCATGCTTAAATTAAGTTTTAAATAGTTACTTATATTTTGCCATAAATAAGCTAATTATGAAAAGCAAACAACTGATACACACAGGTGTTAGATTCATTTCTAGTGCCTTTGTCTCACAAAGAAACTATCAATTGTGACCAATATACATGGAAAGTGGATCAATCAAATCAGGTGGCGCAGCTGGAGGGCCGTGTATGGAAATGAATCTCGTGCGTTCTCACCAAGGTTAGGGTTTCTCGGTGCTATAAAAGAGAGACCCTGACATGAGGAGAAGACACACCAAAATCCATTCAATACTTGATATCTCGCCTCCTATAGCCCAGCCCCAAAAACTGAAGCCCTAATTCGTTTCCTTCAACATGTGTATGGCAAAAAATAGGAATAATTTTTTTTTAAATTATAAAAAAGAAAGAAATTAATGTAAGATTTTTTAAGATGAAACCACAACCAAAACATTGACCTTCATCCATTTCAAATATATCTTCTTGACCTTGATCCATTTCGGCTAAAGCAGAGATCTTACAAATCTTCTTTCTAGTGGCATTTAATTTGCATATCAACATATTTAATTAAAAAATATCTACTATTAATTCATTTTTCTATTTGCTATTCACACATCCATGTGTATCTTCAAACTAAGATGTTTAATAACATTCATAAGCAGGGACGGATTTAGGGGGTGCCAAGGGGGGCCTTGGCTCCCTATAAATCTGAAAATTTTCAATTCATATTCGCCACAGAAGTTGGGGAAGGAGGCGAGTAGGGTTCTAGCTAGTGTTTTGTTGGAGATTAGAGATCTGATCGCCATGGATGGTTTTGTGAAGTTTTCTTTTCTCACAAGAGAAGATGGAAGAAGAAAATGTTTTATTTATATTCTTTTGTTTACAGTATAGAATGATATTTATGTGATTTATTTATGTAAAATATTTGTGTAACTAGTTATTATTTATTTTGATATAACTTGTTATATATTTATAGAGATAATACACCGAAAATATGGTTGATATTATTGGGCCATGGGCTTAATTGTGATTTTTATCTTTGGGCCTGCATACATGGGCTTAGTTATGATTTTTTGGGCCTTTACATGGGCTTGATTTTTTGGTCCTACACATACGGGCTTAATTATGTTTTTGTGTATGTATAGAAGAAGAGTTACGACAAGGTTTGGGGGCTCAAGAATCAAGGCTTGAATTTTGGTTTCTTTACACACTTTCTTCCCAAATGTAGCAGTTTCATATATTGATTTTCAGTTAGAATTTTTTTTAATATTATTTAGATACTTGTACGTTTTTTTTTTAAATTTATTTTCATATTGAATCATGAATGGTTGGTTATTCAATACGAGTAAAAAACAGACGGGCCAAAACAAAAAGTTTAATGGTTTATATTTCATGTTTTTATCATTAGTTTTTCTGCTGGCTCTAACAAAGAACATTATAATTTTATTAAATACTACTATATATTTGTTAATTTATCATTTATGTGATCCTTGGTTAATCCTTTACAAAATATTTTTCGATCCAATTCTATGTGCCAAAAAAAATGATACGCCTCATATGCCGTGTAACGCAATTGTCATATAGAAAATCCAATGAGTGTACATGTGCCAGCTCTGTATGGAAATATTTTTTTAACTACTTGGATGCTCCTCGCTTCACTTCGAGGCATTACATCTTTCAATATTATTAATTAGGTCTGATATTCTACTTAATTGAAAAAAATCTGAAAGACTAATTAGTCTTCCCCTCTTCCAAATAATTCTTAGAAATTTTCTTAAAATCCACTTCTCTCTTGGAAAAAATTCTTAACCTTCAATTATGAAATTCTTATAGTTAATTTTTTAAAATGTTTTCTGAGTTAAGTTTAAGAAATATAGTTCAACGAAATGCGAGAGATGATAATTAACTCTAAAAGCAATAATGAAAATATTTTACAATAACTAGTTCAGGAAAAATAGTGAGAAGTTGCGCAGGACAACAACACTTTCTAGGCAAAAAGAATACCAAAAGAAAGAAGCACATCTCCAAAATGGTTTATTATTGTTGTTGTTATTATTATTATTTTCTCAATTTTTTTATTTCACATTTTCTTATAGATGCAAGTGCACAAAAGCAATAATGAAAAATATAATAGGCGCCGTGCTCGAAGTCAACAGAAAGGATCCGAACGAATTCAAGACCCGCCCGATCCAAGACCCAAACGATCCGAGGTCCGAATAACACGAGATTTAAATGACCCGAAACCTGAACAACATGAAACCGGAATAAACCGAGACCCGAATGAACCAAAATCCGAGTGACCGGAGACCTAAATGACCAGACCCAATTCGCCCATATGCCACCTCTTGACAAAATTGAGACTTATTTAAATCATTTTTCTCTTCTATAAATTGTAAATTTCTTTAATTTTGTGCAAATTTGAAGGACCATAATTTTGCAAAACTTAAACTCTGCGAAATCACCTTATTTATGAAATTTTTGTAATTTGAACTCTGCTAGATCAATTTATTTTTTGTAAATTTATTTTTTTAATCAGATCATAACGTGGATATTTTTGGGCATAATAGTAGTTATTCAGATCGGCTCATTATCAAAGTTATGAGCTTATTGACTTGATAAAAAAAAAAGTCAAATTAATATAAGGCACTTGCAAATTATTGTAAACGAGAATGACCATCAAATTATTTATCCAGACATTTGCTTACAAACGTGATTAAAATATCAATTTAGTGTCCAAGTTCCAAGTCATCGGGACAATGAGATAGGCACGGGAAATGACACATTCCCGTGCAAAAACTACCGAACAAATTCCTCGGATGATCTCTCTCACGGCAAGGTGCAATATGCAAAAAGCATAAAGATTCGTATAGTTCTCCCAGAAACTCCCAACCTCCTAACCGGCTGTACCGTCTCGCCTCGCCGTATGTGAACACGATCTCGCAACCCCCCTTACGTTTAAGACACTTCTGAGATGTAGACCCGCCAGTTAACACAATCCCTTGCTTCATTGCTTTACTAGAGGCCGCTCGGTACCTGTAATGAAAGATATAATATAAAAAAAATTGTCATAATTTACATATGGCATCAATTTATGTATCAGTTTATTTTCACCGTTGAAGACAATATTTAAGATGCCATACATACCTATAGTCGCACTGAATGCGCCAGCCATATGGGAAGAAATGAGGTATAACGCGAAAGGCCATGGAATATCTTTGGTTAAGCGCCAAGCTGAAGGTCTTTAACCAAACTGTCGTAGGATTTTTATGTAAATAGAGGATAGCATAACATCTCAGTTGTAATGGTGAAATTTTGTAATCGAGGTTCTTAGAGTTCCACCACTGATTGGAAAAAGTCAAGTGATAATCGTTTGGTCCGGGGACACCATTTTGTCGTAGTTGGAAGCCACGACCATATTCAGAACAATGTACATGCACGGTATGCACCAGCACCAGCACCAGCACCAGCACCAGCATAAGCGCCGCATATTTTTGGATCACTGGTGTCATTGTGACTCTTTTCTATGTATTCTCACGTTTTTCTTTCGGATCACCAGCATAAGCGCCGCATATTTTGATTGTGTATATAGGAAAGAAGAGTTACGCCAGGTTTGGGGGTTAAGAACCAAGGCTTCAATTATGGTTTTTTTGCATTTAATTATTATGTTACACACTTTCTTCTTAAATATACCCGTTTCATTTATTGAAAAGTAATAATTGATACACAAATGTGAATGGCAAAAAAAAGAAGAAATTCTATTTTTTTTAATTGTAAAAAAGGAAGAAATTAATGTAAGATTTTTAATTAAATGTCTTCAAGAAACCAAAACCAAAACATTGACCTCCATCCAATTCAAAAATAATATTTTTGACCTTCATCCATTTCGGCTAAAGCAGAGATCTTACAAATGTTCTTTCTAGCAGCATATAATATACATATCAAAGTGTTTATTTAAAAATATCTACTATTAATTTTTTTTTTATTTGCTATTCACACATCCATGTATATATTCAAACTAAGACATTTAATAACATTCATAAGGCCAAAATGGGAATAACTTGAAATAGTTTTTCTCTCCGATCAATTTAAGAAAAAAGCCTCTCAGAATAGTCGCCTTTTTTAATATTATTCAGATACTTGAATGTTTTCTTTTATAATTTATCAGAATATTGAATGGTTATTCTTCAATACGACTAAAACAGAATGGGCGAAAACAAAAGTTATGAGGCCCGAAGACTAAACTAGACTATACAGTTCTTTTGGAGGCCTAAATTCATTGAAATAGTGGAGAAGTAATTACTGGGCTCAAATTACGATAATTAATTTTTGGAATCAATAATTTTTCGGACGACTTTTCTTTTCCTTTTGTCCGTCTTTTTCTTTCTTGGTTAATAATATCTAGGATGCTCACGCTTCGCGGCGAGTATTTCAATTTTAATAGTAATTTCAATCTAATAATGTATAACTTGTAATTATGAAAATTCAAAATTAAAGTTTGTGAATCCATAGTACATAAATAATACATGAGAATTCGAAATTATTATTTTTAGTTTTCTTATATTATGTCTTGACGTATTATATTAGAAAAATAATTTAAATATTAATCAGACTTAGATGAATGAGATCAAAAAAAATAAAATGTAAGATAATTTATTTCGAAGATTTTAGTGCTACATAAGATAATTATAGACGATTAACTTAAAAAAAAAAATTATATTTAATATTATATATGGGAAAAATATGTATACTACATAGGAAAATGTAACATTCTTCATTTTCTTCAAAAATTTGTCACCGCTATTTTTCTTATTTTTAGATGTTAAAATTGTATGAATTACACATATGATATTACGAAACCAATAATACATTAAGTAATATAATATAGTTTTCAATATTCTGAAATTTTGTTTGAGATGATAGTTCTCACATAACGGAGATATAACACTGAACATTAATCTAACTAATCATGTGATATTATCATAATAATTTAAATTAAAAGCTAAGATTTGATAAATTTTTTGATTCGACGGCGGAGAGAAAATTGATAATAGTTCTCTTGAAAATTTTCAAAGAGGGGTAAAAGAATATGATACGAGTAAATGAGCTTATCATTTTATTACATATTTTTTTATATAGTCTATATTCACATATTTTATCAAGAAAAAATAAAATTGGAATCATAACAATATGTCTTTATGTGATATTGTGGTAATAATTTAAATTAAAAGATAAAATTTTAAAAAAATTTGATCCAACAGTCGAGATAAAACTAACAATATGTCTCTTGAGAATGCTCAATGACAAATGAAAAATAAGGTATAAGATATAAGTCAATGATCATATCATTTTTGTACATCTTCATTTATGTAGTCTATATTCACATATTTTAGCAAGAAAAAATATTGGAACCATAATAATATGGAACTACAAATATAGACAAAATTTCAACAAATTTATATTTGATGATTTTAATATGAGAAATAAATTATTTATGTAAGAATTATAATTTTTTAAAGAAGAAAAAAAAATATTTATATTTTAACGAGTAAACTTTTCATTAACTATTGGTACATGTGATATTGTGGTAATAATTTAAATGAAAAGCTAAGATAAAGTATATTTTAATGAGCATATCATTTTTGTACATCTTCTTTTATATAGTCTATATTTACATATATTTTAGCAAGAAAAAAAACTGGAACCATAACAATATTGAACTCAAAATTATGAGAAAATTCCAACAAATTTATATTTGATGATTTTAACATTAGAAATAAAATATTTCATTAACTTAAATAAGAAAAGAAAAATTATTCATATTTTAATGAGTGAATTCTTCATTAACTATTGGTATTAATAATTGAATATAACTTTGCAGTTTGCACCATGATTCATTAAAATCATTTGATTAAGATCTGATGTTCACAAACAAACTCACAACAGTTCTTACTAAATCGGTGTGGAACACAAAACACAAATTCAACCAATCATATGCTTATGTTTTAATAACCACATAAATGTTGCCATAAAATAACAATAAATTTGAGAAAATGAATGGCTGAAATTCGACAAAAAAATTGATTGAACGATCGAGATAAAAGTGATGATATAAGCTTTTGAGGAGGCTCAAAAGTAGATGAAAAATAAGGGGTTGGAATTAATTGAATCAAATTATTTGGTGTGTTCAATTTTACAATTTGTCAAAACAAAATTTAATTTTAAATTTTTAAACTGAATCGGACTGAATAAAAATGAAATTATTCAATCCGGTTGAGTTGCCGAATAAAAATGAACCGAATAAACACCCCCTAAATGTAATATGTTTTATGATTGCTTAATCTAAGTTATTTTTAAATTTATTAACGCAAAGAGTCCAATTGTTTTGTTTGTTTGTGCATATAATAAATACAAAAAAAATCCAATCCAGTTTAATATAATTTTTTTTATGAATGAGTTTAACTATAATCTTGTTTGTATTGTGAATGATATACTGGTTACCTTCCAAAATTTTCAGTTTATTCAGTGAACCGCAAAGATATTTCAAGTTCCTTTTCTATTTTAGATCCTTTAGTTTAAAATATATCATTATAGTCCTCAATCTGCTTTATTTTGCGCGTATTTTTTTTTAGATTCAACCTAACTTGATGAGTTAAAAGACTTTACTAAATATGTGTTACATAAGTCTATATTTGCGGGATTTTAACACATGACATCTTATTACATATGTAAATACAATATGCTCTACCATTAGATTATGAGTCATTTACAGTTTGCGCTTATATTATATTATGAAATATGATAATTTTGGCTGATGGAGCTCTAGGTCTAATGATTGAGTATTTTTGAATTTTGAAGTCTATCAGCACTTATTAAATAAGTTAAATTATTACCTCAAAAAAAAAAATTAATGTGGTATTTTCTATTTTTTGTTGTAAAGGTCATTTTTCAAACAATACATAAATAAATAAATGAGTAGGGTATTTCGAAAATGCACATGATAGAACACGATGGCACTGTAGCACGACTGTTCACGACGAATCCAATAACAGTATATATAATTTATTTTCTAATAACAATATATACATAACATTATATATAATTTATTTTCTAATAACAATATATACATAACAATATATATAATTTATTTTCTAATAACAGTGCATACATAAAAAGTGAAAATAATATATAAAAATGGGAAAATAATATATAAAATGAGAAAACAATATATAAAAGTAAAAAAAATAAAAGATACACAAAAAAATAAATAACAATATATTTAATGGCAAAACAATATATAAAATGAGAAAACAGTATATAAAATGAAAAAAATAGTATATTTATAGTGTCGTCGTGCTGCAGTGCCGTCATGTTTGCACATTTATCTTTCGAAAAACTTCAAGAAAGAAAAAGAATTATGATGGTGTTAATGAATTTGCAAGTCTTTGAGTGGTGGATTGGAAATTTGGAATAACCATTGAATAAACGAACTTTACGTATTTGATATGGAATACAGAAATTATGTAATTATTTTAGGTATTTGCTTAAATAGAATTATATGCAGTTATTGGTGATTTTTTTTTTTCAATGTTCATCTATTTAAGAGTTGGTCAGAGTTATTTTTTACATTTGATTTCGGACACAGTCGTAAAGGTCATTTTTCAAACAATACATAAAGAAACTCGCGTAGGAGCAAAGAAATTAAATAACCTCATAATAATTTGCAGGTGTGGAAATTTCTACGCAAGCATATTGTACAGATGACCCGAATAAATGTGAAATGAAAGACACAACAAAGTACCACGAATAATAATTACATCATCCCAAAATAATAAAATAAATGTAAGCAATGCCATGCATGGCATTTAATATCATTTATTTCTCCCCTCCAACGGGAAAATATTCCAAATATTTGAAATAAAAAATTCAATGGCAATTATTGGTCATTTATTGCATCATATCTCTAGTAAAAAACACAGATACAGTTCTCTTGCCAAAATTAGTGTACCGATAATGATAGAAGAAAAAAAAACAATGATAGAAAAAAATGCCAAAAAATAGAAAATAAATTTTTAAAATTGAAATATGCTCAAGATAAATTTATCACTTCAGCTCCTATTTTTCTATTTTAATATACTTCCAATTTATCAACTTTTGTTTAGATAACAAAAAGATAATTTTCGTTTTATAATTTGATTTGGATAAATAAGAGGTTCAATTTATAATAACAAAAAAAGATGAAATTCAGCAGTTACACTCCTTTCATTTGTTTTTACTTTATTTTTTTTGCAGTTGAAATGGTTACTCATTTATGAGGAACTCATTATTCATTTTGAAACATTTTATAATCGCCAAATTTCACGGTTACCCCTGTAAAAATTATAATTCCATGAATACCCTTGCAAAAGGTGAAATATCACTAATATGCTAACAAAATTATTCATAAATCATGAATATCCTCATGCTCCATGTGATTTAAACATTACTGCTTATTTTTTTAATTTTTGCCCTGTAAATAATAAAATAATTAGCTAAGATTTTTTTATCAAGTCATTCTATATTCTTTTTAAGTCTATATATTTATATATGATAAAAATTCAAGATAGAATTGTTTTAAGAGGTAATTATGGGAAAGGAAATCAATGGAATAACAAAAAAAATTAGATTATAATAATTATTTATATTTTTATTGAAATAATTGATAATAACAAAATCATTACAGATTTTATTTTACTAATGGATCTTAATTAAGGGAACAAAAACAGCAAGGAAAATAGTGACATTTTAAGAATTTTGTAAGAGCATTCATGATATATGAGAGATTTTTAGAGGTATTCATAGTATATATGAGTGTTTTTGTAGAGATATTTGTGGTATTTTAAATCTTTTAGGAGTATGCATGAAGTTATGAGGTTTTACAGGGACACACACATGAAATTTGGTCTTTTAAAAACAACACTGAATTGAATAAAATTGAATCGAAAAAAGCAAAAAAAGAAAGAAAAAATGGAATGATAATACATTCAATGTACGGACATTGGTGGTCTGTTCTCTTCGGCTGTTATATTAAGGACCAGTTCCATCCAACCCTCTCTCATGAGATGGACCTATATAATGGGCTAGTCAAATATGAAATTAATCCAACCTAACATTAGGTTTTGACCTTCTAAAATATAGTTTGTTTGGAATTGGAGCATAGAAAATAGTTATGCTCCATTAATTTAAATTGCTTCATGCTAATATTTATTTTATATAAGGCAGAATTTATTATTTGAATTCTCATACACAAGAAAAGAAAATCTAGAATAGAGTTGAACTAATAATAATATTGGTTGCTAATAATCAGGGACGGAGCTTGACTGAATATATTAGGGGGCCAAATTTTTTTGTCCCTACTGATTAATACTGTACACAATTTTTTTTTTTTTTTTTTTTTGGGGGGGGGGGGGGGGGGGTGGAGGGGGTAGAAGCATATGTATTTCAAAAAAAAAATCGCTAAACCAGTCTCTATTATGTTCCATTCTTGCTAATAATAGTATTAAGGTAACTGGAGTTCTATTTAAATAAATCAGCAAAAACAGTGTTTTCCAACAATACAAAACTTATATCTTAAGATTTAAAAATAATCACCTGTACAACATAAAGTTTATAACAATATTTCTTTATCAGTTGTTGAATTGATTATTTTCTATATAAAAGATTTATATTTTAGGAATTATGGATATATATATATATATATATATATATATATATATATATATATATATATTTTAAAACAACTAAAAGAAATAGAAATGTTTTGTCAATAGGTTGAGAGATTTTGCTAAATATGTACTATTGCGTTTGACAGAAATTGCACTCGTGACTTCTTGCTACACATGCGAGTGTTTTTGCAAGTGGCTTTTAGTCCAGTTGGCTAAAGCATTCTGTGTAGCAAGAGGTCATAGATTCAATTTCCGTCAAACGCAATAACATATATTTAGCAAAATTTCTCAACCCAATAGATTGTGCTTCAAATATATATATATATATACACACACCATGCATGTCATTGCAAATGCATCTCCCTCGTAAGACCTAAGTAGATAGTTTTCCTTTTGAACCTTTACAAATACAATTTTGTAAATTACAAGGATTAATGTCTCTTTCAAGATATATTGTGCAAAAATATATAATCACACGACACAGGCTTACTTTCATAAACGGGATATGAAACAAAACGGCAAAAATATTATTGAAAATGTTATTATGGGTGTCATGTGAATCATCCCATTCAATAATGTGTGCAATCGTGTATATGAAATGTACTATAGAGTACATATAAATCGCTACACACAAACCACCACATGTTATTTTTGATATACAAAGGATTCCCCTTGTCATGAATCTCATATGATAATATGCGACAAGTGTTAAATTTTTGGTTATAATAATAGAAAAATAAAATAAAATTATTTGAATGTAGCAAAACCGAGGAGCCGATAAAGATCTCCATGAAAAAGGAGGTGCATTTTTTATCAACATGAGCGAGCAATGCAAAAATGATTTAATATCAATATATTAGTTTACAATAATTATTATTAATTTTCTTATGTTCATTAATTATTAAAACTATCTTAAATATTGTTCTATTTGAAATTCATAAATAAATAGAGTAGTTCATAATAAAAATATGTGTTAACTATGAATATATATTTTTGAAATATATTATTATATACTTTTTATTGTAAAACTTACGTGAATACCTACCATAAAATATATAAAAAATACATAAATCACTTTCATTATTGAAAAATTTAAATATAAAATATTGTAATTTCCTTTTTGGAATAAAAATGTCATACAAAAAAAAGGTAATCTATATCGCTCCTACTATATTGATTCGAACAGAAATACATTGCTATTATTCAATATACTTTATTTATTTTGTCTGAAGTGTTATTATAACATTTTTGTAGTTTGTTGTCTTTTCAATTAATAATTAGCTCAGCTATATTTATCGAAACTTACTATACTTTTTAGAGTAAATATTTATTTGTCCTTCAGAACTAAATATAACTGACCCAAACTGAATTTTAACATATTTATTCATTGTTCTATTGTATAACTATTTTCAATAAACTGATCTAACAACCTGAACTATGATTTAAAATATCAATATCACTACAAAATAAAAAATTTATGTATATAACTATTTTAATATCATATTCTCATATAGAAATTATTGCTATGTTATATTCATAATCACCTATAGTACCATATGGACGATCAAACTGGTGACTCCAAACATTTGTATATAAAAACAACAAGTGTACACAAACCTCTGCCATCCTCCTGGGAAGCTAGCCTCATTTTGCATGGAAAAAATCATTGCAAACATGCATTATATGAAAACGTTATTTTACACAAGTTTGCATAAAAACCCAATCAAATTCTCTTATTTGTACATCTTATTTTCTAATTACTTTGTATACCTTAAGATATGACTTATCATGTTAAAAAATGATGACTTAATGGGTAATATGCTAAATTCTGAATTCGAGGGTTGCAAATGTATATATATATATATATATATATATATATATATATATATATATATATATAACCATAAACTTATAAATATACTTAATTTTTACTTATGGCTGATGTGGCCATTTATAATTATTTATATGTCTGGCAAATATTTTATCTATTCACAAAAAATGGCCATATCATCGTAAATAAAAAAAATAAGTAAGATATAATGAGTGAAAATTTTTCTTTTTTGTGCGTGCATGAACCGAAAGAAATGAACCTGGTGTGTTTATTCAACCAATCTCTCACTTTCTCTCTCCCCTCATAAACGCTTCTCCTCTCTAGAAATATCCTTAGTCAGACCTTCCATTGTCACTGAAAAATTGAGTTTTTTAATCTTTGAGATTAGAAAAGAGAAGACTCTCAAGTGATTTTTTTGGTGTTTTGGGTTATTTATCTAGGAATTATTTGACATCTTTTGAGGGTTAGAGGTTGTTTTGGGTGTAGTTTTTTCTTTCATTTCAAGGACGATTGAGCAAAACAACAATAACACCAATATGGAGGGTGAGAATGCAAAATTTCCAGTGGGGATGGAAGTTTTAGCTGTAGATGACGATCCGGTCTGCATAAGGATTTTGCAGAAGTTCTTGACTATTTGCAAATACAAAGGTCTGATCTTTTCGGTGATATTTTTTTTATTCTTCTTATTTTTGTAGAGTAGAATCTATTATGCTTTTGTTTATTTATTTTTATCAATTTTGTTTGAAATGTAATTTGTTTTTGTTTCACTTTTCCTTTTTTAATCTATGATTTTTTTTCGTTTAGTTACAAGTTTCAATATTTTTTTTTGTTGTTCCTCCTGTCATGCATGCATACAAAAATCATTTTGTCATAGATATAATTGCTAGTCTAGAGTTTTTTTTTTATTCTTGCGTTTTTAGCATTTGTTGTTTGCTAAATTAACAGATATTTGTTTCATATATTCATAATCAGTATTTCGTTCTCAGTATTACGTTTGTCTTTCATAGCGAACAATAACTTTATTTTTGGAAAAATTATTTGCCGTCACAATAAATAATGGTATTTTCTTGAAAATATATTTAACTATCCAAACTAAATTTCAAAATATTATCTACAAAATATAAAAATATTTTTTCATAATATTTCTCAGTATAAATATTAAGTTAGTCTTTCATAACAATCAATCACTGTAATTGTGAAAATTTATTGCTGTTACGATCAGTAAGAATATTTGTTCAAATATATCTAACTATTTGGATTGTGATTCAAAATATTAATTTTTATTTATTAAAAATTTAATACTTGTTCATAATATTTCAAATTTAAAATTGCCATAAAAATATGCATTACCCATCTAATATATTTATCAAGAGAAGTATTAAGTTGGGGGCCTGAAAACATATGTATATAAAGAAACAACAAGTGAGGACCATGAAAAAAATCATTGCAAACATGCATTTGAAACATCTTGGTTTGCCTAATTTTACACACAAACCTTAGAAATTATATTATTTATACATCATCTTTTTGATATAAATTATTTATACATCATCTTATTTACATAATTACATTTCAAGCCTAAAATAACATCCATTAAATCTATACCCCTGTTAAATCTATTAATGTCAGTGTTTCTAATTTTATAACCTAATCACATTTTCACCTGAAAATTCCGAAAAAAATGAGAAAATTAAAACTTGCATGCATATTTCTTTGAACGTGGCTTAAAGAGGGGACAATAATACACTAAATTTGAGAGGGGTAAAGGCAAAAAAGTAGATGAAAGTACTACACGGGAAGGAAAGAAGCATATTGGGCCTGAAAAGAACAAAAAAGCAGTGTGTAAGAGTTTCCATCTTTGTGCGTGCATGAACCACAGCACCTGCTCTCTCATTCACCCAATCTCTCTCTTCTCTCTCTCTCTCTCTCTCTCTCTCTTCCCCTTGCTCATCAACCCTTTTCTTTTCATTCTCCCTCTAGAAATAAATACCCTTTAGCCACACCTGTCCATTTCAGTGAAAAGATCGGTATTTTTGGAATTGTGAAAAGATCAGTTTTGGGGTCTTTTCAGATTAGAAAAGACAAGAATTTCAACTGTCAAGTGATTAGTTTTGGAGATTTGGGTCCCTTTCCTCAGGGAATTTTGGGTACTTTTTAAGATCAGAGTCAATTTTGGAGATTTGGGTAGCCTTTGCTTTCAAGAATGACAGTGGAAGATTGTAGTAACAATAATGAGGGTGGTGATGCCAAATTTAATCCAGAGGGGTTGGAAGTTCTAGTAGTAGATGATGATAGGGCTCCTCTGGAAATATTAACAAAACTATTGACTATTTGCAAATACAAAGGTTTGATCTGTTTGTGGATAATTTTTTTCCTTAGTTTTAGTTTCTAGAGCAGTATTTGTTGTGGTCTAATTCAATTATTCTGTCACTGATCCATCCATCTTTTAATCATTTGAAGAGCAATTTATTCTCCTTTTAATCTTCTTCCTTTCTCAATCCAACAATTTTCATTTCAAATTCCGAATTCCAATCTCATGTCGCACAAACTCTCTTCAAATTGAAAGTTTGAAATCATCTCAATTTAATAATTATCTGAATTTCTCAGTTTTCTTATATACATATACTATTAATTATGTTAATAATTATCTGAAGTTCTTGATTTTTTTTTTGCAGTTACTGCAACTACTACAGCGATAGACGCTTTGCAAATACTGAGAGCAAATAGAGACCGATTCGACCTTGTGATAAGTGATGTGCACATGCCCGACATGGACGGGTTCAAATTGCTTGAATTAATCGGGCTTGAAATGGATCTCCCTGTTATTAGTAAGCCTACAATTTCCCTTTTTTTCATTTATGATGTATTTATTTTGAATGTTTTCAAACTTTTGAATCTGATGAGTTAACTGGGTGGGTCCAGTTAAATGGGTAAGTTGGGCCAGGCTTGTTTATTTATATTAAAAATATTTTTTTGTTGATTGAAATAATGAGGACCAATTTTAAAAGAATCTGACTTTGTTTTTCAGTAAATGTTTATTTATTTATTTTGGAATTATGAGTCTTTCATGAGAAAGAATCTAGCTTTATCTTTATGTTTGTTTTCAATAAATGTTTTATAATTTTTTACAGATGCATTGATAAAAAAAAATTAGCTTTTGAAGTTTTTATTCTGTCTTTAGTTTGACTTGGTTTGGAAAAGAATCAAATCTCTGTGTTGATTTTAGATGTTAAATAAATAAATGAATGAACTTTTGGGTCTATTGCTGAACTAACTTTGTTGCAACATGTTCCATTTTTTAAAGAAAATTCACATTAAATAAATAGATAATAATTATAAATATTTCCAATTATTTTCTTAAGTAGCCGAACAAAGAAACAATAGAGCAATTACTATTTAATTAATTGTAAATGATCAATTAATCCATGCAAAAAGAGGAAAAAAAGAGGGGAATACTAAACCGTTCCTAAACCATTCCTAAACCGTTCCAAATTTAAAACATCAATCCCCGCAAACAAGAAATGCGGCGCATTCTGAAAATATAAAAAAAATGAAATAAATAAACAAATAAATAACATAATTATTAATAAATACCAATAAATTAAAATCAATCCATGCAAAATTACATTTCATCTTAGCTACATACAAATACTCAATCTCACAAAACACAACCCGACAAACATTTTCCTTTTTCATCCCCACATTCCTTCTTACCAAGTTAATCCCTACTAACAAATCATCACCATTATCACCATCATTACCATTATACTTAGTTCTTATTATTAATTTACTAACATTATTAACATTTTTCTGCACCAGTGTTGTCGGCAAACGGAGAGACAGACACAGTGATGCGAGGCATCAATCACGGAGCGGTCGACTACCTCCTCAAACCCGTGCGCATCGAGGACCTCAAGGTCATCTGGAAGCATGTCGTCATGAAAAAGAACAAACAATCATCCACACCCCCTCAAGTCCCCTCTGCTCTCCTCCCCACTCTTGCCGTCGACGATATTAACCAGACCAACAACAATGGTAGTAATAGTGGGGGGAGTAATGGAGGGAGAGGGAAGAGGAGGATTGAGGAGGGAGAGGAGGAGGAGGAGAGAGAAGGAGAGGAGGGAGGAGAGAGGAGGAAGATTAAGCAGAGGGTGGTCTGGTCCGTGGATCTGCACAGGAAGTTTGTCGAGGCTGTTAATGATTTGGGCATTGATAGTAAGTTTTATAAAAAATGTTTTTTTGTTTGTGTTTTGTTGTGGTAATTTTGTGGGTTTTTTAATGTGTTTTTTGGGGGTTTGATTGTAGAGGCGGTGCCGAAGAAGATTCTTGACAAGATGAGTGTTGAACAACTGACTAGAGAGAATGTCGCGAGTCATCTTCAAGTACGCATTTTATATATATACCTTTCATTTTTTTAAATTTACATATTTATTTACAAAATAAAACTTTACATTTACATAATAATTTAAAAAAATCCCAAACTTCTTATATTATTTTAGCAAAATAAGTTATTTGTAAAAAAAAAAATATATTTTAAAACGGAGTTTTTTTAATATTTGTAAAGTTAGGGTGTTTTATATAAATATGACTAAATATTTCATCTTTATTTTTTGTGTCAGAAATATCGGTTGTATCTGAAGAGGCTGAGCGGCCACGCCATCCCTCGACCATCCCAAACGGGTTTCGGATCCCGAAACTCTCAACTGATCCACTTGAGCTCTTTGGAGAGTTTCAGAAACTACCACAACTCAGGCCGGTACCGTCAGTACGTTCCGGCCATGCCAGCTGTCCGCCACTCTCCTGTCCCGTACCAGTCTCCTGCTCCTGTGGGAAATTTCGGTACCAACCAAGTGGCTAACGCCACGTCAGCGGCTCTGACTTTGCCTAGTCAGGTTCCGCTTTCCAGTGCCGGTAACGTGAATGTGATTAATAGTAATAATGGGATATTGGCGAGTAATAATAATGTGGTTAATAATCAGAATAATAGTAACTTATTCATGGGGGTTGCTGGTACGACTACTAGTACTTTCTCTTTCTCATACCTGACTCAGACTAACAATAATGTTAATAATAATAATAATGGAATTAATGCAATTAACTATGGAACTGTTGGAGTCCCACAAGTGGGTCAAATTACCAATTTACCCTCCATGGGAGGAAATATTTCCCCGATCGGAGTAACTGGAGAGAACTATGCTGTTGGGACTGAAGGCGATCTGCAACAAGTGGTCAGCCAGTATAACCGCATGAGAAATCTGAATATTAATAATAATACTAATGATGAGAATAATACCAATTTGGTGAATCAAGGCTTAAGTGCTCTCTTCAATCCTTTGAAAAACATGAATAATAATAATAATAATTTGAATGTTGGTACGAACGGTGAGATGAGTTTTGGGAGTGGAAATGGTACGGGAAATTCAGTGGTGGATCAGCTTAGCTCTTCAAATGGAGATAATAGTGCGCTTAATAATGTTGATGATCTTATTAGTGCTTTTCTCAAACCGGTATGATCTCTTTTTTCCTATTTTTTTATATATTTATTTGTTTGTTTGTTGTTATGTTAAATAGTTATTTACCTTTTTGGTGTTTTTAATATTGAGCAGATGGATGGAGATTCACTCTTTGTGGATGACATGTTTGCGAATGGTGGAGATAATTAATTATTTCCATCTTTATGTCATGTTGTATTATGTTAACTTGTTGTATTGCCAACAAGTTGGTAACATTTATCTTTAATTTCTAGCGAACTATTTACCTTTAATTTTCGTTTTTTAAGTTTAGTTTAATGTGGTAAGTCGAGGGTTAGAGTTGACTTTGTTGACTTGGTGCTTGTTGTTGTTGTTGTTGTTGTTGTATTTTTTTAGGTTTTTTTAAAACAATTTGAGGTTAAACCTTTTTATGGTTGTATGAATGCTGGATATTTGAAGTTTGAATGGTTTGAACTGGTTGAATGTATAAAGGGGTTTAGGATTTATTTCTCTGTTTTCTTTTTCTTGTATTTTTCTTGGTTTTTTGTTGGTCTTTAAACCGTTTTTGTTTTTCTTTGAGTTAAAAAACCGTTTTTTTGTTAGTATTTAAACTGTTTTTGTTTTTTTGTCGGTCTTTAAACCGTTTTGCTTGTTTTGTCAGTATTTAATCTGTTTAGGTTTTCTGTCGTTAAAAAACAAGCAGTTTTTTATAGAAATTTTCATCATTAGTCAAAGTATTTAAGTAGTTTTCTATAAAAAAAAGTACTATATGATAGTGGTTTTTGTATTCAGTATTTCCTTTAACAATGTGTTTCAATATTTCAAATTCAAAACTTGTTTTGGAAAAGCTTATTTTGCATACTTGTTTTGAAAGTAGTTACTTTATAGCAACTACGAGAGTGCAATTCTTTCCCCTCCCCTTTTCATGTAACATTCAAACAAACAAAAACAAATTATTCATTTCATTTCATTAGTCCCTTTTTTCTGGTCATTATGTATCCTCTAAATCTTCATTTTATTTCAATAAAATTGCTCTTTTTTATCATGATGTATCTTCTAAATCTTGGTAATATTGATTTATCCAGCCTTGAATAATCTCTATTTCTTGATTCCTTTGTTGTACTAACCAATCAGGGTCATCTTTTGTTGCAAATCTCAAATCTAAATGATGAGCCCCTAAAATACAAATAAAATATATTTAATAATATAAATTAGTACCAAATATATAATTATTATAGAATATTTTATTTTTTTATAAAATAATAAATTTCATATTATTTCTCACCTTGTTCCGTGACAAGCGCAATTATGCTAGATGATATATTCTTAAGAACCCTACAATCGTTTCATGATAATTATTAGTAGATTATATTTATTGTATTAATGGTATTTGAAGTGAAAAGAATCAATGAAAAATAGAAAAGAAAAAGGATATTGTATATATACCCTCCTCTGCTCCAAGGGTCTTTCATGCCGTTCGAGAAAATTATGTTGCTTCCATATCTCTTCAAAACTTGCTCGATTCTCTGTTTCATATTTGCACAATTATTTCATCAAGGCTTAATTCTAAAAATTAGACAAAAAGAGTGCGGAAAATTACAAAAGAGCCCTTACATAACCGCCATATTCAGTAGTAATCCAGTGCGGTCTCGGATTTACGCCGTATGTAGAATTGCAACTACTTATAAAATCTTCATAAGTGAAGTTATATGGAGGAAACATGCTTTCATTTGATATGCTCATTGGCATCACCATTTCTGTACATGCCTATATTAAATTAAATAAAAAATATTAGGGTTACTAAATTTGATCAATGAACAATGTAGGGTAAGTGTTGTTAATATGTTACATTATTATTTTATTATAATTTTGTAATTTTACCTGCCAATTCCAACCATTAAGGCCATGAGGGTCAGATCCATGTTCTATTTCAAAGCATTTCTGATCACCTAAATAAATAAAATGATATAATTTACTTTATATGCCCCCTAATTTAATAAACTAATAAATTAAGTCTCTGTTGGCAAACCTGTATAATTGTAATATACATTCGCAGCTGCTAATACCATGTCAATTTTATCCGCTCCCTTCGCAAATCCATCAATTTTCTTACACATCTTCATCACCAAAAAGAAAAAATAAAATAAATAAAATAACAAATAAATAAAAAATAAAAAATGTAAATGTTTAATGTTTGTTTACTAAACAAAAACCAAAAGAAACTGTAGTCTGATCCCGAACCAATTATACAGTTGGTCAGTATGTCACTCATATATTACACCAACTTATCTTTTTCTTTTAATTAGATCAATCATAAGCATGACCATGTTGGCTACATTACAAGTCATGTTTGGAATCGGTACAAACAGGCTATGAAAAGAAAATTATAAGAAGTGGTAGAGTACCTGTTTGACAGGGAAAGCGGGGAGGGGCATGAGAAAATTAGCAGCAGTTGGATAATCCACCATGGCTGAGTATGTGTATGCTGACCATATCCAGTCCCTGAATGACCCTGCCGATTGCACCGTCCTGTTATTTTGAAAAATTCTAGTTTAATGTAATTAATAAACATATATATGTTTTAGTGAGACCATTAATCAATTGATTAATTGCTTTTTTCCCTTGTAATTAGGATTTTTCAGAATTATAGTCAATTTTATTAATAAAAATATATTGCAAACATCAATGTATTTTAATGGGAGCTTAATTGGTTAATTGATTAATTGATTTTGATACTCATTTCACTTATCAGGATCTTGAGTAAGATTATTTTTGGGGGGGTTAAATTGGAACTCGTAACGAATGAATAAGGTGAGAGTGAGATTTTTGGGTGATTGAGTTTGTTATTTCAGATATTCTTGAAATAATATGCAATAAATGGGTAGGAGCAATAAATGGGTGTAATAAGTAGGTAGATCTAGGTACAGGCTTTAGAAGCTTCATTTTATTTATTTATTTTTAGAAAAAAGAAATTGTATTACATAATAAACTAATAATATGATTTCAAATTGATCAATAGAGACTTTTCCAAAGCTTTAGTTATGTCCATGTTATACTAAGAAGGGTGTGACAATAATAATATGAACTAAAATGTTAGTTGTGTTTTGTGTAGGTTTTCGGAAAAAAGAAAGAAATGTTGGTTTTGTAGTACTACACCTGAAAATTTCACATTCTATATTTTGCGAAAGAAGGGTAAAGAAAAACTTACTTGCAAGCCCTGAAAGTTTTGCTTAGTTCTAAAAGGCCTTCTTTGGTGGACCCCCTTGTAATTATTTCATCCCAACTCCCCTTGATTACCTCAAAACAATTCAGGCTCTCATCCTACAAAACAGATATTCGCCATAAAATTCAAAGATAAAATCATTTTTCTTGAGTGAAAATTCAAAGATTTGGAATCATTTTAAAATTCCAATTTCACATATCACTGTAGATTTTGGTCCCTTGAACAGAGCCATTTGGAACTTTATTCAGTGGTCCTAACGAAAATTATTTAATGATTTTGCATTTACAACCTTGCAAAACCTTGTATTTCAAACAAACCCCACCTTAAATTGGTCTTCTGACATGAGGGTTTTCATGCATAAGTGAATAATAAATTAATATTTACCTCATAAAAAATAATAATAAATTAATGTACCTTAAAGTCTTGAGAGACAGCATCATAGAAACCGGTCCAAGGTGAAATATCATCGAATTGTAGGATTGGAGCTGAAGATGAGAGAGCTCCAATCGTAATATGTGGATATTTCAGCCGAAACCATGCTGCAAGCACTGAAAAAATTGTAAGATCATACAATTTGTAAATTGATATGTAAATTTTGTAAACATGAAGTCAGAATAAGTTAAGAATAAATGAATAATCTTTTATACGAGACAACAACTGAATTTGGTCAAAAATAGAGCTATTATGAAGATGATTGATGTAGAGAGAAGTAATAACAACTTTTCGTAAAGATATAGCGAAAAAAGAAGAATCTTATGTATATACAAATAAAAGCTACAAATATACTATACAAACGAATCCGGGCACTTGACAACTGGCATTTTTTTAATGGAATCTCAAACAAAACACAACTGACATTTTATTACATTTTTATTGTAGATTTGATCTCAGTTCTATGTATCGGCAAAGTTTGAAAAGATAACTAAGATACTTGATTTCATATTTTAATACTACTTAAATATTTAAAAAAAGTATTTTTTGTCTCTGAAAATAAATACTCTGCCAGTCATTTTTATTATATACAATAACATATTTAGATTTCTTTTAAGCATATAAATTTCAGTTGATATTCTGCCAGCCTATCAAGAAACTTTATAGAGAAATCGAGAAACCAGAAACTTTAGATTTTCATTGTGTTCATATAAATTTTAGGGGTACATGTGCGAATTTTTTTGTTTTTTATATATATGAAAAATGGAGGATAAAATAAGAACTCACTTCCACCATAGGATCCACCAAAGACAACAACAGGAGATGTCTCAGCTGACAAGTTCTGTTTCAAGCTCCTTATTAAAATCGCATAATCCGCCAAAGCTTGAGTGGATGTTAGATATCCTAATGTTTCCGCACTTTTATACGAATCATTTCCAAACGGCACTGATTCCCCGTAAAACCTATGCTACAATAAACCAACATAGAAACATAATATTAGTTTAGTTACTTAATATTAGAAAATAAATCGCCTCAAAAAAATATTAGAAAATAAATAAATGCACTGTAAGTTTTTTATACTTTAAATGATTATAACATGAAAACTTAATGCCATTAGCCCTCTATTTTTTGATATTAAAAGAATCTATATCATATTAACGTCAAAAAAAAAAAGTACAAGGATTAAGTTACAACTCTATTAAAATACAAAGACTAACAATGCATTTATCCCTTAATAAAAATACCAAAATTGGATTAATTACCTCAATGAAGACAAGTAAAGCTCCGAATTTCGGCGCAATATCGAACATGAACCCGGTGTTTGTCGCAAACCACTCAATGTTTCCTTCATTGCCGGTGTAGACGAATATGGGTCCATGGTGGTCCGGGCCTTTGTCCCAGTAAGTCGAGTTGACGAGATATTTTTGGTGGAAAGTGTTGAATGATTTTGGCTGGAATGTGAAGTGGTCTAGCTCTTGAGGGAAGTAATGTGTTGTGAAAAGGCCCTTTGAATCGGAATCTTTGAGTTTTGGTGATTTTTTTGTTTGTTTTAGGGTGTTTAGTGAAGCTAAGGAGGGGTGCATTTGTAAGGAGTGAATTGCTTTGGGGCATTTTTGAAGAGATAGTGTGAGAAGGATGAGCACAAGAGAAAAAGATGAACAGAAAGTCATTTTTTCTGTTCTGTTCTCTTTCTCTTGCTCTGTTTTTGAGGTTAAGTGTGGAGAAGAGTGACAGGATTAGACAGATAAGAGGATAGTATTATATGTTATTTATAATATACTAATAAATAATAATCAATCTACAAGGGTTATACCTCTCAATTTAAAATAAAATTGGAGAAAACATTCTTAGGTAGAGGACCAAGAGTGATAGTGCAATTGGATTCCTCCACTAGGAAAGAAATTGACAGAAGTCGAAATCAGAGAGACTTTTTTTAAAAATCCGAGATAGACTTGAGAGAGGATATATGGAGCTAGTCTAAATGTCGTTGAGCTAATTATTATATGACTGGTTTTCTTGGAAGATTCAATTATTTTTGCTTGAAAAACAAAACAAAAAGAGTGAAGTATAAGTCTGTTGTGTTGACTTATCTTGATCATATTTTTTGATCTTTTTCCTTTTCTTTTTTGTTTATTATATATTTTTTCAGCACTATACTAGTGATCCACTTTCAAGAGAATGGTGAGATAAAATCGTAAGAATCTCAAAATACAAAAAGAAGAAAGTAAATCGGAAAGGAACCAGAATAAGAGCCATGCAAAGAGACAAATGTAGGAATAACAAATAAGTCTACATTATCCCCATTTCTGGGTGGAACAACAATATGGAGCACCAGATCCAAAAATCGTCATGTTTAATATTATTATATTTCGAGAGTCAAAACATGTTATTATTGTTAAAAAAAATCCAACTTGCTCCACCTACTTGCATCTCTCAAAATAATCATCCATTCCAAAATACCCATCAATTTTTCTGAGAGATGTTACAGACCGAAATAACCACCATCAATTTTTCTGAGTTAAATTTGATATCCCAAAATAACCATCAATTTTTCTGAGTTGGATTTGATAGCCCAATTAAACTAAAGGGCCTCAATTACTGGACGCATCTTTGTGAAATCAAATCGTCTCAAGTATATTTAATTTAACTGGAGATTTTTCGAATGTTCGGCTCTCAAAGGAAAAACGTTCTACTGTCTTCTACATCTTTCTCCACTTCTCCCATTAACCATTTTCCTTTTCTGCATTCTTTTGACACCAACCCTGAAAACTTCAGTATTTGCATCATGCTCATAATTTCTTCATATTCTCTTCGGTTTCTGGATTAAATTATCTAAATTCAAACAATTTCCCGGGTTAATTTACAAATTTCAACTCTCTTTTTTTTTTCTTCCTCTGCTCAACAGTTCTCACTTCAACAAATTTTCATAAAACCCCTCGCAAAATCTCCTCTCTCTCTCATACTCCATGGCTCGTTCAACCACCGCTCGTCGGCTCGCCTCCTACGCCTACGCGGCGGCGGCGCGCCGAGCCGAGTCAAGCCACCTTCTCCCGCTCCGAGCTCTCTCCTCAGCCGCCGCTCAGCCTTTCATCGGCGCCGGAGCCGCCAAACCAGCCGCCGGCTTCACTTCACAGTTCTTCAACATCCGTGATTTCACTAGAAGAGGAAATAAAACACTGCTAATTTCTCGCCATTTTCATTCTACGCGTCCTTCCCAATTCAGCTATTCTTCCTCCTCTCAGGTTCGCATAGTTTCATTACTATGATATTAGTATAAACTTATTTTTTGTAGTTGTCAATAGGATTTATTGTATATGACTTAATCTAAAAAAGCTTTTCCTAGTTTTCTATTGGAATTTTTGGTTTGATAGTTCATGAATAAACTATCCTATATTAACTAAGTTAATAAGGAAAAGGTTATAACGAAAGATTCTAATGAAAAGAAGTCTAAGATTTCTTCAGTTCAAGCAGTGATTTTTAAACGGCCTTAAAATGTGCAGAATTGAAGTATTATTTCCTCTGCAATTATTTCAGATTAGTCCAACGGATTTTACTGAAATGGCATGGGAGGGAATTGCCGGCGCAATTGAAGCCGCACGGATTAGCAAACAGCAAGTGGTGGAATCCGAGCATTTAATGAAAGCTCTTTTGGAGCAGAAAGACGGTTTGGCTCGTAGAATTTTCTCCAAAGCTGGAATCGACAACACTTCGGTTCTTCAATCCACCGATGATTTCATTTCCAGACAACCCAAAGTAATTATAATAAAAAATAGAAAAAAAAGTATAATCATTTGAGTTTATTTTAATTATTGGGTTTTTATGTGATAGGTGGAAGGAGCGACAAGTGGGCCAATAGTGGGCCAGAGTCTAGTCTCTATTTTGGATAATGCGAAAAAATATAAAAAAGAATTCAATGATGAGTTTATTTCAGTCGAGCATTTCGTATTAGCTTTTATTTCGGACAAGAGATTCGGTCAAAATTTGCTGAAAAATCTCCAGCTGGAAGAAACTAAACTAAAAGAAGCCGTCTCATCCGTTCGTGGAAATCAACGAGTCACTGATCAAAGTATGATTTAACTTGGAAAATTTACAAAAGAGCCCCTACATTATGCCGAAACTGCAAAGAAACCCCTACATTATTAAAAAATTGCAAAAACCTACATTATTGCCAAAATTTCAAAAAGGCCCCTACTCTTTCAAATAATTGGAGTAGGAAAACTAAAGGCGGGGACTTTTTTCAATTTTCTGTTATTGTCAAAATTTTGGCAATAATACACACGACTTTTTTTCGCAAATTTCCCTTTCAATTTTTATAAAAACATTCAGTGGTTGGGAAATAAAATTTTTATTTCTTAAATTATAATTTTTTCTAGATCCTGAGGGGACGTATCAGGCGTTGGAAAAAAAACCTCCGTGTTATTGTCAAAAATGCAAAAAATCCCCTACTCCTTTTCAAATAATTAGAGTTCGAAAACTAACAGTTTTTCTTTTTTGCAACTTTGGCAATAACGCAGGGGCTTTTTTCAATAATGTAAGGGTTTGTCTCAAATTTCCCTTCCAATTTTTTAGTGGTCGTGAAATGAAATTGTTATTTTTTTAATTATTTTGTTTCAGATCCAGAGGGGAAGTATCAGGCGCTGGAGAAATACGGCATAGACCTGACGGAGGAGGCTCGGAGAGGCAAACTGGATCCGGTGATCGGCCGCGACGACGAGATTAGACGATGCGTTCAGATCCTCTGCAGACGGACCAAGAACAATCCGGTCATCATCGGGGAGCCTGGCGTTGGCAAAACCGCCATCGTCGAAGGGTAGTTTCGTAATTTAATTGTTTAGTGTATTGAATTAATATGAATACGGAAATTTTTGAATGACCCACCCCTGACTTTTCTGAATGTTATAAAAAACCCTCACTTTTTAGATTTCTCAATCTCAAAAGGTCAAAACCAGCTAAGAGTGAATTTAGTTTTCAAATGCCCCATAAATGGTTAGCTTGAACACCATAGGGGTGGGGGGTATTTGAAAATAAAGTTCACTTTCAGGGGTTTTTTTGAGAAATCTGAAAAGTAAGGTTTTTTTGTAATATTCAGGAAAGTTAGGGGGTTATTTGAAATTTCCCATATTAATAATAATGAGAATGTTATTGTTTTTTTATTAATAATTATTTGGTTGGTTGGCGTTGTTTTTGCAGGTTGGCGCAAAGAATCGTAAGAGGTGATGTACCGGAACCGTTGCAAAACAGAAAGGTACTCTTTCTTTTTTTGACATTTGTCGTTTTCTTTCATGTATATTATTATTGTTTAGGGGAGTATAATGAGTAATCAGAAATGTTTTGAATAGTTAATATCGCTGGATATGGGAGCGCTGCTAGCCGGAGCGAAATTCAGGGGGGATTTTGAGGAGAGACTGAAAGCTGTGTTGAAAGAAGTTACTTCTTCTAATGGCCAGTTCATTTTGTTCATCGACGAAATTCACACCGTCGTTGGCGCAGGTACACATGCATAATCTCTCAACTGAAATTTGCAACAAAAGTCGTGCATCAATCTTAAATTACAAAAAAAGCCCTTCGTTATTGAAAAATTACAAAAAATGCCCTCTTATAATTAAGAAACTCAAAATTTAGTCCATACTATTAGTTACTGAACTGAAACACTGTCATCTAAACAAATTCTTGATAAAATAAGCCTTCCTAACCCTCCATCTCCAATTCTCCATATCCCCTTCTGCAATTTTCAATAATGGACATATTTTCTTGTAATTTACAAGTAATTCAGGCCCTATTTGCAAATTTCGTATTAAGCGATGAATATATGATTTTTACTTTTTCCATTGCAGGGGCGGTAGGGGGAGCGATGGACGCGTCCAACCTCCTGAAACCCATGCTGGGCCGCGGCGAACTCCGCTGCATCGGCGCGACAACCCTCACCGAGTACCGCAAGTACATCGAGAAGGACGCGGCGCTCGAACGGCGGTTCCAGCAGGTGTACTGCGGGCAGCCGTCCGTCGAGGACGCCGTGAGCATTTTGAGAGGGTTGAGGGAAAGGTATGAGCTCCATCACGGGGTCAGGATCTCGGACGGGGCGCTGGTGGCCGCGGCGGTGTTGAGTGCGAGGTATATTACAGAGAGATTCTTGCCTGATAAAGGTATGTTGGTTATTGTGAGTGAGTTTTGGGTTGATTGATGTGCGTGTAATGATGTGAGGATGGCTAAAATGCTCTTGAGGGTATTTGGGTGGGTATTCATATTGTAGACTTGGATGTGCATCAAGATTCGTGCAGTCAAATAAAAATAGTGATTTTTAAATATTCCGAGGAGACGGAAACCACTTTGCATGAATCTCGATGCACATCCAATGGATGATAAGTCTAAAGTATGAAAATCCAAATACTCTCAAGAGTATTTTAGCCATCCTCAACTTATATGTATTTCATCATATATGAAATATTTACATGTATTATTATTATTATTTATTTTTATCATTATTATTTTTTTATTATTATTGTTATTGTTATTATTATTGTTTATGAAATATTTACATGTATTATTATTATTATTTTATTAATATTATTATTACTATTTATTATTATTGTTGTTATTTTTTTTATCATTATTATTATTATTATTATTATTATTATTATTATTATTATTATTATTATTTTTATTATTAATTTTTTATTTTTTGTGTTTAGCAATTGATCTTGTGGACGAAGCGGCCGCAAAGTTAAAAATGGAGATAACCTCAAAGCCGATCGAGCTGGACGAAATCGACAGGTCGATCATCAAGCTGGAGATGGAGAAACTATCCCTTAAAAACGAGCACGACAAGGCCTCGAAAGAACGTTTAGAGAAGATCGAAGCCGAGCTGGCGTCTCTCAAGGAGAAACAGAAGCAGCTTTCCGGCCAATGGGAGCACGAGAAGTCTCTCATGACCCGCATTAAATCCATCAAACAAGAGGTTGTTAATATTCAAATTTGTTACAGGAAAAGGGCCTTTTTGCAAAAAAAAAAAACTAATTTTTTATTCAAATTTATTAGATTGATAGAGTGAATCTTGAAATTGAAGCGGCGGAGCGAGAATACGACTTAAACCGAGCAGCGGAACTAAAATACGGGACATTACTCTCGCTCCAAAGACAACTCCAAGAATCCGAGAAAAACCTCTCGGAATTCCAAAATTCCGGAAAATCTCTCCTGCGCGAAGAAGTAACCGACCTCGACATCCAAGAAATCGTCTCCAAGTGGACCGGCATCCCGATTTCCAACCTCCAACAATCCGAGCGCGAAAAACTCCTCTCGCTCGAATCCGTCCTACACAAACGGATCGTCGGCCAGGATCTGGCCGTCCGATCCGTCGCCAACGCGATCCGACGGTCCAGAGCCGGCCTCTCAGATCCGAACCGTCCAATCGCGAGCTTCATGTTCATGGGCCCTACTGGGGTTGGTAAAACAGAACTCGCAAAAGCTCTTGCACAATTTCTATTCGATTCCGAAAATGCGCTCATAAGGATCGACATGAGCGAGTACATGGAGAAGCACGCGGTGTCGCGACTCGTCGGAGCGCCACCTGGCTATATCGGTTACGAAGAAGGAGGACAGTTGACAGAATCCGTCAGAAGACGGCCTTATTCCGTCGTTTTGTTCGACGAGTTAGAAAAGGCGCATCACGACGTTTTTAACGTTTTGTTACAGTTACTGGACGATGGGAGAATTACGGATTCGTTGGGAAGGACGGTGAGTTTTAGTAATTGTGTGGTGATCATGACGAGCAATATTGGGTCGCATTTGATACTTGAGATGTTGAAGAGCGGTGAGGGGGAGAGTAAGGAGGCGGTTTATGAGGTCATGAAGAAACAAGTGGTAGATTTGGCGAGAGAGAGTTTCCGGCCCGAGTTTATGAACCGGATCGACGAGTATATTGTTTTCCAACCCTTGGATACGAAAGAAATCACAAAGATCGTTGAATTACAGGTAATTGAGAAAATCAATCACTTGTTTATATGTTAATATTTGCAAATGAACGAAACATTTAGCTTTTTTTTTTTTTTGGTTTTTTGGTAGTTGGAGCGAGTGAAGGAGAGATTGAGACAGAAGAAGATAAAGCTACAGTATACCAAAGAAGCGATTGAGTTGTTGGGAAGAGTTGGGTTCGATCCGAATTTTGGAGCCCGGCCTGTTAAGAGAGTGATTCAGCAGATGGTGGAGAATGAGGTGGCGGTCGGGGTTTTGAAAGGCGATTTTAAGGAGGATGACTCGGTTTTGCTCGATGTGGAGAGCGATGGGAGGAAGATTGTTATTAGGAAGATTGATGGGGATGTTGGTAAGGAGATGGTTGATAAGGAAATGGTGGTTTAGGATGGTTAGGTTGTGGGTTT
This sequence comes from Juncus effusus, assembly GCA_027726005.1. Lineage (NCBI taxonomy): Eukaryota > Viridiplantae > Streptophyta > Magnoliopsida > Poales > Juncaceae > Juncus > Juncus effusus. Next base: position 1,292,857 of record CM050898.1, read on the forward strand.
TTATGTGGAGATGAGTTGTGTGGTGTTACGTGTTTTTGTGGGTGTGTTTTTTTAGGTTTGTTTGAATAATGAAGTGAGAATGTAGGGTGTAGATACTAGATAAGGAGAGATAAAGAGGGTCGAGATTTCTTGTGTAGGTTTTTGTTTCGTTGAAGTGTGAAACTTGTGGGATTTGTTAAAGAACATTTTGGTGTTTTCTTCTGCAAAATTTGCAAGAACGCTGAAAAGAAAATTGGAAGTTGATTTTTTACAAAAAATGGTCTTAGCAGTTAATTATTTGAAGATAAAAGGATTTTTTTTCTCCTCTTTTATTGTTCTTTCCAAATCAAATTTTGCTTCTCCCTTCAACTTCTGACTTATTGCTGCTAAAAGTCACTGAGCTAGTCAGCTGTTAACTAAATTTATTTCATCATTTTATCTAAACATAAAAGCAGGTCTGCTTGCAAAGTTGATGAATATTGTAAAGCATTAGAATACACAAAAATGTTCCTCCAATTTTCAGCAGAAGGGATTCATGATGCCGAGTTTCAAAATAAAACAATTTTAAAATTTAAATGCCTCAAATATTACATAAACATATATAATCATACAACTGTAATTTTTGAATCCTTGGTACCTGCTAAATTTGAAAATTCTGACTCTGATTTTTAAATTGTATAACTAAAATTGTTTGTGCCTTTTAATTATTTAATTTGACAGAATGCCAAATCTCATATCGATTGAACATAAAATCACTTACAGTACTTGAAAAAATATACAATACATTTTACAAAGAAAAAGAAACTTCTATACATTTGGCAAGAAAAATATTTTTTCTTCAAGTTTTCCCAATTAATTATTTTTATTAAGATTAGTTCTTTTGTAGAATTTTTATTTTTGTTGCATGAGATGGCACAATACTACTGCTTACAAATTTACATGTCGAATATTTAGAATCATGATTATCATGTGTAGAGAAATAAAAGCTATAACAATTGCTTCATCATTTTTTTTCTCAAATTACAGAAAGATCATACTTTCGGTGATTTTTTTTTTCATGCATGAGATTGTTGTGATGCTCCTACCTTTGTTTTTGTATGACATAAATATATGTGCACTTGTTAAATCTTGAAGGCAAGTATCATTTCTTTTCACTTTTAATTCGAGTTGAATATTTTTCATAAAAAAGATGTCACCATTTAAGATATTAGAGATGACCAAATTGCAGGTATAATAATTTAAAAGTTTGAATATAAACAAAATAATGTTCAAGGTTATCCTAAGGCTAAGCCGCAAATTGATATCCAATTCGAGTTTTGTGACTTAAGATTTATGTATTAGACATTTCTCTTTTATCTTGAAAGTAGTACCATTAAACAAAGAAATGTGAATGGGGTTGAAATTAGAAAATACACAATAGGAGAAAATAATATGGTATATGGCTTAAATGTTGACTCTCAACCCATCTCGCCACTTGTTCGAGTAAAATCAGAGAATTCTCAGGTCAAGTAAATGTGGAAGAATTAATAAATTGCTAGTTGTCAACATCTTGAAAACAAGTTATGTGACGAGTATTTGACATGACCGTATATATGGCTTAATCAATAGTAGAATTGAAAACTATATGTTCAAGGTAAAAGGAGAAAATAGTTAGCTAATAGATGTTTAATACAATGACACCAAGTCAGTTTCTTGCAAGTGTAAGAAAAATTTGTTAGCAAATCAAATTAATTTACTTTATGATTTGTCTAAACATAAGTTTCAGTTCCTATAAAGCAATAGAAAGTAGAAATTGTTCAGAATTTTAAAAAGAAATCAACTGTAAATCCGTCTCAAAAATCACAATAACATGCATCAATCTCACAAACTGTAATTTTAAATCAATATAACTGCTGAATTTGAACATATTCTGACTCTGATTTTTTAAGTGTGTAATGTATTGCAACTAATTGCTTGTGCCCATTAATAAACTAATTTGACAAAATCCAAATCTCATACAGACTAAACATCAACTCCAGATCACATTACAAAAGCTGATTAATTAAGCTTGAGTTAGCCTAAAAGATAAACCTGGGAAAAAGAACTGAATTTTCTCAAATGAATACAGATGGGCGGACTGAATTTTTGTAAGGAACCTGTAACTGGAAAAAGGAATTCAGTAAATACAGGGATATGATCAAAACTAAAATGTGAATAAAATTAGAAAAGCTTAACTTTAATTCGAGAACAAGAATCAACTAACAATTGCAATAAGAACCCTAAATAGAAACGGGAAAAGAATTGGCAAGGAAAACCAGAAAAATAATGCAAAAAGAACAACAAAAACGAACCCTAATTTAAATTATCTTCGTACAGAACGACTATAACCTTACTTGCAATGAGAAATCGAAACGCAAACAAAGAACAACAAATCAAGGAAAAAGTTCAGAACAGGAGAAAAATCACAGAAATGGCAAAAAAATTTGGACCATTTCTCGATTTGTGCGTGTCATCCTTGCGCAGGGGCCATGCTAATCTTCTCTGTATCGTTCCAATTTTAACGGATGTCCCCGAAGGGACAATCCTTTGCTGCACTTCCCACTATATAAAGCCTTGAGAATAACTTGAAATAACAGCGGTGGAACTAAATACAAGTATTGTTCCGGCTGTTTAGGCGATGAAGAAAGAAAACGTCCCTTGTTTGTTTGTTTCAGTTTGGGCTTGTAATGAAATAATCTTAGCCCAAAATAATACGGGCTTGTCTGGGCTTGTAGGAATTAAGTTGGGTTTATTGTGTTATGAAATTTAGTGTATATTATTTTTATATCATTTGAAGTTGTTTGGTAGTAAGACGGGCTTGTTTGGGCTGGTAAAAGATTAAGTTACGTTTATTGTCTTATGAAGCTTAGTATATGTTGGTTTATAATGAAATAAATATAGTTTGGAGTTGTTTAGTATGAAAAATGTAGTTTTGTTGGATTTAATTGTTAAAGCGGAGATATCAGATGTTGGATACAAATAAACATTTTAATCATTTGGGGCTGAATTAAAAGGTTTTGGTTGATGTGGAGCCTTGTGTCAATGATTAGGAAGATTAATGCTGATGGTGATGTTAATGATTAGGTTGCTTGATGTTTTCATATAATTCTTTTTAATAAACTAAGATGCACTTTAATTCAAAAAAAAATAAAATAAAAACGCACGGGACAGAGAAAGGAACAAAGTACAAGGGAATGTGTAGATCTTTTGTGTAGTTTTTCTATGGAATTTTTTTTTATAAGTGAAACATTTGGATTTGCACAATAAAGTTCAATAGAAGTGCTATGGTGTAAATGTAAATTGAAAAGACTGTAGGTGTGCTTCAAAAAATAAAAACTGTAGGTGTACAATTTTGAACGTCTAGCATGAAAAATCATGATTAAGATGTGGATAGAAACAAAAAACATATGATGGTTCACAATTTTTCTTTATCAGGGAACAAAAAGGTCACGCTTCCGGTGAATTTGTCGTGCATGAGATTATTGTGTCTCCTATTTACATTTGTTTGTTATATATATAGATGCACGCATTTGTTATATTATAACCATAAGAATGAACTTTTTGTTCTAATTCGATATTTTTCAAGGTTAGCAATACCAGTTAAGGTATCGGAGAAAACTAAGAAATTGCACAGATTTAAACACATGATAATGAGAAGACATGTAGCGAAATGAGAGTAACTATCACAACTAACTTGGGAAATATAGAATGAACATTAAAATAGGTACATGATGAGCTAACTTATATATAGTTTATAAATGCAATAGTGAACACACTTGACACAAGATATAGAGTTATGTTAATTAAATTAATATGGTACTTGCAAGATTTCAATATTAATTTTTTTTTTTTTTTTTTTGAAATGTAGATTTCAATATTAATGATTAGTGCTGGCAAGTTATATGAAAACACACAAAATTCAAACAATAAAAAAATTAGTAAAATATTTTTTTCTTTGTGGCCATTAGCTTGTGTTATATTTTATGTTTTCATCTTATTTGTAACGCAGGATGCACTAGGATAGACCGAGGGGAAAAATTCAAAAGGAAAAAAAAGGCTATTGGAAAGGAAAAGTAACTACCAAAAGACAAACAAATTTTTAACTAAAATAAATAAAGAGAGAAGAAACATTACTATATTCCCATTATAAGGTTCAGATAAAATAAAATTATCCATTTTATTTATTTGTTGGTTTTAGATGTAAATTTTGAGTTTTATGTTATGGAATTTAGTTGAGCTGCTATAAATCTAACTCAAAAATACTGTTGATATGAACATGTGCATACTAGTAAAAATATCATGATAAATTACTTCCACATTTTTCCAATACACAGTGCATAATTCCAGGCCTCTTATTACCCCTTATGTAACTAAATGCAATAAAAGAAAAAGAAAAAAAATTCTCAAATTATATTTTCATTAGATTTATTTTCTAAGTTAACAATTCCATTCCACCTGACTCATCTCATATCCTTTTCAAGTAGTTTTCTTTCCAAATTTCGCAACTGAGACTCCAGTTCTTTTATTCTCTCTTCTTGTCTTTGATTCATAAGTTTGTGTAATTTCCTCTCCAGTTCGTACGGACAAACTCTGTAATCATGATCCATTTCATTCTCTCCATTCTCATCATTTTGTTTCAACTTTGCACCCAAATTTTCACAAAAATCAATCCATTCTTCAGGCATCTTCATTTCAAAAATAAAAAAAATTGTCCATTAAGTAACAATTAACCTAAAAATAACAAATAATAAATAATATATTACCTCAGTCTTTTGTTCTTCTTGGCTGAATGATGGGCCCTCTTCACCAAAATTAAATCTCATTCGCTCAAATTCAATTTCCAGCTCAGCTTCCATTTGATCCATTTTATCACAATTAATAATCAATTTATTTTCACGCTTTATCTGATTACTACTTTCGCTCGAATTGCAACATAAATCAGAAGAAGCAGAAGAGAAGATTTTGTTTTCAAATTCAATTTTGATTTCTTCAAGCAGAGTTTTCATTTCTTTGTGAAGCTCCGACATTTTTTCGTATTCATAATTAGTTTTCGCAAGAAGAAGAAATAACCCGATTCCCATTCCAAGACTAATTTGGGAAGTATCATTTACAGGTTTTGTTACTGTCAAAAAATATACAAAATTAGATTAGTATAGATTAAATAAAATTCAGGAATTGCTTTTTTGGATTTCGACACTGGTTTGTATCAGTATATACAACGTATTTGAAATTATTTCATCAATTCTCTGTTTAATTCACATCATGTAATGTTATGTAATATAATGTAACTAACACCAACAAATAAATTAAAATTATAATATAGTACAAAATTATAAATTTGCAAAACCTGAATTAGAAACAGAATTCTTCTGAGAGAGCTCTTGAATCATCACATCCTCCTTCTCCTTATCTACAACCTTTTTACTCTTCTTTGATTTTCTTCCAAACAATGCAGACCGGATCAATCTTCCCAGACCCGGATCCGATTTAGAATCCGAATTCAGAACGGTCGGTGACTCAGTGAGGATTTTATTTGTTTCCAGTAATAATTCATCGTCACTATCTAAAAGAAAATCCGAAAGCCTCCTCTGTTCTTGGTTCTTATTCTGCCCCTCCATTGTTAAACTCTGGGGGGGGGGGGGGGGGGTGTGTGTGTGTGTGTGTTTGTGTTTGTGTGTGTGTGTGTGAGAAAGAGAGAGAGAGAGGGATTTCTCTATGAAAAATTTGGGCTCCATTAATTGGGTACAAGCGTTACACTAAAGATACTTGTGTGAACCTTGTCTATAATTATCTAATTTAATTTCTTTTCTTCTTTGCTTCAAAGATTGATAGATGGTTCCAAGTAAATTCGAGACCAAGTCCAAATGCAAAATAATAGTTCTATAGATTTGAACGGGACCCGCCAAACTCGTTATGGATTACTATTAACAAGGGACAAATATTTACAATCTTTAATTTTTCATGAAAAGACAAATAATAATTGCAAGAGTTCCTTTTCAAAGAATGCTATTTTGTAAACTTTCTTTTTTTTTAGAAAAAGTTGCATAACCTGAAGTGCTCCAACCACCGAAAAAAGGAACTAAAAAACACACAAGTGCACCAAATTAGAAAAAAAAAATTGCAAATATTTTCTTTATTTCCTTACTTTTTGATGGATAGAAAATTAATTTTGAAACATGAGATAACAAAGTGGTCGTGCCGGAGTGGTTATCGGGCATGACTAGAAATCATGTGGGCTTTGCCCGCGCAGGTTCGAATCCTGCCGACCACGCTTTTTCTTTTTCTTTTTTAATTAAGTTTTCTTTTTTTTTCAAGTTCAGATTGAGCTAATTTGAGTATGTAGTTGGGGTCATGTGGGCTGAAGACATAGTCCACTCAGGTAATTTTATACAGCCTAATGTACTACTTCTCTGGGCCTTCATTTTTTAATTTTGTGGAAAGAAAAAGGCCTACAGATAGTATCTATCTACTGTTAAGTCAATTAAACAAGGTCTTTGATTCAGTTCAATCTAATTCTACTGTAAAAGTCAATTTACAAGCTCTTTGATTTAATTCAAATAGTCTTCTTTGATTTAATTCAAATAGTCTTCTTCGTGTGTTTCGTCTCATGTCATGTTGCAGAAACTATTGAATAAAACAAAAACATGATGACCAAAAATACCAAACCGTCACCGGTCTTGGTTCTTTTACTTTTCTCAATGTAACAAATGAAAGAAAACAAACAAGATGGTTGAGAAGTAATGGAATGTGTGCTACAGTTTTCTCAAGGCAAGATTCTAAAATTTGACCGTTGAAAGGAATAGGAGAAATAATCCCCACACGTGCGAAGACTCTTACAAGTTTGATGCCTTGAGACCTGGCGGCTCAACTCAAGTGTTACATCTCACAGAAAAATGTATTGACTTGTGCAATATACAAAGCCACATTAAAATGAGTTTTTTTTAATTAGTAAATGAGACACTGTTTAGAATCGATTTTGTATCGATAGACTGCAAAATCGAATTGTGCTGGGTGGGTCAGGCGATGTTGACAGTAGCGGGTTTCAGTTCGAGGATCGATATTCAAAATGTTCCAGTAATATATTTAAGTGCCTTAACTACTATATTTAATGATCATTGAAAATTTGCGAAAAACAAATCAAGAAATAGTCTCAAGACGATGATGGAGAAGAAAGAAGAAGAAGACGCATGACAAGGGACCATCGTTGACTAAGTTGTGCATCATTAAACCTAATAAAGGACCTAGATCTAAGATGCAGTCAAATTTTCTGCTTCATATCACTATCGTCCATGCATTGAATCAACTGATTCAATTCTAATAACTATGGTAGGAATTAGCAAAGGATCTTAGAGGTAAGATGTAGTCAAGATATTGGTATTTATTTTTAATTATCAAGTCATTGAATGAAATCAAACAACTTGACTATTTGGAACAGCCTAAAGAAAATTCAACCAAAAATTGAAGAAAAATCATCGGTTCATTTGGAGAAGGTGATATCTGGAGATAGTCCCCCTAAAATGAATTTTTCTTGGCAGGTGAGACTAAGAATCTTGATTCTTGACAATAAAGTACATATTTGAAAGTTTACAATATTATTAACTTGATGGATTTAAAGTTTTAAACAATTAGAACTGTAACTTGAATTTGAGGTTAGTATCTCAAATTAGCGGTCAACTTTGCTGAATATTTTGCTAACTATCTCACTCATTCTTTGGGCTCATGAATAAACATTGTATGAGACTCAAAATTCCGTGAAGGGAAATGTTTTGCATCTCACGTAATCTGCTTCTATTAAACACCGCCTTATCTCCTTTTATGTGCTTATTATATCTTCTATACATCTATTGTGCATTTTAGAGTGTCCATTACACTTGTTTGTCATTATAAATTTATGAATGATGATACATGGTTTTGAGCTTCAAAAACAAATTGATAATATATGTTCTTATATGTACATTATACATGTTCTTCATGTACCACTTCAAACTAATCAGAAGTAGTTTGGTTGATTTTTCTCCTTATGCTAGAGAAATGGTCATGATAAGGTAAGCACTTGAATCACCCTTAAATTATTGCACGTATATCAAGACCAGGTAAAAGGAGTAAAAAATTTGATATAGCAGCCAACAAAACCTAATTTGATAACAAAATCCAATTTTGCTTGTGTTGCAAAACTTTTACCTCTTGATCAAAATATAAAATGAAAGAATAAAGCCATTTAAATCAGTTGAGAAGTTAGAATTTTCAAATTCACTTAGATGAGAGAATTACACAAAAATAGAGAGGATAGGGCCTGAAATTCAAATTAAATTATATTCAAAAGGCAACTTTTTTTTTTTTGAATGAATTGAGGAGGGTTCAAACATCCCTCACCCAATGGTTGGATTAGATAAATAATAGTTCTTATTACAAAACCAGTCGGTCACTTGTGGACGTAAGTACATCATAAATCCTACAGGAAGCGAGGTGTTCCCTTAAATCTTCAATCAAGCCAATAAAACCTTACAAGATCACAAGCCCACAAGTGACCTAAAAGAGAAAAGGATAAGCAGAAAAAGTCGATATCTCGGAATAGCCTTTGACACCTCTCTTTCCAAAGCTCAAATAGGAAGAATATGAGAGGTGCTACCTCCGTCCCTCTAAAAATTCAAAGGCAATTTTGTCAATTTCAATAACAAGTTTGTCAATTTCAAATTAAATTCAAATTAATGACTAAAATTGAAATGCTCAACCTGAATTTCAATAACAATTTCACAAGATTTTGAAGTCAACAATTAATTAACATGACAAAGACAAACAATTCCTCAAATCAATAAAACAAACACTGATTTTCCTTCAAAAAAAATATATTGATTTTTATGAAATACATATACAATTTCCAACGTCTTAAAACCATCTAACTAATTAATCACAGGACTGTTTATCTGATATCCAGCTCCCCCAATTCAATTCTTTCAGTTACACTTAAACATGATACTGATTCTAATTCCGATTCCAATTCTGATTTTCTTGTAAGTTCTCTTATTACAAAATAGCGATTTTCCGCCTTTTTCAGAAAATTAGTTTTTCAATCACTACAACCTAGTCGAGCTCCTCCCTTTCAAATCCAAGAAAATCTTGATTAGGCTACTGATGTATAATCTAGTCGGTTGATTTCACTGAATAAAACACAAGAATCTGGAATTCCAAATCTGAAACCTTGATCTTTTCAAAAAAAAGAAAAAACTCTAAATAAAAATATTCCTCGAATCCTTAAATCTTCTACTTAGGAGGTGACAAATGAAGAATTTGACCAGAAATGGCGGCGGCCAAAGCGTTTTTAAAACTCGGGTCCTTTGTTAAAGATAATGCCATTTGTTCGACCAGACTCTTCCTCAAATTATCTTGTGGATCAGACTCGAGTCGGGTTGGGTCCGGTCTGACTAGCTCAACGGTCAAATTATTGTTGTTGTTGTTATTACTTGGAATAGGGGGTTTTGAATTTGGTTTGTTGATTGCATTATTAGTATTATTTGAGGTGTTTATTTGGCCTTCTTGCTGAGGTGGCAGGCTGTGAGTGTGCTCTCCTTCATATGTTGCCACTAGAACTGACATGTCATCAGCACTTCTTTGCACCTGATTTAATTTAGTATAACTCTTTGTTAGATGTGTAACTAAAAGAGAAATATGTTGTGATTTCGTGGTTTAATTATTTCATGATATGTTATGAAATTTTCAAATTTTATTAAATTGAAATTATGTTTACCTTCTTTTTAACTGGACAAGTTGGTGCAAAAGAGCATCTAAAATAAGCTCTTGGGCAAGGATTATCTTTAGTCACTTTCTGTCCGTACTTTCTCCATTGATATCCATCTTTCACAACCTAAATAAAAAAAAAAGTCTAAAAATTAATATCAAATTCAAAAGTTTAATAAGAAAAAATCTCAAAACATGCAAATCGTTGAATAACTTACAAGGCTCATATCAGAAGGATCGGCACGAACACATTTCTTTGAAATTTTCGGCTTACAGTCTTCTCTTATCCGCTTAAAGGATTCTTGATTTTCGCTAGACGTGCATTCCATTTGATCCGAAATAAAATTGTTTGAATTTCCGATTATCTGCGGATTTTTTGAAGGTGCAAATTCATTTACAACGACCGTCTCAGTCCTCTCTGAGCTTTCTTCACTCTTTCTCTTTCTAGAGGGAGAAACCGAGCCACCTTCTGATGAAGAAGTGCGATTTTGAACCAATTCACACATTTGACTTTGCAACAACTTGTAATTTTCTATCATTGTTTTGAGCGATTCGCGTAAAAATTGATTTTCTTGATTTATCTTGTTGTACTCCATCTCTAGATCCACAGTCTGAAATCAATTTCAATATATTTTGTAAGTAAAACTCATAGTTTTTTTTTTTTTTTTTTTTTTGAGAAATTTCAGAGAGGGCTTAGAATCCCCCTTCAAATTGATTCATTAAAAGAAAAACTCATAGTTAAACATGTTTTGATGTTTTATGTCGAAGCTAAAAATCATAAGAAAACCTCACCTCATGCTTTGGAACTAGGAAGTTCTCTTCTACTATTTGAATGGGTCTAACTGTGAGAAGCTCTTTCTTCTGATCAAAACAAGAAAAAGAAAGATCAATAAGATGTGGAAACAAATATTCTTTCACTAAATTCTTTGAAGTGTTCACAATATATACGAAAACTCATTTTGTACTTACGGGAGGTTCAATCGGAGCGACGCGAGCCGGGCCCATATTCAGTTCCAAATCGAGCGATAAGTGATTAATATTCCATGTTGAATCCATGAGTAAACGAAGAAAAGGAAAGAAGACTTAAGCTCTCTTTTCTTTTATGTACTTATTGTAGTTCTTGTTTTTCTTTCTGTGAATCGAAGGAGGGAAGGAAGAAATGAATGAGAGGGTGGAGGTCATGTAAGAGAGGTATATATAAAGACTGATAAAGAAAGAAAAAGAAGGAAGAACAAGAAAAGAAAGTTCCTTCTGTATTGAAACATGAGGGAATTATTAGAGGGAACCCAAATCGATCCTATCCATTTTATCAACTGGAGTCTGAAGTAACATTTTAACTGAAGGAATTGGTATTTAAATGGTGACTGGTGATACCATTTTAATTATAATGGAGAGAATGGTGTTGTCGGCTATTAATTTCTACTAAAAAGTCAAATAAAGAGGGAGGTGTTTAGTCAAGCAATGCGACGCGCAAGAGACAACCAAATCAACACTTCGAGATATCTAATCGAATAAAAGAAAAAAAAATGTTTGAAAATTTTGGGAGTTATTGACAATGAGAAATTTTTGTTGGTGACTTGTTATAGGGATTATGTGTGAAGTGTGAGAGTGGATTTGGGATAAGAGGAGGTTAATTAGTGAATGAAGGAATTTTTTTGAAGGTAAGGGCACAGAGAAAGGACTGCCTTGACTTTGTCCTTTTGATTTCTTGACCTTCTTTTCTTCTTTTTTTTGGTTCTTTTTATCTGCTTATTTTATTTTACCATTGTTAGCTCATGCCCTTGGTTATACACTAAGTCTTCATGTTGTAATTTTTTTTTTGAAATGATTTTTTTTTTGAAATAAAATTAGAAAAATCGAAAAAATCTATTTACTCCAAACCTTAAAACAAACTTGGGACATTACAAAAATATGTTGAACTCAAAATAAATTCTCAAATTGTAAAATGTTTAAAACCCAAATGGGACTTCTCTTTGGATATTGTAAAATTCAACAAGAAGTTGCCCCTACGTACTAGAATATATAGGTAGTCTAATTAGTAGGATGTTGGTAAGCATCCATAATAGAAGAAGACAATTTGATATCATGTACTTGGGAATTTTTTCTCTCATGATAGAATACGTTTTTATCTCTTTAGTACATTTTTAATATCAATATACATGTCTTGTGAATATTAGTGTTCGTTTTCATGTAAAAGTTTTTTTTTGATTTTATACGGAGGAGCCATGTCCCATATCTATTTAAAAAAAGAAGCTGATACTGTATGACGGGTACTGTAGCGACTCTATAGCGACGGTATATAAAACTGAAAAAAAAAATATAAATTGAAAACAAACAGTACATAAAAAATTCATTCGATAATACATTATATATTTTAAAAAATAAAAACAGTATATAAAAACATATAAACTGAAAACAAACAGTATATAAAAATTCATTCGGTTAACAGTATATATTTTAAAAAATGAAAACAATATATAGCGTATATAGAAATGCGAGAAAATAATATATAATTTCAATCCGTCGCTACAGAGTCGCTACAATACCCTGTCGTGATTTCCCATTTCCCTTAAAAAAAAAGATTTTTAACAAGTTTTAAACAAATAACATTTAGGTTAGTGGAAGATGCCTAATCACTCATACTATAAAAGCTTTGACCCTTCTAATGATAAAAGTAATATCATGTTTCAACTACATCAAAAAATTTGGAATCATCTCTTTTCAATATGGCAGACCTCCATGTTAATGGTCTATATATTTTTGGGGACGACGGAGAAAGCTTCTAGGAGATGAAGTGAAAAACAATGATATCATACTCATGGCAGATTGTTGGATATTATAGAAGGAGAGAAACAATATAATTTTAAACCAGAATCCACGGTCTTATTTCCTTCTGTCGGAAATGAATTTTGACGCCAGAAGCTCATTTACTTTTTGTTAATTTTTGTCTTGTATATTTTTCTTTTCTATTTTCTTTTCTCTTTTTCTTTCTTCTTGACTTTCAGAAACTCTATAATATGTTTTCTTTTTGGTAATGATATTTAAGAAGGATTAGGAGAAGAAAATAAATATTTAGGAAATATTTGGAGGATGGAAGGAGGTAGCTTATTTCCATCTTTGTATCGTTAGTTTAGGTTATTTTCATATTGTATCTTTAATTTAGGCAGTTTATATTTTGGTAATTAGTCAAGACTCTACTATATAAAGAGGCCTAAACCTATTGTAATGGTATCTAAATTCTTACAATGTAGTCTCTCAATTGATTATACGATGTCTCTCTTTTTCTCTAGTTATTTCTCTCATGAGTTCTCTTTAATTCTCTATATCAATATTCTCTCTATTATCCTAACAAATTGGTACCAGAGCTATGTTACGATAATTTTTGTGCTTCCGCAATTCAAGTATACCGCTTTGTATCATCATGATTTCAAGTGCGGTTACGTCGATCAAATTCAATATTGACAAATACGGTGGTACGGTGAGTTTCGCACTTTGGTAAGTGCGGATGGAGGAGATGAAGAGCATTGTCTGGGAGATGATGGATAATAGAGCACTCTCAACAATTCAGTTATGTTCGAGCAAGTCGACTCTTCAAGATACTACAGCAGCCGGCGCATTAAAGAAGTTAGAAGGCATCTACATGCAGAAATTGATTACGAACCGGTTATGTTTGAAGCAACGATTCCACTATTTGAAAATGACAGAAGGTATGTACGTTAAGTTCCACGTTTTGGGAGATATCTGTTTTTTTAATGATTTGGGGATACTCGGTATTAAGATGGATGAAGAGGATCAAAAGGTGGTGTTGTTGTGCACGCTGTCAAGTCGTATAATGGGTTTAAGGAGACCATGCTTCATACCAGGGAATCGTCTACTGCTGAGGATGTCAAGAGTAACTTATTAGTCAAGTCTGACATTGACTATGACTTGTTCATGGCTAGAAGTAGTCATCAAGAGGTTGAATTGTTTGTGGAGAGGAGGAGACGTATGGAGAGAAATTCAAGTTCAGAGAAGACTCATTCGCAATTCAAGTACAAAAATTTGACATGCAACTATTGCAAGGAGACGAGGGACATTAATGCCGACTGTTACAAGCTCTAAAAAGAACAGAAGGCAGATAGTGGTGTTCTCTCGGAAGAAGATAACGTAGTTGATTCCGGTAAGGTTGAGGTGCTTGTTTGTGGCGAATGGGAAGGAGAGTGTGGAGAAGAATTGGGTTGTGGGTTCGGGTCATTCAAATCAGATGACCCCGAATCGAGAGTGGTTCACCACATATGAGGCGTCTAGTAGAGATGTTCTGTTAGGAGACGATCATCTATGTTGCGTTGTCGGTGTTGGTACATTTGAGATCAAAAATGCAAGACGGGGTTGTCCATTTGATTAAGATGCAGGATGAGGTTGTCCATTTAATCAAGATGCAAGACCGGGTTGTCCATTTGATCTCATTAGGCGTTCTCGGAGATATCGGTTGCAAGTTTCGATGTGAAGGTAGAGTCCTCAAGGTATCTAGATGGGCTCTTACATTGATGAAGGCTAGAATGACCGGTGTGTTATATATTCTGGAAGTCCAGAGTACCGGAAAGTTATTTCGGGAAGTTGGCGCAGTTTTAGGCTCGTTCGTCGTCGCCTTCTCTATCTCAGTTAAAAGGTCATAGTTTATGATTGGATGCGGGGTGATAATTTTGAGCGCGAGGGATCTACGGTGTATTTTTTTTTCTTCTTTAAAAAATTATAATTCTTAATGAAATATTTTATTTCTCATGTTAAAATCATCAAATATAAATTTGTTGGAATTTTCTTTTTATTTTGAGTTCCATATTGTTATGGTTCCAATTTTTTACGCTAAAATATGTGAATATAGACTATATAAATGAAGATGTACAAAAATGATATGCTCATTAACTTATACCTTATATCCTATTTTTTCATCTCTCTTTGAGCATTCTCAAGAGACCTATTTGAAATCTTAGCTTTTCATTTAAATTATTAACATAATATCACATAATGACATATTGTTATGATTCCAATTTCATTTTTTCTTGATAAAATATATGAATATAGACTATCTAAAAGAACATGTAATAAAATGGTAAGCTCATTTACTCTTATCATATTCTTTTACCCCTCTATGAAAATTCTCAAGAGAACTATTATCAATTTTCTCTCCGCCGTCGAATCAAAATATTGATCAAATATTAGCTTTTAATTTAAATTATTATCATAATATCACATGATTAGTTAGATTAATGTTCAGTGTTATATCTCCGTTATGTGAGAACTATCATCTCAAACAAAATTTCAGAATATTGAAAACTATATTATATTACTTAATGTTTTAAGGGTTTCATAATAACATATTTGTAATCCATACAATTTTAACATATAAAAAAATAAGAAAACTAGTCGTGACAATTTTTTTAAGAAAATGAGTAATATTATATTTTTCTATGTAGTATACATATTTTTTCCATATATATAATATTAAATATAATTATTATTTTTTATTTTTTTAAAGTTAATAATCTATAATTTAATTTTATGCAGTTTCAACTAAAATCTTCGAAATAAATTATCTTACATTTTTTTTATCTCATTCAACTAAGCCTGATTAATACTTAATTTATTTTTCTAATATAATATGTCAAAACATAATGACATAAGAAAATCAAAGACAACAATTTTGAATTCTCATATATTATTATGTATTATGGACTCACAAACATTAATTTTGAATTTTCATAATTGCAATTTATACATTATTAGATTGAAATAACTATTAAAATTAAAATACCCGCTGCGAAGCGCAAGGATTATCCTAGTTCATGTATTAATTCATAATTCATTTCTTAGACTATTCCTTATTTTGCACCATTGCAATAGGAATAAAACTTCTTAATCCTATCAGTAAAGTAATGAAGTTTTTGGTACGTAAAGAACAACTACTTAGTAAATTAAGAAATTCTTCCATAAAGTTTTTTGAGATAAATTCTTCCATAAAGTTGACTTGAAGTCAATGCTTCAGAACCGACATGAGAAGTCTTCCAAAACCGTCCGATTTGAATTTTGAACCCATCATCTCTATCCATCTTTTCTTCATTTCTTTCTCCTTATGATCTTCCTTTCATTTCATTTTTTTTCTTTTTCTTAAAAGAAAACTTCTCAAAGCAAAAAACAAAAATTCTCCAAAGTTTGATATTTCAATGCCGCCCCACTAACTTATGTACGTGTCCCTTTCTAATTGGTTGGCTATTTCTTTCGTGCTACACGTGCTGACTAGATTTATTATATTTTATCCTACATTTTTTTTGTTAAAAAGCCCTTGAAGATAAAAGAATTGGAAAGAAGGACGACTCGTGACTCCATGAGGAAGTCGTGCATGATTACGCACGTGAATATTTTGAGCATTTCTTTATGTTGCTTGGTTGGAAACTTTACCCAAATAATGAAATTGAAATTTTTATGCTCTAGTGCTTGGGCCATTTTTAACATAATTAATCAAATCTTGTCTAAATGATTAAAACGTGTGACACGCCAGCTTATGTACAATAATGAGATGTGAAACTCATGTGCTTTGTCTTAATCCAAATTAATATTTGTTTTGGTCCTTTTGGATGTACATTGTGTTTCCATAACACAGTACATTAAAATCATCTCTCTTACAATAACATTAGTTTCCATAACACAATCATTTCTTATAATATATTTGTGTTGGTTCAACCAATAAAGAATCTAAGGACAGGAACAGGTCACGACCTTAAGAAATTTAGTGTATTCGGGAATTTTTTTTTATACTGTATTATAAGTATCATATAATTTATAGACAGCTCCAAAAATAACAATAGCATTAGCATAACACGGATATATATTTATGGACCTCTTATGAAATATAGCTAATTGCCTACTGGGATTCTATCAAATAAAAATTAAAGTAGTACATGGAGTTTATTAAAGTAGTACATAGAGTTTCTAAAAGTCAAGAAGAAAGAAAAAGAGAAAAGAAAATAGAAAAGAAAAATATACAAGACAAAAATTAGCAAAAAGTAAATGAGTTTCTGGCGTCAAAATTCATTTCCGACAGAAGGAAATAAGACCGTGAATTCTGGTTTGAAATGTTAGGGTAATAGAGAGAATATTGATATAGAGATTAAAGAGAACTCATGAAAGAAATAACTAGAGAAGAAGAGAAACATCGTATAATTAATTGAGAGACTACATTATAATAATTTGGATATCATTACAATAGGTTTAAGCCTCTTTATATAGTAGAGACTTGACTAATTACCAAAATATAAACTGCCTAAATAAAAGATACAATATGAAAATAACCTAAATTAACGATACAAAGATGGAAATAAGCTACCTCTTTCCATCCTCCAAATATTTCCTAAATATTTATTTCCTTCTTCTAATCCTTCCTAAATATCATTAAAAAAAGAAAACATATTATGGTGAAATATCGAGGCATACATAACAATCTCCACCTTGACTCGAAAACTCATCCTTGTTACATAGTCGTAAAAACGACTATCCAAAATGAGCTCCTCCTTAATAGCAGCAATCCACTTTGCCGCTTCACACGAGACTACTACCTCCTTGTATCGAGGACTCGCCAAAGTTCAGTTCGTTGACCACAGCCAAACAATACACAAAATTGAAGTATCTGTACCTCATAGGAGATCCAACACGATCCCTTACCAAAGCACCTTCCCGACTTGCCTTAACCAATGCATCATCTTCATAATGAGAGTCATAATAATGCTCCAAGTTAGGTCGAGTAACTTGACCTTGTTGACCGGGAACTGCAAACTCCACCTCCTTCCTGACCGTCACAATCTTCTTAATAGCCAGATCAGACACTTGCTTCCTTGTCTGTAACATAACCGACTCAAAAGTTGTGTCTCTCAAAATAAGGTGTCCCAGTACTGGACACGGCAAACAACACGCCTTCACACCTGAAGCGTATCTAAGAAGAAAATATTTCTTCTCCTCATACTCGAGTTTCCATTTAACGACTTGTGCATAAACGGGATATCCAAATACCTGCAATGTCGAGTAATTCATCTGTTTACCGACCAAACATTTGTTGGTGCCTTGCACCAAATTGCTGTATTCGTAGAACGGTTGACCAGCCACCAAGTAGTATTAGTGACTTCTACCCAGAACTTCTCGCCTGAACCCGCCCCAAAAACATGACCGTGCCTTCTCGAGTAGTTTTCGATCAGCCACGCCATTATGTTGTCGAGAACGAACAACCATGCAATGTTGAACAATCCTTATAAAATGATCACAAATTTATCCCTACAAATCCAAATAGATATCGTCCAAAATTTCCTTCGTGCGATGAATGACTGTACTAAAGCTGAGTCTCCTCCATTTGCCACAAATATAATCTTCACAAAACTCATGCTTTCCGGTATTCTGGCCACACAGTAGATCCCTCATGCTGAAAACTGTCACCCCACATCCAATCGTAAACCCTGACCTTCTAACTGAGGCAGAGAAGGCGACGACAAACGAGCCTAAAATTGCACCAACTTCTCGAAACAACTTTCCGGTACTCTGGACTTCCATAATATAATACACAGGTAATATTTTAATGAGTAAACTCTTCATTAACTATTAGTACATGTGATATTATGGTAATAATTTAAATGAAAAGCTAAGATTTCAAAAACTTTGATCCAACGGCCGAGATAAAATTGACAATAGATATCTTGAGAATGCTCAAAGAGAGATAAAAAAATAAGATATAAGGTATAAGTTAATGAGCATATCATTTTTGTACATCTTCATTTATATAGTCTATATTTACATATTTAGCGGAAAAAAAAACTGGAACCATAACAATATGAAACTCAAAATAAAGAGAAAATTCCAACAAATTTATATGATAGTTCTCATGTAATTGGAGATATAACACAAAACATTAATCTAACTGACCATGTGATATTTTGGTAATAATTTAAATGAAAAACTAAGATTTGAAAAAAAATTGATCTAACGGCCGAGAGAAAATTGATTATAGATCTCTTGAGAATGCTTAAATGGAGATGAAAAATAAGGTATAAGGTATAACTTAATGAGCATATTATTTTTTTACTTGTTCTTTTATATAGTTTTTATTCACATATTTTAGCAAAAAAATAATTAAATTAGAACCATAACAATATGGAACTCAAAATAAAGAGAAAATTCCAACAAATTTATATTTGATGATTTTAACATGAGAAATAAAATATTTCATTAAGAATTATAATTTTTTAAAGAAGAAAATAAAAATTATTTATATTTTAATGAGTGAATTCTTCATTAACTATTAGTATTAATAATTGAACATAACTTTGAACTATGATTCATTTAAGCCATCTGATTAAGATCCGATGGTCATAAACAAATTTACAACGGTTCTCACTAAATCGGGAATGGAACACAAAATACCAATTCAACCAATCATATGATTATGTTTTAATAACCACAAATATGCTGCCATAAAATATCAATAAATTTGAGAGCATGAATGGCTAAGATTTGACAAAAAAATTGATCGAACGGTGAAGATAAAAGTGATGATGTGGCATCTTGAGGAGGCTCAAAAGTAGGTGGAAAATAAGGGGTTGAGGTTAATTCGCTAATTTAAAAATGAATACAATTAGCATGTATAATTTACTTACGCGAGTAATTTTTATTTTTTTCCCCCTCGGTAACTATATAACCCGCTTTTAATTTTGTTATGAATTTAATTGCATTGCCCACAATGTTTTTGGCAATACTTTTGTTTCAAAATTTGGTGCAAAATTGACCAGTTTGTCCCTACAAAACAAAAAATTGACCAAATTGAGATCATGCATGATGCAAATTGCTAATTCTTCCTCAGAACAAGGAACAAAAGAATAGGGGCAAGTTAATTAGTTTCCAATTGGAGAATCCAAATTGTAAACTTGGATGAGTTTCAAGTCAAATTGAAAAGACAGATGTGAATTTGAAAGATGTAAAGTCAAATGAGGAGACTCAAATGGCGGCTGTTGCATTTTTTTTTCTTTCTTCTTTTCTCACCGCCAAATTCACGTCTCTTTATTTCTCTTTTACGTTTAGTAATATAACATTATTGTATTTTTTTTTAACAGTAATATTATGTTGTATGTTTATTGTGTTATAGTTTAAGAAATAATTAAACCCAGTAATTTGGTATTTATTATGATACAATAGAAAAGGTTGCTAGCCCAAGCACAGCCGGCAAAACATCTTATGGAAAAAGGCGAAGGCAATACATCTTATAGAAAATGGCGATGTCCCAAATTCGATTTCCGCCCAATATAATTTTATTTAGTAAAGTCTATCAATCCATATATGGATTCGATCTTAAAAAAAATATCGCATTCAGTTTTTTATTCAAATTAATTAAATTTTTGATAACAAGTATATGTATTTTCTATGTCACTAAATTATTTAAAGTGTAAACTAATAAAATTTGTTTTAGACTTTTAGTTTATATTGTCTAAATCTTTTCTTTTTTTTGAGATAAACACACGATCAATGAGTTATTAGATTTGTTAAATATAGAACTAAATATATTCATCATGATTTAAATTTGGGTCTTTTCCTTCTCCACCAAAATTAACAGACTATCTTACCATTTTAGTTAATAAGCTTCGGCTATATTATCTAAATCTTAAACTAGAAGAATTTAAGTATGAATATAGCAAATAATTATATTAGTAAATGACTAAAAATAATACATTAGTTCAAAATTGAGAGGGATGGAACTACAAAATGATGTGATGGTGGGGTCACATAGGCTTGAATTCAAGATAGTTGAAGTCAAAAGGTTAGTTAGATAAATACATATGCATGATTCTCACACAAAAACTTGTACCTAAAGAGAGAAAATAATGAGGAAAAAATACCTTGACGAACACTGCTAGACCAAACATCAAGCAAGAAAAAATATGCCATGCCATGACATCACTGCATTTTGTCTAGTCTTCCAGCCCCTTTTATGCCAGTTTTTCTTTTTCATTTAACAGATGTATATATTTGATTTGACTTGAGGTCGGCTCCTCGTGAATTTAGCCAATGTCTGTTCCATTATAGATCAAATTATTCATTATAGGTCAAATTATCTACTGATTCGTTGCAACAAAATAATTTCCACTTACTTCAAAACATATTTACAATCATAATAAACCCCTATAATTATATATCTAAATAACCTTAAAAAAAATTATATATCTAAATAACTTTCCCATGACCTGATTCATCCAATCATTATTCTCTCATTGACCAGATAACAACTGCATAAAAATGAGAAATAAAGGACTTATTTATACATCCTTAATTAATACTTACCCTCAGGCCTCAGTCATCGACTCATCATCAACAATGGTTAATTAACATAAACAAACTAGCCATTAGCCAATGGAGGAGTCAAGAGCAGTCAAGTCAAGCCCAAGTCTCCTCAAAACTTAAATAAAGCAGATATAATCGTGTTAAATAAGCACACGGCGCCTCCAGAGCTACAGCTGCATCTGTTCACAATGTCACCGTCCGGTCCAGATTCATTCCAGCTCTGTCTGTCCCGTTCAGGTCCAGCCAGTGGCAGTGCCCAAGTCCACGTCAACGTGCTTCTTAATCTTCCCCACGTGTTTCTTTTTCCACCGGACATCACTCCCTGTGGTCTTCTGTGCAGCCATTCACTGACATGTAGGACCCGCGACTTAAATAATTAAATTGGGCTACTTTTTTTTTTTTTTTTAAGGTTGGACGGCGAAAAGCCGGCCAACAATTCCATCGAACAAAATAAAAAGAGTTACAAAGTTTTAATAAAAAGAGATACATACATAAAATTAACTAAGATCATCACCCAAAAGAAAGAAAAAGAAATAGAAATTCTTAGTTTCGTTGCCACAAGTCTGTTTGCTAAAGAGGGCACCACACACGCTTCTGCCGCGTAGATGAATATGCCAAGAGGAGGAACACCGTCGAGAAGGATCCTTGTCGAGAAGGATCCTTGCCGAGAGAGAGGCCATTGGTATCAACGAGACAGCTAGGATTTCCAGTCAGGAATTTGACGCTTCCTGTCTAGTTAAGAGACTCAACATCACCTTTGAAATCCAGAAGAGAGAGTTGAATGGAGCATCATCATCCAAGGTTGGCGTTTTACGATACCAGAGAAGTGGTCTGAGGGAGAATGCAGAAACCGCTCTCTACGATTATCAGCAAATCTCTACATAGATCTAGAAGAGCGACGGCGATATCAAGATTAAGGGTTCGGCCATCCAAACAACTCCGAGGAACCAAGGCTTGGGACCTAAGGTTTCAGGCACAACTGACAATGTAGGGGTGTCGTACTTGCCATCCATAAAGAAGGGGATAATTGGGCTTCTTGTTTGGGCCTAGAATAGGCCTTTGGGCTTGAATAACATGCGGTTTATATGGTACGACGGTGAACGGCGTGCATGGAAATGTTTTAACTGGATCTCTCTCTTTCTGTGTATTGTTCGCTCGAGTAGCTTCTTCTGACTGTTTCTTCTTCTTCTTCTTCTTCTTCTTCTTCCCTCGTAAAACCCTAGAAGTAGGAGGAGGGAATCACCGGAGATATTCTTCGCGAGTTCTGAGGGTTTGAATTAGTGGTGAAATGGCGAACATGGAGGAGGAGGATTTGGAGAAGGCGGTGCATGCGTACTTGAAGAAGAAAGGGTTCAGGTTGGCTGAGCTGGCTCTTCAGGAGGAGAAGACTCGCCTCGCTTCTGATAGGTAAACCGATTGATTGGTTGGTTTTTGTTAATTTTGAGTGTGTGTGGTTTTTGAATTTGTAGACTTCATTTTTGGCGGAATTTCAGAGGAAAGGAAGTTCTTTTTGGATGTAAAATGGCGTTGGGTTACTAATTTGATTGAAATGGTTTCAGTTTATACAAATAATTTATCTCAGTTTACTTCATTTAGCCTTTTGAATTGACCACCAATTCGAAGTAAAAAAGAACTGTAGCAATGTGAATTAATTTACCAGGACTTAACTTTTGGGGTTTTCAATTTGATTGAAGTGGTTAGGAAAAATAAACTTTTATGTGAATTTTTACATCTTACTGTGTTTTAATTAGAAGTACTGTTTTTGACAGAGCCACAGATGCGACAAAATATTATGACGGTTATGGTAAAGTAAGAGCATGGGCATACAGTTCACTTGATTCTTATAAGGTAAAATAGTTCAATAGTTAGTTAGTTCTATGCTTACATATCACATCATTTATGCAAATTTGAAAAATATATTTCTTTCATGAAAAATACAGCATGAATTGCTCCGTGTACTTTATCCGGTTTTCATACACTGCTTCATGGATCTGATTGCTCAAGGCCATATGAAAGAAGGTATATTATTAATTTATTAATTAATATTTTTCATCGAAATAAATTTGTAGAGAACTTTTATTTATTGATTGATTTGTTGAATAAAATTACGCAGCAAGAACATTTTTTCAATCATTTAGAGGCGATCATGAAATGATGCATTTGAGAGACCTTCAAAAGTTAGAAGGCATTCTTTCTCCTTCACATTTAGAGGTTATATTTATATAAATAAATATAAAATTCAGTTTATTATTATTTTGTATTTTTTAATTTTTTTTAATTTGTGATTTGTGTTTTGATATGTTTAGGAGAATGAATTGGCTCGAGTTCTGAGGCATAGCAAGGTCAAAATCAAATTATGTCAGGTTCATATCTATTCTATACTTTATTATTTATCACATTTTTATAAACATGAAATCTAAATTAATATATTTTAATTTAATTTTTTCCTGATTAAAGTATTCATACGAACTGCTTCTCCAATTCCTGCGGAAAACACAATGCCTCGCAATACTTGGTGTAATTAATGAGCATATAAACTTTGAAGGTACCCTCTCCTTTATTTCATTATTAAATTATAAATAAATAAATTTCCACTTATGACATCACAATCCTGTATTTTTTGAAATTTTTTCACAGTAAATCCAGGTCAGCCCGCTTCAATTTCTGACGATTCTGACGCGGTCTTGTTAGTAGGCAACAGTCATGACTTAGCTAAACAAATTAATCAAAAGGAAATTCACTGGGGTGTAAGTTTTTCACTCAAACCCTCTTATATTTACATATTTACGCATTACTTTTATTTTTTTTTTATATTTTGAAATTTATTTTGAATTAGTTGCTTGAGGATTCGGTTGAAGAGCGAATGGAAAAATCTCTTTCAGAAAATGACAAAATGGACATCGATGGCAATAAAGAAACAGACCCTGACGAATCGAAGGTCTTATTATGACTTTTTGTATTATTATAATTGTAATAAATGAGATACTGATCTTTGATGTTTTCGTAATTATCAGAAAAAGCAGGGCGGGAATGTGAATAAAAAATCGAAAAAGGACAAGTTAGTTGGTGCAGTTGGAAAGTCAGTACGGTCTGAGTCCAGCACGGTTTCTGTTGCTCCTCGCGTTAAACCTGAACTCACTTTGCCTCAAATGTATTTTTAATTTTAAATAAACAAGTATTTAATAATATATAATTATATTCAAACATGTTTATGTACGTATTTTGTTAATTTTTTTAACTTATTTTAATATTAGGCCGCAAGAAGTGGAGCAGTCGATTTTGGAGGATATAAGAAACAGAGCGCAGTTGAGTAGCTTGGCGCTGCCATCTGTCAGTTTCTACACGTTTCTTAATACACATAATGGGTATTTTTAATTTTTAAATAAATGAATAAATGCACTTAATACATTTTATATCAGCAGCTTGATTTGAGCTATATATGTTTATTTACCATTTTTAGGCTGAACTGTTCGTCCATATCACATGATGGATCGTTGGTCGCTGGCGGTTTCTCCGATTCTTCTTTGAAGGTATTATAATAATTACTGTTTGAATTTTTTTTTAAATAAAATACGTTGCATTTTTATTTATTTTTAACTCCTTTTGTTATTTATCAGGTTTGGGACATGGCAAGGATCGGTCAACCAGCTACTAAATCATGTCAGCACAATTTCACCTTTTTTCTCAAATATATGTTAATTTATTCATATTATCAATAGTTTTATTGATATTATTAACATTTCGCAGCGAATCCGCAAGGTGAAAATGGATTGATGCAAAATGTGCATTTAATGGGGTCTGACGAGGCGAAAAGGCCTTACACGCTCTACCAAGGCCACTCCGGCCCCGTTCATTCCGCCACATTCAGCCCTTTAGGGGATTTCATGCTCTCTTCTTCTTCCGACTCCACAAGTAAAAATTAAATAAATAGATAATAAAAAAAGAAAAAGAGAAATTGGAAACTAGTGTTTTGATTTGAATGGTTTTATTTTGTGCAGTTAGATTGTGGAGTACGAAGCTGAACGCGAATCTGGCGTGCTACAAGGGTCATAACTACCCCGTCTGGGACGTTCAGGTACCTTCATGATATATTAAATAACTTTATGTATCTCTCATGACATATTCATGAAATAAAGTATTATACAAAATATGTTTATCTGTTTTGAAACAGTTCAGTCCGATGGGGCATTATTTCGCGAGCGCGTCTCACGACAGAACGGCGCGAATATGGTCGATGGAACGGATCCAGCCTCTCCGAATCCTCGCCGGCCATCTCACCGACGTCGACGTAATAATTTATTTATTTTATTATTATTTAATTAATTAATTAATTATTTGTTTTTTTTAGTGAGTTATCTTTTGTAATTATACATAAACAAATCATCTTTAACTACATTTTCCGAATAAGAAAGAGGTAATTTATTGTTTATGTTATATTATTTGAATAAATTAGATCTTTATTTATTTGAATAAGTTATGTTTTATTATAATGAGTAATTTTTTTTACACTATTAGAGTAAAATAAAAAGGTGTAATTCAACCATTCTTTTTGAAAAACTAATGGCAGAGCCTCAGAGGGGATCTAATTATTATTAATTATTTATGAGTCTTAAAAATTAATTTAGTTTTGTAAGGCAGTGTGTGCAGTGGCATCCGAACTGCAACTACGTAGTGACGGGGTCGAGCGACAAGACGGTGCGTCTGTGGGACGTGCAGTCGGGGGAGTGCGTGCGCATGTTCGTGGGGCACCGCGGCATGGTCCTCTCCCTCGCCGTCTCCCCCGACGGCCGCTTCATGGCCTCCGGCGACGAGGACGGCACCGTCCTCCTCTGGGATCTCTCCTCCGCCCGATCCGTCTCCCCTCTCTTAGGCCACAGCTCCTCCGTCTGGTCCCTCGCTTTCAGGTATGTCGGTTGGTTGTTTTGGTTTCATTTGGGGGTTTAGGTTGGTTAGGATACTTGGTTGTAAGTATCGTGTATATTATTTCTGTTTTGGTTTAGTTGTGAAGGGACGTTGCTTGCGTCAGGATCTGCAGATTGTATGGTCAAATTGTGGGACGTTACTTCCAGCACTAAAGCTCTCAAAATGGACGAATCGTAAGAATTTCTTTTCTATTTATTATTATTTTTTTCATTCTTTTTGGGTGAAAGATAAAGTCATGCTAAATTCATGTGCAGTAAACCTGGTTCTAGTTCTACAAGCAGACTTAGGCTTCTTAAGGCTCTGCCGACCAAATCAACTCCTGTTTATTCTTTACGAGTAAGTAATAATATATTAATTAAATATTTTGTTTTTATCTATATTATTTATACTTTTTAAATACTTATTTTGAAGAGCTAATTTAATTCGTTTGATTTTGTGCAGTTTTCGCGAAGAAATCTCTTATTTGCATCTGGCGCACTCTCTGTAGGCTCTTAACGTTTTCTTGTCATTTATTTAGAATTAATTGTTTAATTAATGTTTCGAATTTATTTACGTGAACTTCTAGACTTTAGTGTTGTCTTTTGTGATGTATATGTTGTATTTCCCTTCGTTTTGTGAAACACTAAAATTGTGTAAAATGAAACATCCATGCATTTTTACATACAAATCCAAATTCGTACTAGATCTAATGTAGGTTTAAAAGCCATCATTCATCAGAAAAAACAAAATGATAATGATATGATATGATGTTACTGAACTGGACCACATTTAATACATGAATCAGGCAAAATTTGTTAATTGATAAGGAATGTGTAAAAACTAGTACGGGATATCTGTGTCTGGGATTTTCCTCCTCTGTTTATAATGTAAATTTGATTTTATTTGATGTGGACCAAAAGTGAATTGGATTATAATGTGAAGAAGGCTGGCATTTGGATAATAGAAGCTGGATCTGAATTGATTAGTTTGTCAGAGGAGTTGTTTTGATTAGGTACAAAAGTAGCATATGACATGTAGGAAATAAAGATAAAAAAAAAGTAAATGTTAATATTAATTAATTCGGTGGGAGTTAATAATGTGGGTATAGCCCATAGTTGAATTAGGTGACGTGGTCCCAAATCTGTCACGGGTGTTTGCATGAAGAATTTATGCGTTTCATCATTTGAATTTTCAAACCTAAGTTTTGTCTTGTAAGTTTGTAACAATCTTTAATCACGGATTTATCAACTGTTTTTTTTAATGCGGATGGATGATAAATCAGATGTTAAATACATGTCCAAAAAAGAAGAAAACTGAAAAAATTGACAAGGGTTGCGCGAAACACTTTTCTTTATCTACAGAGCCAACAAATTGGAACTTCAGTTAGTAATTCTAAGAACTAATTAGAACTGCAAATTAAAGTGCATTTGTTCTATTCTTTAAGATATATAGCATATTTATGTACTTAGAATATAAGAGTTGGAATTCTAATTTGATGAAGGGTGATGGCTAGGTATACTAAAGAAACCGCAATTTTTTTAGCTTTTATTACATTTGAAATTTTAAGCATTAATTAAAATTGTTAAATTTATATTTTACAGACACAGGAATATAATTCATATTGCATTTTTCGGCTAATCATCATTAATTGTATTATATTAGATGGAAACCACCCAGGTTCGAGCAATGCACTGGGTGGAAACGACCCAGGTTCGAACCCCTAAAAAAAAATATGAGGAAATCGGCATTTGTAGACAAAATTGACTAATGCCATAGAATAGAATCCAACCTTGGTTTTTTTTTTAATGTTTTTTTTTCATATAAAGGTATATCAGGAGTCAAAGTCATTTGTTTTGTTTATAGACATATTGCATTATTGTGTCACCTCGGGCACAATCTTTCGAAAAAAAATATTGCATTATTGTGGGGCATGTCAAAAACCATAGGTCGACCTTGACTTCACCAAGTCCTTGTTAAGACTCATCTTGTTCTTGTTTAGTACATTATCTTCTTTTGTTTTGTGAGGATATATTGCATTATAACTACAAATTGACAGTATACCCTACTTCATCTTGCATAACATGTTTTCATATACTCAAGTTGGAAAAAAATTTAAACCGTAACGTTACCAAAACGTAGACCTCAAAAAAAAAAAAAATAGTACAAACATGTTTGTATATACATGTAGTAAAAGAAGAAACATTATATTTCACCAAGGATCATTAATATTTTCAAGAAGAGGATAAAAAAAGAAGATAGGAAAACACAAAAGAATTATTTTAAAATTATATGTATTCTATAGTTAGACCAACCCTAAAATTGTTCAGTGGTTCACAAGCTATTAAAAGATTTTATGCCACAGTGAACCGGACTCAACAGAATCCCAACAACACGATAATAACAACTTTTAAAAGATTAATTTTCCAATAAAAACTAATAATGATATGAAATATTGTAAAAAGAGACCAAGTCAAATATAGTGCTATTTTTAATGGTGCATGCATGATTCCTCCACTCTAAAAAAAGAGGGTTGATTCAAGCATGAAACATTGTATTTCCTTCAAAAAAAAAAAAGCATGAAACATTGTACGATTCCCCCAATAACATTTGCTCCTTGGACTTTTCTCCCCCGAAAAAAATATGTGGTCCCAAGAGGAGAGGAAAACCTAGAAATAAGAAAAAGCAATAGCAGAATAATGAATGATGCTATTCATCTCCGAATCCAACTCTCATGTATTTATGTGAATAACCACTAAAAAAAAGTTTTCATAGTACTTCATACCTATCACATGAAAAATGTTGTTACCCAAAGTTTAATTAACAATTATTATCACTAATCTATTATAGCGAAAAATATTCTTTATATTACTCATCATTAAGACTTTTTGTAACAGTATGTAAAGCTAATAATACATTTATATATATAATATTGTTTTATGTATTTAACTTAGGTTTCATTCAGATGCGTCATATCGTATATAATAAATGTATGTACTTATGTTATGAAATATCAAATAAATATATAATTCGTTATCACAATTTGAAATACTAGAATTTGCTCATGAAAATAAAATAATCAAAACTTCTACTTCTAATTAACCAGTTCTTTATAAATTGTTGACTCAACAATTTTATTTTCTAAAAATACTTTATTTTGACATATATAACATACTACTTGAAGTTACTATGTGAAAATATACTATTTTTCAAAATAATCTATATACTAGTCAAATATACACGTTGAAAGTTTATCTAAATGATTAATTAATGATTTCTCGATTATAAAGATTCAACAATGTATGAGATTATATATTACTAATTAATATATCTTTTTTTAGGAAGAACTACAAGCGATTGCTTAATTTTTGTTATCTTTTAACTCAATTTTGCTAAACGCGGGATTCGAACCGCTCATCTATGGAAAGATGAGAGATGAGGCTAATGCCTTTACCACTAGACTATTCTAGTGGCGGTTACAAAGAGAAATTTTAAACTGTGCAATAAATTAATATACCTCGTTAATTTAAACAAGAAATATATTTTATTTTAAAAAATAACGCAAACATTACGAAATAAAACTAGAATACTCTGAATTGAACACATAAAACAGAAGATTTATACTAAAATATGTGATTAGTATACATGTTGCTAAGTGGATATAGGAGAGGTAGACCCACCCCCACCCCCACCCACCCACACCCCCCCCCCCCCCCCCCCCCCCCCCAACACACACACAACAAACCAAAAAAAAAAAGTAAAATATTAAATCAAGTTCTTAAGATTTGAATCTGGTTCGGAAGTAAGGACAAAACATTATCTAGATTATAGATTTCATTCAATCTCACACCATTATATATCTTCCCCAAAATTCAATTAGGCCATCAAACTTCTTTTTTATTATATCATAGCTATAGTCTTCATTTCTTTATTATATTATATCTATAGTCTTGATTTTTTATTATATTATAGCTATAGTCTTCATTGTTTTCACAAAAATTGACATGAAAAAAAAAACAAAGAACTATACACTGATAAAGTAACTCCTAACATACAAAAAATTAATTCCTAATATACCCCTCCATGAAGAGTTTTGTAATGAAATTTTCAAATTAAAACAACCATATATATTGCCTTTCTCTCTCTCTTCTAAATACAATTTCAAGAAAAAAAAATACCTTCTAACTGTAGTTTTCACCATATAACACGAGGAGAGAGAGAAAGAGAGAGAGAGGTAGTGCATGGCTTGACGACTCGCCGGTGATCTCTCCGGTGACTGCCATCACGAGTTCTTCCCACTGATAATTTATCAATTTCGTGAAATTAACACATTTTTTAGCAAAAATCTAAGTTCAGTTTCTTTTTTTTTTGCGTTCAGTTGAAGTAGAGCAAAGATGAGGGGATTTTCATGGTTGATCAAAGAAATTTTTTTAAAGATATTAAATTTATTACTTTCTTTCTTTTAATTAGTATTTTATATTTTTCGTCTTTTATTAATTTTTATGTTTTGTTATTTTTCTATTTCTGTTTTCACTAGTAAATCGTAACATATTGTTTATTTTTCTTTCTAATAATTATCAATAAATTTACACATGCATATATTCATGCTTGTATTAAATTCTAAATATTTTTAAAATTCTCTAATTACAATATCCTAAAACTATACAAACATTTTAATCATTGCATAGTAAACAATAATCAATAAAATTTATAATTTGAAAATACAAAACCGAGAAGTATGTACGTATAAAAGGTAAGTTTTCACATTTATTTCACTCAATTTTCTAAATGCTCAAGATAACGTAATTTTTGAGTAAGAAGTGACTAACATGTTAAATTACTAAACGAACTACAATAAACCTAAGGCGGCCAAAGCTTGCTAGCTGATCAAATGGTTAAGCACCCCTAAACTTTGGAGAGAGACACCAAGTTTTTGAATTTCAGCAAATACATTTAATATTATTTAGTAAGTTTTTCAACTTTTGATGGTGAGTTTGAATTAAAAAATAAAATTAAGATGGAATTTAAAATTTTATTTTTATTAGATGACGTGAGATTTAGAATTCCATACATACTTAATTAGAAAAAGAAATAAAGTCTCATTTTGTCCCCTCAATTGTTCAAACGGCTCATTTTTAGTTTCTCAACATTTTATCAGTCCAATTTTAGTCCTTTAACTATTTAATAAATTTATTTTTTGTTATTCCATTCGTTAAGTACTTACTTGTCCGCTAAATTTGATACGTAAGCAATAACGTGTCATATATTCTTGACAAATAAGTAATGCCGTGTTAATTTTTACCAAAGTTGCAAATAACGTTTAGCGGTGTGTTGTGTTTAGGATTTTCATGTAGCGAATTGTGTATTGCATATAGCTCAGATGTTGCGGAGATACATTTTTATACTGGCTAATATGTATAAATATTTTTCCCTATATACCACTACATAATATATGCACTACAAAATCTGAAAGAAGAAATATGCAACAATAAAATATAATTAATATTAAAATATTAACAATAAAAGTTTGAAATGTTCTTGCCAAAAGTTACATGTCCAAAATCAAAATATGCTTAATATTAAAATATTAAAATACAACATATATATCCATTAAAAAAAATCCATTCAAAAAATCAATTAAAAAAAAATCCATCAAAAACGCTATTCTGACCGCTACACGGCAACATACACACGCAACACCGCTATTGCGGACTGCTTCACCGCTAAATCATCGAAAAACGCAACACCGCAACAAAACCGCTGCGCGCAGCGTTTAGCTTCTAGAAACTGCTATAGCGCCGCTATTGCGTCGCTACAGACCGCTATTTGCAACACTGATTTTTACAAAAAAATAAAAATAAATAAACATGCACAAAAAGATATATATTTTCTAATAAAAAAATATTTTAAGGAAAAAGGGAAATTAAGAATTTTTTTAATTTTTTTCAAAGATTTGTCACATCATAATTGCCATGTAGGAATATGTGTCAACAATATATGGCACGTCATTACTTGCATGTTAAATTTAACGGACACGTAAATACTTAACGAATGGAAGAATAAAAAATACATCTATTAAATAGTTGAGAGGCTAAAACTGAATCAATAAAAAGTCGAGGGGCAAAAAAAGAGCCATTTAAATAGTTGATGGTAGTGGCGGCCCTTTGGATAGGCGATCGAAGTCATCACTTTGGGCCTCAAAATTATTTATATATAATCTAAGCTATAATATTAAAGAAAAATCATAACCCAGCAGACATATTATTTTTGCACTAAATTACAAAAGAGTCAACATATAAATACTTTATTTTACAAATCTGTCTCACTTAAATTTGGTGGCTCTAATACGAAATAAAAGAAATCACCATATTTACTCTATCTGACTTGGAAATTGAAATTTCATTTTCTTTATCACTTCTGTCATTACTAATTATTATTATTTTTTTTTGATGGAAAATCATTCTTAATAAGTACAAACTTCTGTCCTAATAAAATACTATCACTAGATTGGGTTGCATATTAGTCCGTCAATTGAATTAAAAGGAGTACACGGCAAGAGAAAAAAACGTCTGCTTTGCAATCTATTTATCCCTTTCTTTTTCTTCTGAAGGTTTATATGATACTTTATATATTTATCTTCTTTCAAATTTGTTGTTCTTCAAAAAATATTACAATAATTTTATATATGATTTATTTTTATTATAATAGTTAACACAATTATTAATTATAGAAAATTTTATTGTAGTCATGTTGGTTAAAAAAAAATTTTTGTCTGGACATGAAAAAGAAAAAAAGGCCTTAAATAAACTCGCTTTGGATCGTGATAGCACAGGACCGGCTTTGGTTGATGGGGGTAAATTGGATTTTTCTCTTAGAAAAATAATTTGAAAATCAAGTTATCCTAAGATATTTAAGATTTTTGTTTGAGGCAAGCTTGAGGAGATATTTAAGATTTTTATTAGGGTTAGATATAAAAGGACCATATAAAACAGTATATTCTTAACAAGTAAACTAATACTGACCTGCCGTGCATCACGGCAGATGCACGGCAGAGGCAGTCACATCCCTCGTAACGCGCACACCGACGGAGAGCCTTTACTTTCTCAATTTCTTTCTTTACCAGATTCAGACTAAGGTAAAGCCACGTCATCCTAAGTCACATCTATGTGTACCTCTTTGTGGAACCCCTGGCGTCATTTTATCCAATCATAATTCGACAACACGTGTACCGCAAATGAATGATTAGTCACTAATCTGACCTACAACTACAGGTGACATTTGTTTATTGGTATTGGTATGGTTACATGGGAATGACCAACTTGGGATGTTGATGAATGTGGATATTTTACTTTGTTTTTGTTTGATACGAAGAATGAGAATAGGAGGTTAATGAGAGTATATTATTCTCAAGCTTGCATTACAAAATATATATATATATATATATATATATATATATATATATATATATATATAAAATATATTAGTGATTTCATTATTTTTAAAAATTGATAGGTAAGCTATACTTAATACTATACAATGATATTTATTTGAATTGTGTTTCTGGCTATATCAATGAAATTTTTTTTTATAAATAAATTAGCATCGTGTCATATGTTTATCTAGTTAACTTTGAAAAAAAATATAATAATAATTGTTTGGGAAATTAAGTTGACAACAATACATGTAATTCTATGTTATCAGTGTCATTATTGATTTCTAAGTACAACCTAAGTAGCATTATCACAAAAATAAATTATATCAGAAATATAATGTTAAGGAGATGAAAACACCAAATTTAATTATAAATGGTTATTTATATCTGATTTAATCAATATATATATATATATATATATATATATATATATATATATATATATATATATATATCAATAGTTTAAATTGCGATACAGCGGTCCATAGCGTTTGAGCTTTTTTTTGTAGCGGATCGCGGGTAGCGGCCGCTATTGCGCCACTACGACCTCATAGCGGGGAAATTCCATCTTGTATACTTATAACAAAATTTTCAATATAAAAATCAAAATCAAAACCACCATAAATAAAGATATTATAATAATCCATAATTAAACATGTACCACACAAAATTCATTGTCCGCATTTAAACATGCGACATAAAATAAACATATGAAAACTTAATTATCTAAAATAAACACACAAATACTTAATTATCCAAAATAAATATTAATACTTAAACTAATTATTTACTCTTCGGATGAAGAGAAATTAACATTCATTATTTCATCATCATTGGATGAACATGATAAATCAACTTCATCATTTTAGAAATGTAGGATTTGGATTTATCATTTTTTTTGTCTTTATCATTTTTTTTGTCTTCATTTGCCTATGGAGAAAGAAATGTGTTTTATTTTTTTTGGGTTTGGGTTTATTTACTTATTGGGTTTGGATTTAATTACTTATTGATTGGGTTCGGGTTAATGAATTTCGGGTCTAAATAAAAAAAACACTATCCAAATCTATAGCGCCGCTTTTTTCCGCTATTTCAACCGCAATAGCGCCTGTAGCGGCGAAAATGCTATTGTTGCTATAATTTCATCGTGAGTCGCGTTTATGGGTCATTTCCGCAATTGCGCCGCTATTTAAAACACTTATATATATATATATATATATATATATATATATATATATATATATATATATATATATATATATTTTTTTTTTTTTTTTTTTTTTATTTTTTTTTTTTGAAAGTGTAGCCAAATAGGCTACATTAGATTTTCATTAAATATATAGGAAGTTGCTACATAGATGAGGCAAAATAAAAACCAATTGCAAATACAATCCTTAGAGCATGCTTCTAAACTTATCGTTCTAAAAATGAAAACTAAAATCTCTTTAGTCTTTTTGGATTTCCAAATCAGTCCCTTTGTACTAGTCATATTTCCGCCTCGTACCATATTTTCGCCTCATACTGTATCAGCCATGAAATTGGTAACAAATTACCTCCAAACATACCTCGAATCTGTCACAAAACAGACTCGAAACGCATCTCCAAAAGAAGCTAGGAAATCGTCTCAAAACAACCGAGAAAACATCCCCTTTTCGCTGCCTAATTCTGCCACAAATCCAGTCCGAATTCTTCCAGTATCAGTCTCGTACCAGTCACAAAAGCAGCACCAAATCGCCTCAAAATATAACTCGAATTTGTATCAAAACAGAATTGATATGCAACTCCAAAAGTACCTTGGCTGCCAACGCAAACAATGTGTTCGACCAAATACTTGTATGTGCTAGAGAAAACTGAACAACGGCCTTGCGAGTTGCTATGGTTTGTGTCGGCTGTGCATGCGAGCTCAGAGATATCTCGTGAGATGATACTAATGAGAGATCTCGTGTGTGCGGATATAGCGATTTCAGAGAGATCTCGCACGATTTCAAATAGATCTCGTGTGACCAAATCTAGGGTTTGTGCCGGTTTGAGCGGGTCGTATTTGCAACATGGCGCCGATATGGAGGTCATGGTTGGCTAAAATTAATCAATCTATATTATATCTAAGATACAACATAAAGGTAATAAATATCTTGTCTCTCAATATCCATTGGAAAGGAATTGTTTAAAATAAACAATGAATATATATATATATATATATATATATATATATATATATATATATATATTCTCATATATTTATATAGGTATGACATATGAGAACATACTTAATCATTTTAATTTAATATAATAAATTATGGTTGACGATCCACATTTTTGATACAACACAAAATACGGGATTCCTCATGTGCTGGCTGTATTTTATTTTAGCTATCTATTGTTTTGATATGATATTATTTTTTAGTATTCTAAAAATACTATACATGTAATGCAAATAATATATAATAATAATAATAATAATAATAATAATAATAATTTATAAAAATACTAATGAAAATGGTAAAAGAATATGTAAATTTTAAAACATGTAAAAATTAGGGAAATTTTTCAAAAACCCCTAACTTTTTTGAATATTATCAAAAACCCCTTATATTTTTAGATTACTTCTTTTAGTCCCTCTAAATTACAATGAATTTTTCTTTTACTCCCTCCTAATGTTAAACTTAACATTCCATCCAACCAAGTTTTATATAGACCAAAATGCCCCTCTTCAAAACTATTTTTTTATATTTTATTTGTACATTCTAAGATAACAAATAAAATAAATAAAGGAGAATTAAGAAATAAACAAAATCATGAAAAGTAACTATAGGATAAAATAGTGTTTTTAGATACAACAAAATAATATTATACATAAAATAAAAAATACTTTACGTAATAAAAATCATAAAAAATAAAAAATATTTTATATTTAATAAAAAATATTTCTCATAATAAAAAATCATTACATATATAAAAATAGTATTTTTTTCATAAATACAAATAAAGGAGAATCAAACTATAGAGAATAATATTATATACGTAAATAAAATAATATTTTATTAAAAAATAGAGAAAATAATATTTTACCTATTAATTTTTTATATTAGTTATAATTTTGAAGATACATGATGGCAATGATATGTATTCCTGTTAAAATTGATCCACAACATATTCAAAACATACATATTACATCCGTACGGTTGAAATTTGAATTTTCACTTTTTATAACCAATGTATGCATACGTAAATAAAATAAGGCAGGTACTTACGTATGTATTTTAGTCCCCCCCTCTCTATATGTATATACTATTTATGTGTAATTATATAATAAATTATAGAATGAAGAGGGTATTTTGGTCTAAAAAAAGTTTACCACTTTATATGTTAGATTTAATCTTCATAGGGGGCTAGAAAATAATTGAAACAACTTTATAGGGATTAAAAGAGGGAATCTAAAAAGTTAGTTTTTTTTTGATAATATTCAAAAAAGTTAGGGAGTTTTTGAAAAATTTCCCTAAAAATTATATAAAATATTGTATAATTATTTCGAAACAATATATAAATATTACAAAAATATTATAAATATTACAAGAATATATTATACAATATATAAAAATAATAAAATAATATATAACATGCAAGTCCATATCCTCCAATTTGATTCGAAGCTTAGTCCAAATCACCGAAATCATAACCTGACCCCAAATCAACCCTATAGCCGTATCGTTATTGGAAATAAAAGAAATAATCGTAATCATGATACATCAAAGATTATTGAATAAGCTCATCTTTATGGTACATCAAAAGTTAATAAAAAAACTCATAATTCTTTTTTAAGAACCTATTGTTGCTTATATCTTAAAAAAATATCGTATTTACATATTGTCATAAGACCACCCAAAGAAAATAAAAATAAAATATAAAGAAGAACTACTTCCCCCTTTCAAAAATATCCCACAAGAATGATCCTTTAAGCCCTAGCCGTTAGCCGTTGTCCCATAAAAACTCATAATTAACAAATCAAATATTGAAAATCTTGCTAAATTTTGCTAGCTCAAGCGGTAAAATACTTTAGAGGTTTTGGAGAGATTCTAATTTCGATTTCGGCAAACACAATTTTGCGTATCATATATTTAGCCAGTCTATCAACTCAAAAATTGTAGTTTCGGTCTCAAAAAAATAATCTTGGAAATCTTCTCAAAACAAAACTAGGGTTAGTTGCCTTATTGGGGATTAAATTGATGTTTCATAGCAAAACTAAATCTTGATAGCAAAAGTAAAACTCTCTAGTCGTTTACCACCACCCAGTTGTCCGGTTACTTCTCTTCTCTTCCCCCTTTATTTATTTCGATTCATCAATGGAGCCATAGAATTTCGGCATCATCACAATTCACAAAACATTGACAGAGAAACAAAGGAAGGCCGAAAGAGAGAGACAGAGAGAGAAACAACCAAAAACTATCAATTCCTTCCTCCCCCCCTTTATCAGATCTGAGACAAATTGACAAAATATTTAGGAAAAAAAGAAAGAGAATTGAGAAAGTAAAGGGGGAATTATTTATCTTCGTTTCTTCTGAAAAATGGTGGTTGACAGAAGAGAGTGAGCACACAACGGCAATCGGTACAATGGTGTGTGCCGTTCCCTTGCGTGCTCACTCCTCTCTCTGTCATCCTCCTTTCGAAGATTAGTTTGAATTTGAATTGGGTCTCACAATTTCAACCAGTTCAATTCAATCTGAATTGATTGTTTGTGAACCAAATCACATGCAATGAAGAAATTAAAACAACCCTTTTGTCTCAGCTTTCTTTTTATCCACTTGTTAATAAAAAAAGAGGGAGACATGAATTGAAAAACTGAGAAAAGAGAGACAAAGATTCAAGGAAAAGGCGACACGCGTGGTTGTTTTCTCATCCATATCTCTTTGTCTGATTATTTTGGGTTTTTTATTTTGTGAGTTTTTTTATTTTGTGAGCTTTTCAATCAATCTGTCAAGCACGGGGTTTGAGGAGGGAAATGATAGGAGTACTTGACCAAGTTTATCGGATTTGAATTCTATTTTTTTTTTCTTTTCAATTCAATTTGCCTAGCTCGATCTAATTTGGGAAAACAATTTGTGGATAAAACCGAATTAAAACAATTTAAGGAGGAAAATAAGAGGGTTAATTAGTTGATATGATAGCACAAAAGATTGTGTGTGTGTATTGGAACTGTATTTGTATTCGTATCTGTGTACTGTTTCTGTTTCCAAGATAGAAGAGACGCTACAGTTTGACTAGTCTTCTTCCTACTTCTCCTCCTTTGTCTTCCTCCTCTTTCTTTTTCTTTCTTCTTCTTCTTCTTCTTCTTGTTTTTTTCTTCTGTTCTTTTTTTCCTTCTTCATTTTGGCATGTAGGTGAAGACAAATCTCACGGAACTACTGATTGGTAGTGAAGGAAATTGGAGCACTGAGATTGGTGGAAAGCATCTGCTCGAGTTGTTGTGAATCGTACACTTGACCAAGTTAAACTGTAAGCTCTCTCTCTCACACACAGTACAGTATCTGGAGTTTTTAGCTGAAAACATCAGTCTTTTTTAATTCTCAGATTAAATTTAGTTTTTTTTCCTAGATCATGGCACTGTTTAATGGGATACAGATTATATGCTAAAAGATACATCCTAGAGCAGGCCTAAATGGCAAATGTAAGTACCATAATAGCTCTTTTGATCTTTCCTACGTTTTTTTCCCCATCTCTCTCTCTCTCTACCTACTTCCTTTCTTCTTTCTCCCATAAGAGCTGGAGTTCTTTAGCTTAAAACTCAATTTTTTCGAACTCTCAGATTTAGTTTTTTTTTTATTTCTCCAGATCATGGTACTGCTTTCATGGGATCAATATATACTAAAAGATTTCCTTCAAAAAAATATATGCTAAAAGATACAACCTACAGCTCATAAATCCTAATGGCAAATGTAAGTACCTTTATAATTGTTCTTTTCTTAATATTTTTTGTTTCCATCTCTTTCTCTCTCTCACATACACACACATTTGTTTCCTTTAATCAACAAATTTCTCATTTTAAAACGAGAAACTGAGAAAAATCATCAAAAACTTACCTTTTTTTTTTGCATCTACAGTTCCAGAAATGGAATTTTTTTATGAATTTTGAGTGTCCTTGATTTTATCCATATTTGGGTAGTTTCTCTCTCGCACATGAACCTTATTTGTTGCTAGATTGGTGGGTACCAACTGTACCAGTGTCCCACACTGATAGTTTCTCTCTTTTTCATAAAGCTGTCACAATTCATGATGCATTACACTGTAAAAACCTCTGAACTTTTAGATGTGTGTGAATCCGTGTTTTGTCACACACACTCACTCACTCACTCACACACAAAACATGTTTTTTGTGCATTTGGAATATGGTGCTAATTGATTCATTTCTCTTTGATTAATTCTTTTTTACTTCAAAAACTTGTCAGAGTTAGTGCATTTTGTAATTAATTTGATTCTTTCTGCTTTTAACATCTGAAATTTGAGGATTTCTTGGCATTTTCTGCTAGGTATGATCAAATTTATATTATTATAAATAAATAGAAAGGATATTTGAAAGCTAGATAGCAAATATGAATTTTTCTTTTCATTACTGTGTATATAATTTCGTTTTAGTAGAATCTCATAAAATCATAAGATATATAATTAGTTTCAAATGGGCCTCATGTTTTGATTCTGCAAACCTAGTTTTCTCTATAATTGTGCTATTTACTATTGATTTAAGTTTTATTAAAGGTTTTGTGTATATGATGTAGTTGTCGTTTTAGTTAGAACTGATTGGTCCTTAAAGATACGTGGTCCATGTGAATAGAGAAATTAATTTATCTTCTACTTCCTAAGGGCCATCTTTCGGGAAAAAAATAATTTATTTGTACTTGCTCGATTTAAAACCTATAGGCTAAAAATAAAAAGAAATACTATCATGAGACGAGGATTCAACATGTTTTGTAGTAATGAGTCATAAAAAAGTCAATAATAAACTAATTCTTTCGATTTGTCCAATTCATAAAAGGTCAAATAAAATGGTGGTCGGAAAATTAACTTTTTCTATGGTCAATTGGGCAATTAATCAATGTATTCAATGATCAATTGGGCAGTTTGTTTTTAATTATTTATGTTAACAATTTTCCTTTGATTACGTTGGTTTTTGGGCATTTCTAGAATAAACAAATTATGATCCTAATTAAAGGAAAATTCGCTTTCAAATTATATACCATTAGAGTCTAGTATATTGGCTTTCAGTATCTTTGATTTGATAAATTTTGTATGTTGCTTTTTTTTTTTGAAGTAGAAATTTTGTATGTTGCTTAATGTCATGCAATTATTATCGATCTTTCATCAGTCAATTAAGATTTTGTAGCTTAATATCTAAATTAAATTACTGATAATTAAACTAGTAAAGTTATACGAGTTCTTTGTCAAATTGTTTTAAATTACAAATCAAGATTTCTGTTTAAATTTGCTAGGTGAAAAAATTATGGTTTATGGTGTTTGAATGTTAATCTTTTGAGTGCACAAGATCTAAATCATTGTATATTTCTAATCCAACATAATATTCTTAAACTAGAAAGATGAGTAAAATATAGACAATTAAAATTCTGATTTTCCAATATTCAGATCATACATTTCATCACAAATTTATTAGTTATGCCCAAAGAAAAAACTAAGTATGCGGTTTGTATGTCCTTAGACATCTCTCACAATAAATCAACTATTATTAGAATAATATCTCACTTTTTTGTTTGTTTTGCAGATTGAAAATAAAATTTATGAGTAATTATTTTAATCTTCAAAGTTTACTGGCTAATTCTTAATTTTGTTCACTAGCTTATTGAGTTCAATTTATGGCAGCGCCTTTCGTAGTAAATCACTCAATTAATGGTCGTACACAAAATGATAAGTGCTACTAGTATATATACCTTGAAATGCATAAGAATTCTATAATTACTCATGGTATTTTTACACAACAAAAGAAATAAATAAATAAGATCCTCGAAACATTTAGAAAAATTGTAACTATCCCTATCTACCTTTAAGTTTTTTCTTTTTCCTTCTTTTGGCATTGAGTAATCATGTAATTTGCAACGGCGTCCGAGTGATTTGGTAGTTGCTTTTTGCAAGTGAACACCTTTTTATCATCATTTCTAATTTTTTTATTATAACTTTGCCCACTTGGTTAGCAAATATTTTTTTTATAGGTTTTCTTTTAGTACTAGGTTGTATCTTTGATTCAAATGCATTTTTCAAGTTTTTTTTCTCTTTGTGATTTTACACATAATGCACATTGTTCATTCCCATATATAATTCATATTCCTAGTTTTTTATCCATCAAACATAATCTCTTAAGTTGATTCAGCCTTGCTTTTTTCGATAAAGGACTCGGCCTTGCTTAAAACTATTAAGGGATTTGAAATTCCTTTTTTAAGTTGGTATTGGAAAAAGAAAACCATTTTCCACTTTTATGTCTAAGTACAATTTAACCTAGAAATCTGGCGAAGTTTGGGAAAATGATTGCAAAGTTATGTTTTTTTATGAAAAGCACTGTATTTTGGAAAAAAAAAATATTCTCCATTGTTGTAAGAGGCAATTTGATGATTTTAGATGAAGTTCTTCATAGCTAATTTGACTTGGTAGAATGCATGAGCTAATGTGTTTGTGACTTCATTAGGTGCATGCATATATTTCACAAGTTTCCTTTTAATTGAGTGGGTTCATATAGCATTCTCATTTTCATGTTTTTATTCATGATCTCTTGTACTGACTCATTGAACTAAACCGCCCTATAGAAACCAAACTTATTCATAAGCTATTCTATTTATTTTTATTTTCTTGCATGAAACCTTAAAAGATTTTGTTTTATTTTCTCATAGGCTTTCTGAAACTCTCCTTGATGTTGTATATCATGATTCCTAACATTGGAAGTAGCCGAACTGCATAGAGAATGATAAGTAATTTGATCTATTGTTTTTAATTAAAAAATTATAGAAATATAAATGAATTTTGCTCATCTGTAGTATTGTACCAATAGGCAAACCAGGTTCTCATATGGGTTCACACTAATGGCCATCCTCATTTTATATCTGATGGCTATTGGATTCGGTAAATATTGGAAAACAAGCTGGTGTGAAGGATCTCTCTTAGAGAAGAAAGGTATAAACATGAAAATGGCTTATTAACTACCAAAAAACGGCCATTTAACCGTCTGGACCTGTGTTCCTGCTCATAACTCAATTTATTATATTTATCTCAATATATCTTTTATTCAAGTATACGATATTACTTTGCAGTAGTTTATCTTTTCTACCATACTAGTATATGTTTTGTTATGTATTAGTGTATGTATTTTATCTTGCAATATTTTCTAGTGTATCTTTCTTAGATTTGTATTCGTATACTTCTTCATATTCTATACCCATATATTTTTTTTTCTCAATATATATCTTTAATTCGATACCAGTATATTCTTTTGCCCTTAATAAAATTGTTGATTTTGTGCTAGTGTCATGCTAAATAGACTAGTGGTTAAAATTGATTGAAGGTTAGACAATACTTGGAGATCCGGTCAGAAGGTCGGAAGGTGCGGAGAGCCGAACATTGCAAAAATTATTTTTGAGTTGCCATTTGTCATGTTGTTATTGGCTCAGCAGTGTTGATAGTGATTCATTATTGTTGAATGTCAATTAATTATACCAGTAAATTTAATTGGGTGTTTGTGTTGTGCAATGCCGTATATTTTTTTTTCTTTTTCTTGTTTATGCATTTAGAGTTCCACTGTATAATATTTTTTAAATTTACATCTTTGTTCGACTCTTTTACTAGTAGTTTCAACCATCTAATATTTGGTTTTAGGATTTAATTTTGTTTCTCTATTCTATTATTTCATTTTAGTATTTAATCATTGCCTTTTTCAGCTTGTGAACAGGAAAAGTTATTGCATCCAAGATGCAGGCGGCTAAACTGAAGCATACCAACAAAAAAGAAAATGAAAGAAATATTTTTATCAATATGAATACTGTGGTCATTTGTTTTTTATTTTATTTTCGTATTTGCCATTTTCCTGCGATCCGTTGTTTTCGTCCTTACAAGTTTCTAGGTTCCCTTTTTTAATTAGGAATTAGAAGGGTATCTCTTCTCTTCTTGGTTAAAAGATGCATTGTTTTGTAATACAGCCCAACTATAATGGATTTTTAAAGCTTCTAGCTCAACTAATCAACTCATGGATTGGCCATGTTTTTATCTTTATTATAGTTTTTTTATGTTATTATAGCATAGATTAATCAAATAAAGCGCATGATTTAAACATATCAATACACTAAAAATTCCAATAAAAAAATATCAATACACTAAAAATTGTAACTTTTTTGATAATTTTATTATTAAATCATTGAAATACTATAATCACGAAGAAAACGTATATGTTGAATTTTGATACATGATTTTACCTTCAAACT
The DNA here is from genome assembly GCA_027726005.1 of Juncus effusus. Taxonomy (NCBI): domain Eukaryota; kingdom Viridiplantae; phylum Streptophyta; class Magnoliopsida; order Poales; family Juncaceae; genus Juncus; species Juncus effusus. The sequence continues at coordinate 1,336,726 of CM050898.1, forward strand.
GAATTTGACAACTCCTAGTCCTCGCAACTATGTATCGCCAAATTGACATCTCCAAATTACATCTTTATATTGTAAGTTTGGGCCTTTATTTATTTATTTTTTTAATTTATTATTATTTATTTTTTTAATACAGGCCATTTATTTGTGGTAATTGATATCCCCCTTTTTTCTGAGGGAACAACTTTTGCACATTCTTAGGAGACCACGTGGGCCTTCTTCTCTGAGTCTTTGGATTAAAAGATGGGTTTAATCTGAAACGTTGATTGCAAATGAGGGATTAATTTTCTATGAATAATAATAATAAATGAGTGCCTCGAATCGATTTTCATTGGTTGTAAAGTGTGAAACGTCTCTTTCACCAACAGTTAAAAAAAAAAGGCCCTTTCTTTTTCTCTCTGTCTCTGTCTCTGTCACCGAAAGGAAAGACCGAGAAATAGATTTCATTGGAAGGAAGCTTGGAGTTTTGGGGGAGAAATAGATTTATCGCAGTACTGTTTCACGAAATCGGCAGCAAAGAAGAATGCAAGAGGCTCAGGACAGAGCTGAGTTTCTCCAAAGAGCCGTAAATACTCAAATTAAATACCGGAATTGTAGGGAGGTTGTTAATCAGATTGTGAAATTGTAGAATGAGGAATCATCGCATGTTATGAGGATATTTGATTAGGAGGCATTGGGAGCTGATACTTTTGATTGGTTGCTTTTGGCAGGGATCTTGTCATGAAAAAGGTACTATCTTTTCTCACTTATTTTACAGTTTATTGACTTAGATTTTATTTAAATTTTAAGAGGTATTACATTTCATGCTAATTATTTGTTTTCTATTTTTAGGTTGAAAGCGTGAAGATATATATATATATATATATATATATATATATATATATATATATATATATATATGCAAATAAATTAATATGTTTCATTTCTATTTCCAAGTGTGTTGTTATTATTCATTTTATATCTCTCTTTTATTACAGGTCATAGCTGATCAAATTGAGGGTAATTTTGTAATTTCTCACTATTTTATAATAATAATAATATTATTTGGTCTTGTTTAAATTTTGAAAAATTGATATTCATGTCTGCTTTGCGACCGTGGGTTGACTCTCGGCGATTTGATTGGCCTGTTGGAGGATTTCTTCGCAAGACTCGGTATAATCTTATTTTTACAATAATAGCATAATTTTTAAAGCGGGTTATTTAAAATTTTAATATATTTTTTGAATTTATGAAAAATGAAGGAATGTCAAAGCTGCGTTTCAAGCCGGCTTACAATTCGTACACCGAACCCAGCATGGAAATAGAAATATTTAGGTTCTAATCCTACCTTTTCTCTTGTTACAATCTCTAATTAATTTATCTGTATCCAGTTCGGTACCGACGATGGCCGTGCCATGGGATTTGCCGGAGAGCGGTACGGTCGGTACGGCTAGAGGCTCGGTTCGTCCGCATGCAGTCTGGGCTAATTTGTTTAGCAACAGTCCTTGGGTTTCAGTGTACTGTACCTCCCATTAGCACAATTTGTCACTCATTTGGCGTTGGTTTACTTGATTTTTTTTATTTTTTATTTTTTTTTTACAGCTCAAATTTGAAATTAGGGGTGTTTATGAGTTTTAATTTTCATACACGCAGTAGAAATGCAATATAGTCCTTGGACTTGTGCGTATTTAAGCCCCTTGATTACTTCTCTCTGCTCTTCCTTTTTCTTTCTTTTCCTAGCATTAATTTGAAAGCTATTTTATTTGTGTGACTTAATTGGTTGAATTTTGACTGCTGCTTCAAGAAATTTGGATTTCAAATTTCTCTTTGGCATTTTAACGAACAGGTTGTCCTCTTTGTGTACTGCTTATAGAAAAAGGAGTTTCAAAATTTGTTAAATAAAAATCCTTTTGTTGCAGATATTCCAGGATTTTCGTATAACAGTTGAATCGATCTCTAAATGCCATATTTTACTCAAATTAGCACATTACTATATTACTCTCTCAGTGATATCTGATGTTCTTTTTAATTGGGCAATTTGTTTATTGTAACTTTTAGTTACCTTAATTTCTAAAGAAATATCACTTCTTACTTCTCTCTCAGTAGATATGTATTATCTATCACAAATGTTTCAGCCAAAACTGAAAAAAGTCCTAGCATCCTTATTGTTTCATCTTCATGATTAATATTACAAATGTAAAAGATAGCAAATCCATCATTTGAGCCTTTTGACTATGCAAACAAATCATTTATTACTTTTCCGTTCGTTGATTGTGTTTCTTTTGGAACACTGCGGGATGGGAGAAGCTCAAGTAGTTGAAGCTTTGAAGACAGTAGATCCTCTGAAGACAGACGCGTCTAAGAATGAGAAGAGGGTTTTGATGGTCAGGCCCGAAGAACGCTGTCTTTTATCACTACAACCTAATTAATGATTTTATTTGATATTTCTCTATTCCTTTCCTTCGATTTATTTAATATTATATTCTGATTATTGTTCTCTTCTGATCTTTAAAAAAAAGCAGTATAGGATGTATGGTTTTGGTTTTTGTTTACATGCAAGACTGATTAAGCTAAAAAATGATTTAATCAGAGGTCAATTACTATATTGGTTAGATAAAAATGAATCAAATAATTAAGGAGCTTTTTACCAGATAGGTATTAAATTTGTACCAGCCAGACACCAAATATGTGTATTGTGTAGTGAACAGGCTTAAATCAAACAAATAATTTTGTTTGTGATTTTTATAGCCAATTAAACTGATTTTGTAAATTTCGGGGTCAAAAGTTGGAATATGACATAAGAGGAGACGGGTTTCAGAAGTGGAATTAGTTTTGTGGTGATAACAAACAGTCAATCAGATGGGCCGACAATGAAGAAAAGTCAAAGTTGAAGGTTGACTTGAGGGTTCGATCCGCTGAGGCAAGCACTTGATTTAAAATAATAAAAGGCATTCCTCGCTTAAACTGAAAATAAGTAGTTTGGGAAATTTTGAAAGCAGTGGCGAAAAAAGTGTGCATGATATTTTCTAAGTTTTTTAGAGGGTTTATGTGATATTTTCTATTTATTGCCTGGTTTTCTGAATTCGCATTTCAAGAGGCATTTTACGAAATCGAAAGGACTGATTCTTTCAACAGATATTTAAGCTGTTCTCAAATTGAAGTAAGCATCTTCTACCTTTGGTTCTTTTTCTTTCATTTCTCTCTAATTATATTTATTAATCTAATTTTTTATATATTATATGCAGTTTAAGGTACCGTGTTCTCCATAATATATGCATGAATTCTTTAGTGATATGAGATTATGAGTGTTGTGATATTGTAAAAAAATGTAGTGCATTTATTTTTTATTATTATGTAACTTATGATTGGTACAGTGTCAAATGCATATTGTTATAATATATTATACATTGTATAGCTCAATTGGTGTTTAAATTAAGCTACTCCATGATGAACTATACAACATTTTCGTGTAAACAACTTGTAATTATCAAGCTGAGCTGGCAACAAATTTTTTAATTATATTGTTATAATCAAAATAAAATTTGGACACAATAGAGAAATAAATTAACATTAGTGTCTTAATGGTACTTTTTGTACTTACGTTTTTACATTGTAAGATTAGGCTTACTGTGTTTTATCATTAGTCTAGGAAAATTTATGTTTCATAATTTGGGTATAAAATATGAAATAATATTATTTGTGACTCCGTGAAAAAAAATATCAATGAACCATGCAATAAATAGACTTAAAATTAACATATTTATGATCCATTTATCATCTCTTTATGTATTGTAGTGATAGAATAATGAAAATGGAGATTAAGTAAAGATGAACTAAAAAGATGTCAGAGAATTAAATAGATGAATTGCTTTACTTGAATCAAACTAATATGTAACTAATGATTATTCATTTTTTCTAAAAAAAAAGATAAATTTACTTATGTGGAATAAAATAATATTATTTCATATTGTTGTTTTATTAGTCTTAAATACGCTTGAACAAAAATATCTTCACATAAAATATGTTTAGATAAATTTAGCATTTTACATGATGTTATATTATGTAATGTAAAATAAAGAAAGATATTTTATATTAATATTTTATGTTGGGTTTCATACTTAATATTATAAATAGTTTTCTTCTTAATTACATATCTTCCCTTCGTAATATTTAAATCGTAGTGATCAAAATATATATTATTCCAAAAGAATATAACTTGTGCAAATACTCGCAGCGTAGCGCGGGTATTTTCCTAGTTAATACGCTGCGAGTATTTTCCTAGTTAAGTTCAAACCAGTAACTTACCTCATAAATTCGAATTCAAATTCAGACAACTTATGCACTCAAAGTCTCAAATGCCCATTAACTTTGATTCTCATAAAAATTCCTACCTAACCTTTGTTAGAATTCAAACCCAGAATCTCCTACAATATCAGAATGTTGCGTGCCCGCTTCAACAATGCAAGTTTCAGCAAGCCTTTTATTTAGAAAATAATTACTCTCCCTAACAATTCCATCATTATCATGATTCATGTGGACCAATTAATTATTCATATATTTTCATTTTGACCTGCCTTATTAGTGGGAAACATGTAGAATCATTTCTCTGTTTGAGAATCCTACATACTTCATGTAGCGAATCATATATAGAAATCTTTGACTCGCTACACAGTCCAGTATTAAGTATCCTCCTTGCGCATATACATACTATCAATTATCATCATCTCCTCAACTTTACCAAATTTCTCTTCTTTCTTCTCCTTTGCAAATGGCTCCAAGTAACAAGTACATATCTCTCTCTTTCTTATACTCCACCATTTTTAATGGGGTTTTTGTTTTGTTTTTACTTACTCTGTTCTTGTGCCGTGCTTTTTTTTTTTTATTCATTGTTTGTAGATTAACATTGGGTTCGGTTAGAGAGGCTTTAATCAAGCAAGAGGATTCAATTATTTTCAGTCTCATAGAGAGGGCTAAATTTCCTTATAACTCTCCAGCTTATGACTCTTCTCTGCTTGGAAATGGAGTCTCCATTGCTGAGTTCTACATCAGAGAAACTGAGTCTCTTCAAGCCAAGGTGGAAACGTTTCAAAAATTTCCATATTTTAAGTTTAGTTCCATGTTGGGTTGGTTTAATATGTGTAATTTTTCGATTTGGATTGGAAATATAAATTTTGAATTTTTTAACAGGTTGGGCTGTATCAAAAGCCTGAAAATGTTCCTTTCTTCCCAAAAGATCTACGTTCTTCTCTCGTTGGCTCCAATGATTCACAGGTCAATTGAATAACCATTGAATAAATGCTATTTCATTATTTAAAAAAATGTTAATATAATAAAATGGTTTTGTTTTCCTTTTCTATTTCTAGGTTTTATATCTGACTTCTTCACCAGTTAGTGTAAATGAGGAAATTTGGAAATTTTATTTCAATGAATTACTTCCATTATTTACTGAAAATGGCGATGATGGTAATTATGCTGAAACAGTTGCTTCAGATCTTGCTTGCCTTCAAGTATGTTTCTTCTTTTTTATGAGAATGATTAGTAGTTGTAATAAAGTCAAAATTCGGGGAGTTATTCGTAAAAATTATTGTCTTATTTATATTTCAGGCCATCTCTAGAAGAATTCATTATGGCAAATATGTGGCTGAAGTGAAGTTTGTCGATGCACCAAATGATTATAGCCCATTAATACAAGCTAAAGTAATTATATTAATCTAATCATATTCTTCGAGTTAATCATATCATATTACCCCCTAAAATTTAGCATTTTTTCTTATATTAAAGGATAGAGATGCATTGATGAAACTGCTCACATTTGCGGCTGTAGAAGAGGCGGTTAAAAAACGCGTAGAGAAAAAAACAAGGGTGTTTTCGCAAAATGTGACTTTGGACGAAAGAAATATTGAAAAGTATAAGGTTGATCCTGTAATTGTTTCGAGTCTGTATGATAAGTGGGTCATGCCTCTGACTAAGCTCGTTGAAGTTGAATATCTTCTTCTTCGCCTCGATTAATTAATCAGCTCAATTTAGTTCATACTTTATATGATATAATGATGAAGTTATTAATAATATTGGAGTAATTATGTTTTGACTAATTGGTTGTGTTAACCATAGAATTGAGGTTCAATTGTTTGGGTATACTAGTCATATTATTTTTTTGCTTGTAAAACTAGTTTGGAAGCATTTTGCAATCGGCTATTCTTTTTTCATTTTTAAGTTTTGGATTTGAGAGACATATTCGAGGTGAGAAGTCATAGATTTTATTTGAAGAGTTTGAGGGAATTGTATTCATAAATTTTAGATTTGTCCAAAATCCATTGTTAGTTCTCAATAGTTTTGGGCTTTAGACCCAAATCAGCTGGTTTGAGTAGTAGTGGTGGTGTGTGAAAAATACAGCTCTGTTTTCTTCTCACATTGCAGCAGTTCAATCAGAAAGGAGTGTGTGATGATTTTCAACTTATTATACACAACTTCTGATAAAGAAAAATAATTAATGGATTGAATAGAGTTTGTTTTGTTTTACTAATTTCAATCTTTATCAGCTTTAAGAAACATACAGGTGAATATATAAACAGTTTAGAAACAAAACAACCAGACATCACAACTAATTTCCACCATTCATTCAGTTTTCAAATATTACATGCTAAACTAAAAATACTACACTAACTAAAAGGAAATCAATCTCTCAACATAAGGGCAAGTCTCTAGATGAAAACGTAAGTTGTTGATCCTCGTCCTAGATAGCACAAATTCAACATTATCGCCCTTTATAGTGATATCAACACAGTATTCAATACCATTATCATAATGAGAATGAAATATAAATATTGTTTCTTCGTCCGTCTTTAAGCTTCCAAGAAGAATGCAAACCATCAGAAAATAGCAATTCATCAGTCCGAATTAGTTCAATAGTACGCCAAAGAGTCCAAGACTTCTTTTCAGGTTCATCTAGAGTCCACAAATTCATCACCTGATTATAACTTGGACCAAGAACCACAACCCAACACAGCCGTCCATTCAGATCCATTATTAAGCAATTCTCATTTCGGCACGTTCGTTCTGGAGCTTCTATTCGACCAAATTTCTCATCTGAGAGATCAAAGACGAGAACGTGAGAAGACCGATAATGTACTCTCCAATACATGGCCGCACCAATATTAATCGCTCGACGAGTACGCATCACGGACGCACATCCTTCGATTTGTCTCCACGGGCTTTCATCTTTTCCTAATGTGAATACTTCCACTTTATTAAAGTACCACATACCATCATAGAAATGTATGATCTTATACTCATTAGTATTAGGGTTGAAACCAAAGCCCCACTTTGATAGCCCTGTGTGAGATTTTTCGATAGATGGACTTAGGGGATCAGATTGACGAGTTAGGGGATTAAAGATAATTATTTTGTGATTTCATACATGCAAACAAGGCCGTTGTATGATCCAACAAGGTCATCTATAGGTAAGTTTATTTGTATGGGTGTCCAAATTAAGCTCGCATTTGAGCAAATCCCTTCTCATAAATTGAAACTTTGTGAATGTATTCCCATGAATTAACAATATCGTATCCACGATATATAACAATATCAAGAGAAGAGTTCTTCTTTGCGAAATTAAGGTGTTTTGGTGCGAATGACGCGTCGGAGCTGAGCACCAAAGCTTGCTTACCAGTCGGAATCTCATTACTGATTTGGCGGGTAGTCTGAGTAGTATCCGCTCAATGATGTCTTGAGGAATGTATTTAGTTTCCTTCGTCTCTTTTCTCCTTGAAGAAGAACATTTGATTTCACATAATCTAGTCTCGTATCTCTTTTTCATGTTGCAACGTGGACTTGGAATAATTTTCAGATTGGTGTTTTTTTTCTTTTGGTAGGATGAGAAAATAAGAAATAAGCCATATAATATAAGGAATTTGAAGACAGGCATAGAAATTTGGTATAAAAGGAAGAGAGTTGATACTGCGCGACGGGTACTGTAATTACTTTGTAACGACAATATATAAAAACTGAAAACAGTATATACAAACATATGAACTGAAAACAAACAGTATATAAAAATTCATTCTATAAGACAGTATATATTTAAAAAAAAATGAAAACAGTATATACAAACATATAAACTGAACACAAACAGTATATAAAAATTCATTCGGTAAACAATATATATTAAAAAAAATAAAAACAGTATACAACGTATATAGAAATGTGAAAAAACAGTATATAATTGTAATCCGTCGCTACAGGGTCGCTATAGTACCCCCGCGTGATTTCCAATTTTCCTAAAAGAAAACGATATTTATATGTTAAGATTGTGCATGTAGGGACGAAGCTTAATAGGGATTGAGGGGGGCCACGTCCCTCCCCCCAAAATTTTGACGGAGTAGTATATATTAGTAGTGTTTTAGTGGAAAAAAAAAATACATGTATTTCTATGCATTTGCCCTCCCCTCCCCCCCCTCCCCCCCCCCAAAAAAAAAATTTTATACAGTGTTAATCAGTAGGGAGGAAATTTTTCGGCCCCCCAGTAAATTCAGTCAAGTCCCGTACCTGTGTGCATGGGTCCAAGTTTGCCTCAGGAAAAAAAAAAAGATTGTGCATGGATCACTGTAAATGACCACAAATCCCAGACGGCAACATGTATTTTGCATTGCTAAAATTGAAGATGGATTTGATACGAGGAAAATGGTTAAAAGAAAAAATTATTTTTTCCTTTTTACACCGGATTCCATTTCTTATATTTCACACCGATTCTGAGTATGAGGCGATCCTCATTTGGAAGAAAATAAGGTTGAAAATCAAAATTTATTTACATCACAAAAAAGAAATCAGAATTTCATTGGTAGTTAAAATTCAATTGTCCTCATTTGGTCTCTAGAATCAGTTCTCTAAATTATTTAGAAAAATCTAACTTGGATAAATACTTAATAGCATTTCAGGCCTCCAACAACTAATTGTTCGGCCTCGTGCATGTAATGTTTCTTACATAACTAGCCCATTACTTGACTCTTCTAAAATATATTCCTTTTCGGCCCTTTACTTAAAGATTTTAGAAACCAGCAATTATCTATCTCATGAGCTTCATAAATCCCAAACCCAATATAATAAATAATACGGCCCATAAAAATAAACAAAACCCATATAATCATTCCCTCCTCTCAGCAGTGGAGCCCACTTGTCAGTGAGTCTAACTTAAAGGTGGTAGGAATCAACATTGTCAAATGGGCTTTATAAGGCCCAAACCCATATAATAATCATTTCCCTCTCTGATCAACGGGGCCCACTTATCAGAGACTCTTAAACTCTACTCTCTCCTTTTCTCAGCGCAAAGAAAGAAAGAACCTTCTTCTACGATTCCGATGAATCGTCTCTTTCTCCTCTCTCTCTTTCCGTTCTGGTAAAATAGCATAACAACACAAAAACGACCTTCCCCAAATACACAAATCACACATATCACTCCAAGTCCAACCCTAGTTTCCTCAGATCCAGATCTCTCTCTTCCATGGCAATCTCTCTTCCCTGGCAATCTCTCTTCCTCCTCTGGTTAGTCATCCCTTTCGCCCTCGCTGTATCGCCGTCGTGCGACAGAAACACCTCGTTGGGAGGCTTCGAGTCCGATTTCGTGATGATCCAGCACCAGCTGAGAGGTCGGCTCAGAATCATCGACGGGTGCTCGTTCGCCGTGTCCAGATTCGACATGCTCGCCGGATCCGACTCCGTCTCCTTCTACGCCGCGCCCGCGCCCGATCTGGACAACATGACCGCGCTCGGCCGCACGGTGTCGGATTATCCGCTGAACGGGACGTTTGCCAATGCGAGCTTGACGGCGAGGCTGGTAGAGAATGCGACGTGGGAGGATATTGGGGTTCTGGCCGTGTGGGACCCTGTCACGGCGTCGGATTTTGGCCATGTTGTGATTTCTGATCTGAGGAATGGAACGGATCTGGATCCGGGGATTGGGGTGGGTGACAATCGGACGGTCGAGATTGAATCTCAGCTCAGTATGTTCGACAATTGCATCCCGCTCTCAGAAAGGTACCAACTTTATCAAAAATTTGAAGCTGTACCAATACAGAATGAAACTAAATTAACAAAATTTAATATGAAATTCCTTACTTTTAGGTATCGTTTACGCTGGACATTAAATGCGAACACAAGCTCGATCGATTTAGGGTTAGAAGCAACGGTCGGTACGGAATACTACATGGCGTTCGGCTGGGCGGACCCCGCCTCGTCAGAACCCTCCATGCTCAACGCTGACGTGGCAGTGACAGGCTTCACAGAAGAAGGCGTCCCATTTTCAGAGGATTATTTCATCACAAAATACTCAGAGTGCTTAGTGAATAAAGACGGTACAGTAACAGGCGTCTGTCCTGATTCAATTTACGAAGAATCCGATCCAAATGAATTATTAAATAATACGAAATTATTATACGGTCATAGAAGAGACGGAGTTTCATTTATTAGGTATCAAAGGCCGTTAAATTCAACCGACAAAAAATACGATGTGGAAATAAATTTAATTAAAAACATGACGGTTATATGGGCTTTAGGGCTTATTAGACCGCCTGATACATTACGCCCGTATTATTTACCCCAAAATCACGGCGGCCCAATTGAAACAAATTACGGATTTCTTACCCTAAATATTTCCCAAAAAATCGATTTATGTACCGGCCCATTAAATGCTGAGGATAAAGAGGATCAAGAGAGAGTCACAGCAGAAAGAAGCACTCCATTGATTGTAACATCAGGCCAAGCTTTTCATTACCCAAATCCACCAAACCCTAATAAAGTTCTGTACATAAATAAAAAAGAGGCTCCATTGGTACAGGTTGAACGAGGCGTACCAGTAACCTTTTCCATTGAAGCAGGTCATGATGTTTCTTTATACATTACGTCAGATCCAATTGGTGGAAATGCAACTTTACGAAATAAAAGCGAAATTATTTATTCAGGCGGGCCGGATTCTCATGGAGTTGTAGCAAACCCTAACGAATTAATCTGGCTGCCTGACCGAAATACCCCTGACCAAGTTTACTATCAGAATTTATACGAGCAAAAAATGGGGTGGAAAATTAGGGTTGTTGATGGCGGATTAAGCGACATGTATAATAATAGTGTGTTATTAGACGATCAGCAAGTTACTTTATTTTGGACCTTATCGCAAGATTCCATTTCAATAGCAGTACGAGGCGAGAAGAAAAGCGGGTATTTAGCGTTAGGGTTCGGTACCGAAATGAGGAACAGTTTCGCTTATGTGGGCTGGATGGATAAAAACGGTACGGGCCGTGTTAATTCATACTACATAGACGGAAAATCGTCAGAATTTATACACAAAACATCTGAAAACCTAACTTACTCAAGATGCAAATCTGAAAACGGAATCATCACCTTTGAATTCACACGTCCTTTAAACCCGTTATGTAAAGGAGAAATACACTGTAAAAACATAATCGATCCAACTACTCCTCTTAAAGTAATTTGGGCCATGGGGGCTCAATGGACCGATTTAGGGTTAACGGATAATAATATGCATTCTGTAACGAGTAGCCGACCCGTTAGGGTTTTGCTTTTGAGAGGCTCAGCTGAAGCTGAACAGGATTTAAGGCCTGTTTTGGCTGTGCATGGGTTTATGATGTTTGTTGCATGGGGGTTTTTGCTGCCAGGTGGCGTTTTGGCCGCACGGTATTTAAAGCATCTGAAAGGTGACGGCTGGTTTCAGACTCATGTTTATTTGCAGTACAGTGGGATAGCGATTATGCTTTTAGGTGTGCTTTTTGCTGCGGCTGAATTACGAGGGTTTTTTATTAGTTCATTGCATGTGAAATTTGGTGTGGTAGCTTTGATTTTGGCGTTTATACAGCCTTTGAATGCCTATTTGAGGCCTAAGAAGCCTGAGAGTGGACAGCTGGCGAGTAGTCAAAGGGTATTTTGGGAATATTTGCATATTTATACAGGCCGTACCGCTGTTTTGGCCGGTACGGTCGCGTTATTTACTGGTATGAAGCATTTGGGGAACCGGTACGGAGGGGAGAATGTCGAAGGGTTGACTTGGGCTTTGATTTTCTGGATTTTGGCTGGATTTGGATTGGTGGTTTATTTGGAGTATGTTGAGAGGAAACAGAGGAGAGAAACCGGGATTTCGATAACCGGGAATTGGATTCTAGGGAATAGTGAAGAGGAAGAGGAGGAGAGTGATGAGGTGGATCTTTTGGGGACGAATCGGAGGATGAGTAGTAAGGATGGTGATGTTGTTATGGAAGTACAGCTTGAGCCGATAAACAGATGATAGATAGGGTTTTTTTTTTGGGGTTTTTAATTTTTTTTTATGGTATAATTTGGGGGTTGATTAGGGGAAATTAGGATTTATTTTTTTGGAGGTTGAGATGGTGGAATTTTGGGGGGGGGGGGGAGGGGGGGGGGGGGGGGGGGGGGGGGGGGGGGGGGGGGGATTTATTGTATATCTGTACAATTTTGCCGGATTTTGTTGATTGATATTCTTTTAGGCGGGAGAGGGATATGATATATATGGATATTTTTTGTTTAATTGGGAGGATTAGAGAACATGCATTGCTGTAAATAAAGAACTTTTGTTGTATACTTTGAGTTTTTAGTATAGTAGTCTCAAGTACTTTCTTTGTTGTGTTAGTACTTCTGATTTTATTTCTCTTTTGATAGGTTATATAATTATATTAGTAAGGAAAATTTTGATAATACTTGGGTTAGGCCAAGTTAATACTATGTCAACCTGCCTAATAAAAGTAATAAACCCATTGCATTCACGTGTATTTTTGGGTATTCTTATTGTCCGTCCAAACTTGCAACTTTGCCATATTTTTCTACCAAACGTTTGAGGTTTGACTTGATGCCATTAACCAAACCAACCTCATGATCTAATTTTCCGTTTATAATAATCGACAGGCATTTTTTTAGCATAAAAAAGATGAAGTTATACACCCTATGTTGCACGGACACGGCGACACGGCGAATCTCAAAATTCATCAGGACACGACACGTTAAATATATATATTATTATATTATTTTTATGAATAAAATATATAATTTAATTATTGTATATATTATTTATGTCAATTTTATTTTATTTTAAAGAATTATACATAATATTTTTATCATATAATTAGAAAGTTATACGTAATATTTTATAATTGTTACAATATATATAACATTTGAAATTGCACTTTTATACGTGCATACAAGATATTTGACGTTTTACATATTTATGTATGGAAACTTGAAACTAAATAATCAAAATTCACTTCAAATATGTAGTCCCACAATTACTAGAATAGAAATGTGAGATGAACTAGTCTTTAAAATACGAGTATGATGAAATAGTGCAATAATTGCGCTAACAAACCTAATGCACTTGTCTGAGAAGTGTCCCGAGAAGTGTCATGACGATTTTTAATAATAAAATATTTGACACGCCACGTGGTGTGTCCGACACGTGTCCGAGGAGTGTCCGAGGAGCGTCGTATCCGACACGGTGTCCGACACGGACACGGCCAGGTTTTAGAAGTGTCCGCGCAACAGAGTATACACCTCTACAATTTCGTTTATATGGATATTTTTTGTTTAATTGGGAGGATTAGAGAACATGCATTGCTGTAAATAAAGAACTTTTGTTGTATACTTTGAGTTTTTAGTATAGTAGTCTCAAGTACTTTCTTTGTTGTGTTAGTACTTCTGATTTTATTTCTCTTTTGATAGGTTATATAATTATATTAGTAAGGAAAATTTTGATAATACTTGGGTTAGGCCAAGTTAATACTATGTCAACCTGCCTAATAAAAGTAATAAACCCATTGCATTCACGTGTATTTTTGGGTATTCTTATTGTCCGTCCAAACTTGCAACTTTGCCATATTTTTCTACCAAACGTTTGAGGTTTGACTTGATGCCATTAACCAAACCAACCTCATGATCTAATTTTCCGTTTATAATAATCGACAGGCATTTTTTTAGCATAAAAAAGATGAAGTTATACACCCTATGTTGCACGGACACGGCGACACGGCGAATCTCAAAATTCATCAGGACACGACACGTTAAATATATATATTATTATATTATTTTTATGAATAAAATATATAATTTAATTATTGTATATATTATTTATGTCAATTTTATTTTATTTTAAAGAATTATACATAATATTTTTATCATATAATTAGAAAGTTATACGTAATATTTTATAATTGTTACAATATATATAACATTTGAAATTGCACTTTTATACGTGCATACAAGATATTTGACGTTTTACATATTTATGTATGGAAACTTGAAACTAAATAATCAAAATTCACTTCAAATATGTAGTCCCACAATTACTAGAATAGAAATGTGAGATGAACTAGTCTTTAAAATACGAGTATGATGAAATAGTGCAATAATTGCGCTAACAAACCTAATGCACTTGTCTGAGAAGTGTCCCGAGAAGTGTCATGACGATTTTTAATAATAAAATATTTGACACGCCACGTGGTGTGTCCGACACGTGTCCGAGGAGTGTCCGAGGAGCGTCGTATCCGACACGGTGTCCGACACGGACACGGCCAGGTTTTAGAAGTGTCCGCGCAACAGAGTATACACCTCTACAATTTCGTATGTACCAAAAGTTTGTATTTTGAAATTTCCTAAATTGAAATATAGCAGTTTCTAATTAATGTTACTTGTGACAGTTTAACAATAAAAAACATATAGAAGTTTGCAGGGTGTTTTGGGGATAGAGAAAGCATTTGTATCACCCGTTTAAACATCACAATATCATATTTGTATACTTTTTTAGTTGTCCGTTATATTTTTGTATAGAACTTATTGAAAAGATATCTTTTGTATATCAATATATATTTTTATATGTTAATTTTACTTTTTTCATATATTAATATATTTTTTTTTGTAATTATGTTATATATTTTTTTAAATTTCAATGATGGTGACGATAAATAAACCGGTGGTATGTATCAAATCTCTTTGAGATATTAATCGAAAGTGGTAGGTGGGAGGTAATTGTTGGTCAACTCTAATTGTTTCTTCCTCTCTACATTGTTTCTCAAATGCTTCGCCTTAAAATCATTTTTTAAGCAGTAAATCCTTCTTCCAGAGTCATTAAAACCTTATTAGTGCGTGAATCAAGCATATCTTCACAGTAATCAAACAGTAGATATAAGGTAATTTCTTAAATTTCTTCCCTTTAAAACTTAATTTGTATACGTAGGTGTGAAGTTGGAATGTTGGATGTATAAGTGAATACTTGCTTGTAGATTAAAATTTATTATGTAAATCAATTATTTATAGTTTTCATTTAGGGTAATGAAGGTCTACATTAGTTATAGGATTATGTGATTTTTATTTGGACAGTTGATCATCATATATGGCAGAGGCTTTATCATTCCTTCTCCAAAAAATTGCTGCTTTCTTTGGCGAAAAGGCGCTAGAAAAGATAAGCTCTCATGCAACTGAAGAGGCTTCCGCATTGTTTTCTGATATTGATTGTAGCATCGGGAGAATAAAGTCCGAGTTTTCTCTAATGCAAGCATACTTGATCCAAATAGACATGCAAAGAAACGATCATTGAACCCTGGTGGCTTGGGTGGATCTCGTACAGAAGATTGCTCATGAAGTCGAAGATATAATTGATGAGTATGCATATCTTAATATGCAATCAGATGATGCGAGCAGTTTCTTAAAGCGTAAGTTTGGCACCCCGAAAAACATTCTCGCTTGGCGTGATGTTTTGAATCGGCTTAATCTAATAGAACCCCAAATTCAAAATCTCAAAAACCAGAAAGAATTTTACGGAATTTCAAAAATTGAAGCCGGGGGAAGTAGTAGCAGAGCACGAGCAGAGAATAGATTGAGGCTTCAACATGTCTCCGATCTTGTCTCCTTGGGTGAGGAAGATGAGTTCATAGGAAATATGGATGAAACAAACAAGTTGATTGAATGGTTGATGAGCGATACACAAAGTCGCACTGTTATCTCCATTTTGGGTATGGGTGGGTTGGGTAAAACATATTGTTGCCGTAGAGTTTATAGAAGTCCCGAGATTACGAGACACTTTAATTGTGTTGTTTGGATCTCGGTTTCACAAAGTTATCAGGTTGAAGATATACTCAAAAGAATCATAAAAGAAGTAGCGGGGGGATATCTCGAGGGGCTAGACCATGTGAAATTGGCTGAGAGACTGCAGTTTTGTTTAAGAAATAGGAAGTATCTAGTTTTCCTAGATGATGTGTGGGATACAGATGCTTGGCCCCTTTTAGATCAAGCATTTATGAAAAACAATCTCGGAAGTAGAATAGTGCTCACAACTAGGATAAAGAATGTAGCCTCTTTGGCCCATGAAAACCACGTAATTGAGCTTAATAAACTACCTGGTGGAGAATCATGGACACTATTTTGCAGTAAGGCTTTCTCTAGAATAGAAGGAAGAGAGTGCCCTCCAAGTTTGAGAAATTGGGCTGAGAAGATTGTAGCGAAATGTCAAGGCTTACCGCTAGCCATTGTAGCTATTGGGAGCCTCCTCTCTTATAGAGAGAAAGAAGAAGAAGAGTGGAGATCATTTTATCGTCAATTAAATTGGCAATTTGCGAATAATCCAGATCTCGATTGGGTGATGAACACTCTTTATGTCAGTTTTAGTGATCTTCCGGATGACTTGAAAAACTGTCTTTTATATTGCGGGCTATATCCCGAAGATTTTCCTATAAAGAGAAAAGGAATAATTCGATCTTGGATTGCCGAAGGATTTGTTGAGGAAAGGGGAGCAATGACAACAAAGGAGGAAGTGGCCGGGGGGTTGTTAAGGGAGCTTGAAAACCGTTCCTTGCTTCAAGTTGCGAGGAGAAATCCATATGGAAAACCAAAAGTTTTCAATATCCATGATCTTGTGAGGGAAATGACTCTGACTATATCAAGAAAACAAAAATTCGGTGTTCTATTGAATAATATCTCGGACCAAACAAGTGCAACAGTTGAAGCCCGTCGCGTGCTTGTTGCAGAAGATGGCATAATGTTGCCACCTTCTGTACAATACCGACAATTTCGGTCTTTTATTCTGGTTGGTGTGAATATGAATCCCTCTTTCATTCACGATACATTACCTTGGTTTAGGTTGCTAAGAGTGTTGTGCCTAACGTATTGTAATATTGGGACTGTTCCAGATGCCATTGCTGAGTTATATAATCTGCATTATCTGGATCTATCTTTTACGTATATAAAGCAGATCCCCAAATCGTTTGGGAATCTCAAGAATATTCAAACGTTGGATCTTAGATGGAATTTAATAAACGAGTTGCCAAATGAAATAACTTTACTAACTAAGCTGCGACATCTTGTCGTGGGGCTTCTTGAAAATTTCATGGGATTTGGTTCACTCGGTGATATTAGCCGCTTAAAAGACTTGCAGACATTGCAATTTATGAAAGCTGACAAATACTTCATTTCGGGTCTTGTAAACCTAAAGATGCTAAAGACTCTTTGTATTGAGACCATCGAACCGAGTTCTGAATCAGATGTATGGGCCTCCATCTGTAAACTCCCAAGACTCACAACTCTCACTATCAGTGATTATAATGGAAATCTTGATTTGGAAAATTTAAAGCCTTTACCAACTCTTGAGGTGCTCCGATTGTGGGGCAAATGGGAAAAACCAATAGCTACACCCGCATTTGGGAGCTTGTGCAATCTTAGGAAGTTGAAACTGTGGTATTCTGGTTTACAAGAGGATCCACTTCCTTCATTTTCTTTGATTGCAAGCCTCGTTAAGCTCGCCCTACGTGGTGCATATAACGGGCAGCTATTGATCTTTCGTGCAGAATGGTTTCCGAAACTTAGATTTCTCCTCCTCCAAGAAATGATACAACTGAGCGCGGTTGAAATTGAAGAGGGCACAATGAGAAACCTTAGTTATATGAGACTTCAGATGTTACCTAGTCTTAAGTCGGTACCGAGTGGTTTGGCCAACCTTAGGTTGTTGCAGGAACTTGACATAAAGTTCATGTCGGAAGAATTCAATGTGAGACTGAGAGGGAGTGAGAGTGGAATCGTTCAACACGTTCCAGACATTATTATCGATTAGTTATGTGAGGTTAAATGTTTTGTACCATAGTTGTCTTGTTTTTCTTTGGAGTGTTCGTGTACAATAATAGCATTTTGTTTTTCCTTTTAGGTTTATTTGGTGTATTTTGATTGAGATTGATTGTATATCTGTCGACTGTTTTTGTATGTTTTAGCTTCTATTGCAGCACTCAAAAAATATTTTTCATTTTGAGGTCTTTATTTATTTGTTATATTCAAGCTATCAGTTTGATGTATATTCATCACTCAATGAAAAGCCAGATAATTACTGATTTTCTATCAACTTATAATTTGATTGGTCATATTTTAAATTCAACATATTGGATATCCAAATTATTAGAACGTACTTAACAGAATATATCATATAATCTGAAAAGACGCACTTGAAAGGCTGGCCCATTGAGAGTAGATCTGAGTACCAAATGATTCCATAGTTTTAATTGAAAGCAATCATCAAATTTGAGGACCACTCTGATTAAATTACTAGTATCTAAAAAACAAAATCAATCATTCGTCATGATTCATAAAGGAATCTGATGCAGCATGAGAAAGATTAATAAACGTGCCTCTTTATACATATTTTTGTTCATAGGGCACTTGATATTGCCAATAATTTTTATTAAATACATTAACTAACATCTAAAACTAGTAAAACAATTTCAAGCCAATCAATTTGCACGCAAATAAAAAACTGGATTTCTCACAACTAGGTTTACAATTAAAAATTAAAAATCAAAACCAAACTAAACATTACACAACAAACTTATATACAGAAAACACCCCCTTAAATCCAAGGGTTATAAAAGGTTAAACAACAACAAAAAAAATCCAAACAGAAACTTGTGTACAACAAACAGTTAGATTCAATTCAATTCACCTCTACAATGAAAAGCCTCTCAAGGCCAAACGAACGCTACGAAACGCTCATCCCATTAACCATCTCCACCAATCCGCTGCCGCCACATGGCGTCTCCTCATTGGCCCTAAAACACTCTTCAAAACGGAAGCAGCTCATTAAATGATCGTTTGTTAATCCCGCAACTTGCATGAAGGAATAAACCACAGTGGGGCCCACGCTTCTGAGCCCTCGTTTGAGAAAGTCTTTGCTTATGAGCTCTGCTTTTGGAGATTTGACCGGTACTTGACGCGCGTACCGAAATTTGTTGACCGTTGACTTTTGGTTGACGAAATTCCAGCAGTATTTGTTGAAGGAACCGAACTCTTCAATTATCTAGATGAAAAATAATCAGAATCAGTTTTGTTGGTTAATGATTAATTCTAAATATGTATCAATTATATTAATTAATATAAACCTTGAGAATTTCGCGAGAGTTTTCAATTATCGCACGAATTTTGGGTTCTGAAAGAAGAGAAGTAGCAACACTTCCTTGTGCTAAGAGTTTTTTGTCGTTTAATTTTGAAACTTCTTTCACGTCAAAATCCATGAATACTTCCCTAAAGAGAGAGAATTTCAGAATATTATTAAATAGTTTCGTAATTAGATAGAAAAACACGCAAAAAGTGGTGAGTAAATGAGATAAATTACCTAAAAAGTTGCCTTTTGCTGAGAATTTCAGGCCATGTGAGTTCAGCCAATGCGCCACATAAAACAAGCAACTCAAAAAGTCTCCTGTTTGAAGTAAAAAAACAAATAAGAACTATAAAAAAGACAAAATACTGTCATGTGAAATTCACGTAAAAAATGAGGGGCTGAAATGAAAAAATGGCGTACTTATCGTCATGCACAGGAACTCCCCATTCTTCATCATGGAAAGCAACATAACAAGGTTCTGTTGAAAGAGAAATAAATATTTATTAATTTTGTAAGAATATAAATTTATTAAAATATACATAAGAAATAAACAGTACAAACTTATTATGAATAATATCCTAAGATTCAAAGAGAATAATATGAAATATGTGTTAAATTTGGTCTTTTTCAATGTGGGCTAATTTCAGGTCAAAAACATTAAAAAAGGAATATTAGAATAGTAATAAGGGACCTATTTACAGAAACTATATTAATTTAAAAAACAACATATAAATGCACTATGAATTTTTGTCTAGTAAGGGCCTACTTTTCCTTCATACCATTAAATGAACAAAACAAGTCGCTAAAAATAAAAATATAAACTTCTCAAAGATAAATGACAAAAAAAAGAGAGAAGAGTAGTATTTATAATTAGCATTTTCTTAAACAGTCAACATTAGAAAAAAAAAACTTAGCTCTTTAATTTGACAAAGACAATAAACAAACCATTTATGGCAAGATATGACATACTAAACATAGGAAAATAAAAGGATCAAATTATAATTCTTTTTTGCAAATATGAAGGATAACATAAAAGTTCAATGGAAGTTATTGGGGTGAAATACGAAAATTAATTTTCGATGGTTAATCATATTAATTTAAAACTTTTGGATGGTCTATATAATCAATTTATTAACCTAAAAAGAGGGAAAAAGGTAATGAAAATAAAAATAAAAAAAAGAGCACTAAAAACAAAGAAAGATCTTGAAATATCACAATGACCAAAAAGAAATAGCTTTCCAACTAATTTCCATTATAATCCACTAATTAAAGAATCTATTCATGCTATTATTGTTTTTTTACTAAAGGACCAAATATAATGATGAAATGCAAAGTATAATGTAGGCCCTTAAACCCTACATTTTGGTAGCTGAAAATCACATTAAATTAGCATATGCCCTCTCTTTGATAAAAGCAAACATTCGAATTATAATTGCAAGAAAAAAAATCAATAAACCCTTTTTGGACCACTCTTCTTTTTTGTATTTTTCTCTCTAGCGTACCACATAGAGCTAGAAAAATCCTTTAATCGTTTTTGCAAATCACACCCTATTATTTACAGTTTTTGCAAATAACAACAAAACTAAGATTTAATTTTAGGGGATATTTTGGCTACAATTTGCTAAATCCCTAAATTCAAGCCTTAATCCCTACATAAAAAACCCCATTTCAATTTTCAACTACAAAATGCAAAAAAAGAGAAAGTTAAAAAACCTTCACAAAACAACATCGCTATACCAATTCAACCCACAAAACAACACACACACACACTCACCAGTATTCGGAGTGATCCAAGCGCACCTCTTCTTCCCGTCAGAAAACTCTTGCTGTGGACCAGGTCCAGGCATTAAATCACACGCACCACCACTCTTTTCCACTCTCACTACACTTTTCTCTCTCTTAACGGGTCGGTTTCCCATACCGGTTCCGACCCGCCTCATAATCCGGCCCGTCGATGCCCGGCTGGCGAAACTCTCCACTGAAGAACAAGACGCGTTTAATGATAAATTTGAGTGGAGAAACATTTCGTGCCGTTTGAGCGCCTTTTGTGAGTTAGACTCGGTTTGTTTCTTCTTGTTGGGCGAAACGGGCAGGCTAACGGGTCGGGTTTGGATCGGTTTCGGTACGGGTTTGAGGGCCGGTTTGTAAGGCGGGTTTGTTAGGGTTTTGTTTCCGCCCGGTACCAGAACGGGTCTAGGATCGTTTTCTGAGTTATTGAGCGAACGGACTCTTGGAGCTCCGGACATTTTTTTTTTGAGGTTTGAAGTTTGAATGGTTTTTCGGTTGAGGAATTAGAGAGTGAAAGAGTAAAGATCGAAATTTTGAAGCAAAATTGGGGGTGAAAAGCTCGTGATTTGTTACTGTTTCGCCAGAAAGAAGCTCAGAAGAAAATCGTGAGAAAAAAATCACTGTAGATTTATAGATCTTAGATTCCCATTAGCCTAATCCGAGTTTGAGACACTAAAGGGTGAAAAATATCTCAATTTTCAAGCTAACTAGAGATTAAATATCCAAAAATCAGCTCAAGTCACACTCAAAACCCCAAATTTTCTCAGAATAAACCCTAAAATGAACACAAACAGCAGAGAATCAGCAAGTGACGCTTATCAGTACTCCAACTCCACCAAATCACACAGCATCGAACCCAGAAATCCACCAAAATCTCAGATTAATTCCCACATTGAAAACTCTAACAAATCACAAGACTTCAACTCAAAACCCCCATAACTGACGCCAACTGAAGCTCAGAAAGACCTCTCACAGCGATTCCGAGCTCCCAAACAAAACCATAACTGGAAATCCCAACAACCCAAAACCGAAGATGAAATTGAGAGAGAGAAAGAAGAAGATTAAATGGGAGAGAGAGGTATTTAGTATAGTACAAGTGACGATGGCGTTATTGAGTCTTCTTAACGAAAGAGAGAGAGAGACAGAGAGGGTGGTTGAGATAGCAAAATAAAATATTCATTGTTTTCTGGGTTTCTGAGCATATTGTACCTTCCGAAGAAAGCAACTTCTGGATTTAACCCTCGTCTTTTTTATCTACGTTTGTATCAAAACTGGATGTTTCCATTTGTCGGCCGACCTGTTTAGATCAACGGTCCCTCTCATGGTTTTATGGAATCAAGTTCCCTATCAAACTATCAAAGCATATAAACATTTTCATTCAACAGTTTTTACTTTTTAATGTATAAATTTTTTTTTTTTTTTGAGAAAAAACTACAAGCGATTACTTATTTTTTTATTTTCTTTTTAATTAATTCTGTTAGACGGAGATTCGAATCCCTCACATGTGGAAATGTGGAGTTAGTAGTTACCACAAGCCTATTCTAGAGGTAGTTTTAATGTATAAATATGAAATTATAATTTATAAATTATCTTCTTTTTTTGAAGTAAATATCATACAGATTAAGTATCAGATTATAATTGTTTTGTACTGTTTTATAGTGGTGTATGTGTGTTGTATTTAGTGGGAAATATAGATTAAGAAAATAATTCTGGAATAAAATTCAAACAAATAAATGTATTGTAAAAGTATTGAAGTTTTAAGATAGAGAGAGACGAGTGCTGTTTCAAGTGAATCAAGTCATTGTTAATAAAAATGATTTAATAAAGATGATAGGGAAATTACACGCTTTTAGTTGAGCTGATGATTTCATGGAAAAAAAGAGATCTGAGAAAAATACAGCCATAGTAAACTCTGAAAAAGACTGAAATAATGTCACTATAATATAACTCCAAATATTTTGGATGCAATCTTCAATGTTAAGTCCTTCTGCGATATTTTGGATGCACACCCCAAATGCAAAAAAAAGCTACAATTTGCATATGGAAGCTTTAGGTACTGCCTAAAATTACGATTTTCATTTGGAGATTGGTAAGAAACATTCTGCCAACTATCGATCAACTCTGTAAACGAGATGTATACTGCCAAATGTGTGTATCCTATACATAATACTCAAATAATACATGCTTTGAAATGTAAAGGGGATCATGACTTGCAAGTTAAAATGGCTGCTGCAACTTTCTGGGTGTGGACAGAGCGATGTACAAGGACTTTCAGTGATAAGATGTCAACTACTCAAATTATTAAAGATGCTATTTGTGCTGATCTTATACTTTGGGAAAATCTACTTTCGATCATCAGACCTTTAGTTCTTTAGGTTTCTAGTTACTTTTTTGTTTCATCATTTTATTTATTTTGACAACTCTCTTGGCAATTTCAGTGTAATGAACTTTGTTTATATTAATTAATATAAATTGAAGACTCTCAGGTACAACCTGAGGTCTAATTGTTATATATATATATATATATATATATATAACTACAAATACAACAATTTTAATGTTGCCAATATAGTATATTAATGTGTCAATATATTGTTTTGTAAAATATACTTGAAAAGTGTAACAAATATAAAACTAAATAATGTATAGAGATCGTGAGGTCCCCACAATATTTGGTCTCAAAACACTTTTAAACAAAAATCGGTTTCCTATCTCTTTCACAAAATTTTATAATTTCTAATTTGTGTTGTGACCAAAATAAATGAAACAAAAGGTTCTTTGGTTGTTGGCTTAATATATTTTAACTTTAGGAACAAAATATAAAAACCAAACCAATAATTACACAATATAAAACGTATCATTATGTACTATACCAACACAATAATCACATTGCGCGAATAAAAAAATACAACAAGTACAAAACAAGATAAAAACCAATTTGAAAGAGCTAATTGGAATAAGAATGATACAACCAAAAGTGGCAATATCTAAAAGATGGTGCGTATTTAAGGACCGAATTACAAAATCAGAAATTCGCAAAACTGCAGTATTCCTAAATTGCAAAACCCCCCCTACATCAATGGGAATTACAAAAATACCCCTCCATTCTTGAGAAATAAAAAAAACTCCCACTGTTAAGTGAATTAACGGTATGGAGCTTATTATGAATTCATCAAAAAATAGAGCTGTCTTTTTCCATTTTGAAATAAAACCAGGGCTTTTTTTACAATTTACGTATAATGCAGGGCTTTTTCACAAATTATCCCTTGAAAATTCTACCCATTCAAGCCGTATGCAATAACGGGCTAACGGGTACAGCATAAGGAGAATTCCAATCCGCATCGAAAACCTCCTTAACTTGCTCCACAAGAAACCTATCATAAGTCCCAAAACTCACGCCAGCTGTCGTGTAGAAATAATCCCACAATAAATTACTCGTGCCAATATGCACCCTAATATCACTAACAGCATATTTACCGTGATTAACTCTACTAAAATCAGGGTATAAATTCCCGGTAAAAGACCCATTAACCTTAGCGGGTCCGGTTTTATTCCAACCAGGTATGAAATAATACTTAATTTCGATTTTTCCCCCACAATTGTTGTATTTTGAGTTTGCGCATAAAATGTTGGAGTAAAGAAGGGATTTTAAGTATTCATCTGCATTGTCTAGTTGGTGAGCCCAAAAAGCTACTAGAAGTTGTACCGTTGCGTTTTTTGCAAAAACGACCTGGAAAAGTTGTGAAATTTAATTTGGATAAAATGAGGGGTGAAAATGGAAAAAGAGAGTTTGGATTTTTTACTTCGGTAATTGCAGAGGAGAGAGAGGGAAAATAGATCATGGGATTGGAGTATTCTGATTGGCCGAGCCAATCCATTGTATTTATACGTATTTTGCCCCCAATTTTTACGGATTTGATTGTATCTACCCATGCTTGTTCGTCGGAATGGAAATTACCAAATAAAAGCTGCCCAACAAAATTGAATTAAAAATACACTAAAAAAATAAGGAATATGTTTTAAGTAGATGAATAATTTGAGGTGGTTTTTAAGAATATTTTACTTCTGGGGGTGCGAATGAAAGATAGCTCGAGTCGCTCAAAATAGTCGAGTTATTTATTCCAGGGGTCTCAATGGGAATATTAAACATAAATGGGTCTGTAAGCATAGGATAACCTTCAACATGAGATATTTCAACTGATTCTGGAATTGGCGACCTGATTTTAAATATCAAGCTCACAAAATTAAATTAAAAAAATATTAATAATAATATTAAAATATGTGTGGATAATATTGGACCTGCATCTTTCCTTTTTGGGAATGAAATGAGACCAGCAAGGCACCTTTCTAGAAGCTTCTGATTGGCTGTCCAAAATTGTTTTAGTATATTTTGTAGAATTGAGTGTAGAAAGTTTCCACAAATTATTGAAATAAATCCCTAAATATTCCGCTATTTCTGGACAGTCCACTAGATATATCCCTAATTCCTTCACCTGTAAAATAATATACAAGGGTTTATAAATAAAAAAACATATATTTATATTAGTATAATAACGTTTGTTAAATTAATCCAGGTAATTATTATTATTTTCACCTGAGTGAGAGATTTCCAATCATTATTTGCAGAGCCAATATAAATATCTTTATTATCAGAAACCCAAACTTTCGCATGAATAATTCCACTCCCATAAAAATCACCAAGTAATAACGTCACGTTTTTCACATTTAATTTTCCCGATGCTAAATCCGACGCCTCTTGATCATAACTAGGGTAAACTCCTGAGTGCTGTATTATCCTAAGCAAAGCACGTCATTTTTCATTCACACCCCTCAAAAATGAGAAATTGTTGTTCGGTACCTGATGTTGACTTTTCGGTCGGCAGCGTTGACCAGAGACTGGTACACCTGGCCGCCCGTACCGGCTCCGAATTTCGCCATGTCAGCATCTGAGTAACCGTAATCTCCTGAATTAGGGTTTTGGGGCTCGGCTAAAAGCTCCCAGTATTGTACTGTCATATCTAGGGTTTTGGTCGAGTTGCCTGCTAGCCATTTCAACACATCACCTTTTCAAACAAGAAGAAAAAAGAATAGAATATTAGGCTGTTATATAAGTTCTAATTTTCTCACACACATTTCTACAAACACTTAAAGGGCAGTACTGTCTTGAATTATTATTTACACACACACACAAATGTCAATTGTCAGTGAGAGATAACTGAGAAGAGAGAGAAAGAGAAGTATAATGGCCGACCAGAAGATAAAACGCCAGGAACACGGCGAAGCTCAGGCATGTCAGTCGGAATGGACTGAACAAGCCATTGCTTGCAATTGAGCTCAGAAGAACAGAGCTGAATCCATGAAAACAGAGCAAGCAGGAGAAACGAAAATGACGAAGGATTGAAAGCGATACACATGGCGAGCTTGTTTTGAGCTTGAAGGGAAGTAGTGCGAGTCAGTAATGGAGATCACAGATTGCGATTAACGAGCTCGAAGGGAAGTAGTGTTAGCTCTTTTTTGAGTAGCAGATTTGAGTGTTGAATATTCAACCGTTTTTTTCCTAACCCGTTTAATCTAAGAAATCCTGGAAATGAATTCCGTATTTTGTTAAAAGGATAGAAATGATTTCCCAAGAAGAAAATTGGGCTAAATTACAAGAGCCCAATAATGGATTTAACATTAATAAACTTCTAAATGTTCAAATTTTCAAACTCCACCTTTTTGATGAAGCAAATGCAAAACTATCATCCATCAAGGGCTATGGTGTAAATTGTTGAATAGGTGTTTCGAAGTGAATCATTCTATCCTCAAAAAAAAGAAGTAAAAGATCTTTCTTTCACTTTAGCTTTTCGAGAGAGGCTCTAATGGCGTCTACAAGTGCAGTGACGGCTCATATATCGAATCCTTTCTCCAGAAATGGCTTCAAAGGTTCCGCCCTTGCCTCCTCTTCCTTCTGTAAGTGTTCTAATTTCACCAATTTTAGGGTTTTTTTGGGGGGAATGAGTCTGGAATAGCTTTGGAATTAGCGCCATTCAAGCTTAGTTCGTTCCTCTTCCTTCTGTTAGTTAATCTAAACCCTGTGATACAATTTTATTTGAATTTTATCCCTCTGAAATTGGCCATGCGTTTTGAAGTTTTTTTTTGGGGGGGGGGGGGGGGGGGGGGGAGAAATGAAATTAATTTTCCTAATAAAATCCATAACATTTTAAATCAATTTAATTAAAAAAATAAATCAATTTGGTGATCATTTCATCAGGTACGATTAGAAAGAGACCTGTACGTATATACGCTTTATTTGGAGGAAATAACAATAAACCCGATGAAAATGACGAATCATCTAAAAAGGTACAATAATTATTTAATTTATTAAAAGACTAAAATTAAGTATTAAATAATGTATTTAACTTAGGCAGGGCAACTTGGCAGCATGCAAAATCTATTTGAAACAGTTAAGAAAGCGCAAATGGTTTTACAAGTCGATGCAGTACGAGTCCAAAAAGAACTTGCAGCGTATGTAGCTTCCGTATTTTTCTCTTTTTTAAAAGTCATTTCTGATGAAAAGTATGTTTTGAAATCAGAAATAACATTTTTTTTTATTTTCTTACTTTTTTTTTCCTTCAGGACTGAGATTGATGGATACTGTGAAGATGAGCTTATTAAGGTATGATAATTTATGTTAATATTCTGGTTCGTAATACTTGTATTTTCAGAGTATTTATTAGAGTAAATTTGCTATTTTTTTTAATATGTTTTTTCATTTTATTTTTATTTATTTTAACTATTAAGGTAACATTATCTGGAAATCAGCAACCAATACGCATAGAAGTAACAGAGAGTGCAATGGAATTAGGTTCTGAGGTATATTCCATTATTCCTCTTTCCTTATTTCAATCATTTTTGAAACAATTATCAAAATATAATTTATGTTTACTGTATAGAAACTCTCTTTGTTGGTGACTGAAGCGTATAAAGACGCTCACACAAGAAGCATCCAGGTCACTCCTTTTTCCCACAAAAAATAATAAATAAATAAATAAAAATTAAGAAAAAGTTAAATTATTCTTAAAAATATCTTTTTTTATTAAAATTAATATAGACAATGAAAGAAAGAATGGCGGATTTAGCACAGGGATTGGGATTGCCTCCTGGATTTGGCGAACAACTCAAGCCATAGAATATTCTCCAAAGATTCTTGTACCAGACTTGACTTGTACGGTACCAATCTGATGATTTTTTTTATTTATTTTTATTTTTCACTTGATGTTATTTTCAAGTCTCAACTCAATTGAACCTAGATTAACGCTAATTCCTAAATCGGGCAGTTTTAACTGTTGGTTTTAGAATTTTAGTTGAGGCTGAAATTCATAGAAACTTACTAAATTGATAAATTAATAAATTAATATGTTGATATTTTAAATTTTTAGGTATTCTGCTAGATATTGCGGCTTTGCTTTTTTTCAGCTCGGAGAGTTATTAGTGCAAGATTTTATTCTGTGAAAAAGAAAATGCTGTGACAGAACTATTTTGTTATATATTAATATCCAACTGGATTATTTTCTAAATGTTTAGTATCTCTTTAATCTATTTTAATTTGCAAAGAAATTTTCTTCATAATTTCTACTTTTGTATTGTAAGAATCTTATTCGATTTCAATTTCTCGCTTCTTAGTATTCAATTAGTTTAAATTTTGTTCAATTGGATTGGATTTTATACAATTTAAAGGTGTGGAACTTAATTCAGACTAATAAGTTTGAATTAAAGTTTAGAATTATGGTCTTGCTTATTTTACATTTGTAAAAAAGACTCAGCCAACAGAATTTATTGGGACAGTTATATGGCCGTTTATACAACCAATCACATAAAACCAATAAAAATTTTGCAATAATTCAACTGAATCTGTTGCAGAACATATTTCCAATAAACAGAATTGTATAAACAAAAGAACTGCATCAGTTTCACTGGAGCCTTCTGAAAATTAGAGACTTCTCTTCTCAAATAACTTCTTTAGAAATATTTTAAAAGAATTGAAAACAAAAGAGAAAATTCCAAATTTGCCTCAACAACTATTCAAATAGCTCATTTTTGGTCTCTCAACTTTTTATTAGTCCAATTTTAGTCCCTCAACTATTCAATAAGTCTATTTTTAGTCCTTCCATCTGTTAAGTGCTTACGTGTCAGTTAAATTTGACACGTAAGCAATACGTGGCATATATTCTTGATACATATTCCAACGTGGCAATTGTGACATGGCAAATATTTGAAAAAAAATAAAATTTTCTTAATTTTCCTCTTTTCTTAAAATATTATTTTATTGTACATATTTGTGGTGCATGTTTATTTAAAAAATATGTTATTGCTTATGTGTCAAGAATATATGTCATGTCATTGCTTACGAAGTTTAACTGACACATAAATACTTAACGGATGAAATAACCAAAAATAAACTTATTGAATAATTGAGGGACTAAAATTGAATCAACAAAAAAGTTGAGGGACCAAAAGTAGATTTATTGAATAGATAAATCGCTAAATTTGAACTTTTCTTAAATCAAAAATAAAGAAATTTCACTGAAAAGTGGGCTCCACTTTCTGAAAAAGGCAGGTTGCCTAACTAACTGACAAAATCAATCAATTCGTTTCTTTCCCCGTAATCCATCTTTCCTTTGGGATCCCACTCCCTGAAATATTTTGCTCTATAATTTCATACAATTCCTAACTTTATCCCTCTGAATAATTATTATTGAGAAATTTTAACCATTTTAAATTCTTTATATATAACGAGATTGGCAATTTTTTACTAAATATATATGAATTAGTTGTTAACATATTTCTCGATGAGGTTCTTTTCCTTTAAAAGTACAATCCAAATTCAAATACTCTACTATTTCTATCTACTTTATTTTTTATTTTATTTTTGAAAATGTGTTCAAGCAATTATATTAAATAAAATGGAGTAACATACAATGTTTTGTTCATGCCAAGAGAATTGACATGTATGAAATCAAGAAGAGAAAAAGAAAAATTATCAATAACCTTATTAAAGACATGATAATAATGACAGCAAAACAACATTGAATATATATCAATACTTAAAACAATTCAAATCTATTACAAAAAAGAATATTATACAACCTATCTTGAAATGAAGCTTAATTTTTTTTTGTCAACTGAATATACTAACCAATTAAAATGAAACCTATTTGATTCAATATAATAACAATTGTTCTTAACAACCAAATCATAGTTAGAAATTTCATAAAAAAATAAAAAAAGTCCAATTTTGCCCCCCCTCAACTGTTCAAATAGCTCATTTTGTTTCTCAACTTTTTATTAGTCCAATTTTAGTCCATCAACTATTAAATAAGTCTATTTTTAGTCCTTCCATCCGTTAAGTGCTTACGTGTCAGTTAAATTTGACACGTAAACAATACGTGGCATATATTCTTGATACATATTCCAACGTGATAATTGTGACATGACAAATATTTGAAAAAAAATCAACTTTTCTTAATTTCCCTGTTTTCTTAAAATATTATTTTATTGCACATATCTGTAGTACATGTTTATTTAAAAAATATGTTATTGTTTATGTATCAAGAATATATGTCATGTCATTGCTTATGTGTCAAGTTTAACTGACACGTAAACACTTAACGGATGGAAGGACCAAAAATAGATTTATTGAATAGTTGAGGGATTAAAATGGACCAACAAAAAGTTTAGGGGACCTGCTACAGTACGATGCACTGTAGCATGACTATTCACGACGGGATTCAATAACAGTATATATAATTTATTTTTTAATAACAATATATACATAACAGTATATATAATTTATTTTCTAGTAACAATATATATATAAAAAGTGAAAACAGTATATAAAAATGGGAAAACAATATATAAAAGTAAAAAAAATAAGAAATATACAAAGAATAAATAACAGTATATTAAATGGCAAAACAGTATATAAAATGAGAAAACAATATATAAAATAAAAAATAACAGTATATCTACAGTATGTTGTGCTACGGTCATTCTACAGTATGTTGTGCTACAGTCATACTACAGTACGTCGTGTTTGTATATTTTCCCAAGTTTAGGGACAAAAAATAAATTTAATGAATAGTTGAGGGGGGGGGACAAATTTGGACTTTTCTCTTAAAAAAAATAAGGATAGTTGAATAGAATAGCAGAGCAGAGCAGTACTCTCCTCACCTTTCCATCTTCCCCACTCATCATTGCATTGCATTGCATCGCATCGCCGTAACATGGCCGGAGAGCCACTCCTCCGCCGCATTAACCAGCCGTATCCTCATCCGCCGCCGCCTCTCACAACCTCCTCTTCCTCGCCCTCCCTCCCCTCCCGCCGCCTCCTCTTCCAATCCAACCCTGCAACCCTCAACCCGAAGAAGCGCGCCGCGGGACCGCGCTCGTGGATCCGCGTCGACGCCCTCACCGGCGCGTCCTCCAGCATAGAAGCTGATAAAATTTCAATCATGCGGCGCTGCGACCTCCCCGCGCGCGACCTGCGCCTGCTCGACCCGCTGTTCGTGTATCCGTCGGCGATTCTGGGCAGAGAGAAGGCGATCGTTGTGAATTTGGAGCAGATCAGGTGTATAATTACTGCTGATGAGGTGTTGGTGTTGAATTCGCTTGATTCGTATGTGATGCAGTATACGGTGGAGCTGCAGAGGCGTCTGGCGGCGGAGGCGGAGGCGGAGACGGCCGGAGCTCAGTCGCAGGATCATCTCCCGTTTGAGTTCAGAGCGTTGGAGCTTGCTCTTGAGGCTGCTTGTTCTTACCTTGATGCTCAGGTACTTCATTTTTCATTTTTTCTAAGTTTTTTAGAAGAAAGATCAATTTTTTAGTAGATACAGACATCAATTTGTGCTGTGAATTTGACAAATTGTTCATCAAATTGGGATTGAAAGAAAGAATGTTTCGCTTTGCCTGAAATTTGTGAATTAATAAAGGAAAAAATGGGAAAAAGAACGAAAATCGTATAGTTTAGCTCAGATTAAATTGCAGTTAATATTAAGAATAAATTGTTATCTAAATTGATTTTGATTTGGTCTCATTTTGTTCTTATTGATCAGCTCATTTTTCGTGCATTATCCAATTTCAAAACTACTTCAGAACATTTCAACTATCAATCGCACCAAAAAATTCCTATTAAAAAAAATCATACAAAAAAGTCTATAAAATATAAATGATATCTTCATCATGGCCAGCCAATACTAAATGCCTCACATCACATCATGTGTTTCAAATGAATGTTTTCTTTTTATTATTTTATTAGTCAATTTGTTGGTGGCCCCAATTCAGGGATCCTTATATTCTAGTCAACCAAATTAATATAATACTTCTATTATTATAACCACAACTCTATATAATTTATTTCTATTCAAATTTTACTTAGGCAGCAGAACTGGAAATTGAAGCATATCCATTATTAGACGAATTAACTTCAAAAATCAGCACACTCAATTTGGAGCGTGTCAGGCGGTTGAAAAGCCGACTTGTTGCTCTAACTCGCAGGGTCCAAAAGGTAATTAAATTATTACATCACAAATTTTCCAAAACCTCCCCTATCTTTTCTCAATATTAAATTAAGTTAAAACAACTCTCCGTATTCTACAAAATTATATTGTAGTCCCTATAATTCGAGTTGTATTTGTTCACCTTCTTAATTATCAAAATCAATTTAAATGAACTTCTTCCCTACTAAGCAGAAATAACAACAATAGTAATAATAGTAATAATAATAATAATAATAATAATAATAATAATAATAATAATAGTAATAATAATAATAATAATAAATAATAATAATAATAAAAGTAGTAATTTAATAACAGTAATAGTAGTAGTAATTTAATAATAATAATAATAATAGTAATTTAATAATTAAAATAATAGTAATTAAATAAAATAATCAGGTACGGGACGAAGTGGAGCAGCTGATGGACGACGACGGGGACATGGCAGAGATGTACTTAACGGAAAAGAAACGGCGCGCGCTGGAGACGTCTTCTTACGGGGACCCCAACAACTCCCTGCTCAACTACGGCCCGACACCTGGCGGCGGGATATCCGTCTCCGCCCCCGTGTCCCCCGTTTCCTCCCCGCCTGACTCTCACAAGCTCGATAAGGCTCTCAGTCTCGTCAGGAGCAGCAGGCAGGATAGTTCCATCAGAAGCTCTGAAAATTCGACCGAGCATATAGAGGAGCTGGAGATGTTGCTCGAGGCGTATTTTGTTGTGATCGATAGCACGCTTAATAAACTCACTTCGGTATGTTTTTTTTTATTTATTTGTTTTAATTTTGATAGCACGCTTAATACACAAAGGAAGTATTGCAAGGTTGAACTTTGAAATATAGGACGGAGCAAAAATTGTCAGGTTAATTTGTTGAATCTTTTTTGGGATTTCTTTACATCTTGATTCCTGAAATGCTAATATTTCGCCATTATTCCCATATTGCTTCAATGTGGTAAGTGAAATGCACTCTGATGGTAAGTAAAATGCGTTGTATTGGTATGTGCAAATAGACCAAATCACTTACCATCATTACATATATCACTTACCGCTGCGCCGCATTTTGCATAATTACCCGTCAGTGAGAAGCCTACGTGGCTTAATATATACTTTTTTCCTTTTTTCTATTTACATTTAGTAACTGAGTAATTTTTTATTATCCTCTAATTTCAGCTGAAAGAGTATATTGACGACACGGAGGACTTCATTAATATTCAGCTGGTATCTTTCATTTAACTTTTCAATATATTTTTTGATTAAATTTTTTTTTACATTTTTTCACATTCTTTTTATTTTATTTTTTCAGGATAACGTGAGGAATCAGCTGATACAGTTTGAATTATTACTCACAACAGCAACATTTGTTGTCGCGATTTTTGGAGTTATTGCAGGTATTTTTGGAATGAATTTCGAAATTTCATTATTCGACCGGCCTGAAGCGTTTAATTGGGTACTCATTATCACTGGATTTTGTGGCGTTTCTATTTTCTGCTTTTTCCTTTGGTTTTTCAAATACAAGAGACTCATGCCCCTTTAGAAAAGTAAAAAAAAGGTATAAAGAAAATGAAATTTGCAACCAATCCGTTCTTCAATTTGGTTATTTAGTGACAGTTAGAAAATTGGTCCACAAAAGGGGCCAATTTGGATTGGTTGATTGATCATATTTAAACACAATTCATATGTTGTGTGTTTGAGATGATTTATTCAAGGTTGCATGCACCCTTTGTAAATAAATTTATATTGCCTTTTTAGGAAATAAAAAGGTCCTTTTTTATTTTATTTAAGCTCGCGTCCTTGTAATTTGGGCGATGTAAGAAAGATTAGAGCATATTATTCTTTGTAATATTGTATTTTTATCATTCATATTTTCCAAGCAAAATGTTGCAACAGAAATTTGTATTGTACAATTAAAAACCATACATCATATTAATATTATATATACTTGTTTTTTTATTTTTCATTTCTCAATCTGAAATTAGATAAATTTTCACTAGTACTCTTCTTTTGAATAGTATTTTCGTTCTAGTACCAATATGAAATTGATATTTTCTTACCAGTATGTTCTACACTAATGTAAGGGCTTTTTGCAATTTGGGCTTTTACAATTCTTTAACCCATCTTCTCAATCTGGACTGCCACCTGTCAACCTCATCCAGTCAACAGACACGTGTCACCAAAAACCATACACGTGTGTTTTCTCTCATGCATGTTCCACCGCTTTCTAGAAACCTAAAACATCATCAAATTCCATCTCATAACTCTCTTTACCCCCCTCTCCTAAAATCCCCTGAAAAGAAAGAAAGAAAAAAAGAACAGAGAATTTCTAAAAGAAAGATGTGGAAAGATTACATAAGGGCAATAGCTGAAGATCCGGCGAAGCGGGTCCCACCTGGACCCGGTTCGTACGGCAAAGACAACGGAATATTCCGTCGGTACAGTCCCACCACTTGGGCAATGGTCGGTTTAGTTGCGGCCGGTACGATCGGATACTTCATGTTTTACGACAAGTCAAGACGCCAAGATCGAGATGTCAGAGCCAAGTGATTGAGTTAAGTAAGGTGTAGTGTGTCGTAGTATCTGTTGTGTTTTGATAATAATTAGGGTTTATAATTTTTGTGTGCTTTTGTTTTGGAGGTCAAAGAGAGTTTGTGTATTTCTAGTAAATACATGTTGAAATAAAGATATATTTTTCTTTTGAAAATGCTGATTTACGTAAATATTAGAAGTTCTTTTCTATTGTGTATTTGATTTATGCGATTTATGTTCTTTTTCATCATAGTAACATTGAGAGAGAGAGAAGAGAGTAATTTCATTATGTGCTTCTTTTGCTCATGTATTTTGTTTCCTGATATGGCACTACTATAGAATGTGAATTTCTTTCTTATTTATAGATAGGAAACCCGAAGTGAACAGGCAACAGAAATGTTCAAACAAAAACTATGGATACATTACTAAATATTTGGAGATTTAAATTTGAGACCTTGGAGAAAATTGATTTTAATGGTTGATTTATCATATGGCATTACCATGTTTCACACACATATTTAACCATATATATTTAGATTTCACCAAAAAAATTGTGTTATTATTATATGTAATTATAGTTGTGCTAATGATATATCTAATGGTAAAAAAGAAAGAAGAATTTTTTTTCCGAGAGGAATTATATTTTAACCATATATATTTAGATCTTGCTATAAGTTATCTTTCGAAAGACCATAGTTTTGTGATTGTTTAAATAATTGTGCACTTGTGCTATCCAATGAATTAGATTGCCAGATTTAGCTGAAAAGCTCTTTTCTGAATGAAAAAAGATTTGAAAGAGAAGAAAGAATCAAATCTAAAAGTTCAGCTGAAAAACATAGAATAAAAATCATAGAATCGATAACTGTAAATATTTGATGTACGCTGCTATTTTTATTTAATTTAATGAAAGTCTAAACGTAGGTAACTTGCGTATCGTTTAAAAAAAAAAAGGTTCAGCTGAAAAGCTCTTTTCTGAAATGGAGAAAAGATTTGAAAAAGAAGAAAGAATTAAAACAACAAACGCATGTTTAATTGTAATTTGTAAGTAGTCTCCTGAAAAAAGAAATGATTCATTCTGTGTGGTGTTATTTTTGTTTAATTATAAGTAGTCTTTTGAAAGAGAAAAATGGTCCATTTATGTGATGTTATTTTTTTTAATTGCAAGTAGTCTTTTGAAACAGAAAACTGATCCATTTGGTGTGAGCTGGTTGTGGTTATTCTTGTAGCAATGTGATCTCAAATAAAATGTATTTTTTATCCAAAAGTGGCTCATGTTTCTTAAGATTTAGGATATATTACAATACGTAGTTTTTATCTTTTTAATTTATCTTGTTAGAATATTTAAATTCAGTTAGTGTGAATGTTGATATGTTCTTATGTTCTTACCTGAGTTGATTGCCTTGCCCATGAAATCAAATTACTCAACTTAGATGTGGCATATCTAATTTAGAGTCACAACTTGAATGAATGGTGTAATCATACTTAACTTGAGCTCAACTTTGTTCATAAGTATTTCTTAAAAATATCACGAATACAATGGGTTAAGAACATTTTTTAAGAACAAACTTAAAATTTTGAATACATTTCTTTCAAGTGGACAACGGTTTTTATCCCTTAGTTGTTCTTTTATATTAAATTATAAAACAAAAAGTGTAACACGAGTCATTGAATCTTACTAAATACAAACAAGAAATAATACAACAGTATATTAACAAAATAAAATTTTGCATACATACTATATTGGTGTAACATATAAAGCCTAGTAAAAAAGCAACTAGACATGATTCGTGTGATTTTTTCATCCCTTTGCTGTGAAATTTTCATGACAATGGTGATGGAGTGCTAGTATGGTGTGATATCTAGTCTTTATATAGAAAGAACTTGTGAAATTTTCATGACAATGGTGATGGAGTGCTAGTATGGCGTGATATCTAGTCTTTATATAGAAAGAACTTTAGTCATTGGGCTGTCATAATTTTTCTTTAATTAATTAGCAAAAAAAAATTTTATCTTGACAAATCAAAATTTTAGAAAAATACTCTAAGGTATTGAAGTAAATCAACATGAAACTCACTGGACTCTCAACCGAGAACTATTCAGCTGGATGTTGTGTCAAGTAGAAAGAGAGGTTAACAATTCTTGTATGAAATAACTTGGTTGTCCAATTTATTGGCATTGCCTATGATTGCAAAGCACCATGAAGAATAATCTCTTTTGATAGATAAAAGTTAAATTTTCTGATATAACTAAAATAGCAATGCAACTATTCTATTAATTCCAACTCCAGCCCCACTAGGCACCAGCTAAATGTGTAATTTCTCACATGAAAAAACATGTGACGTTGTTGTCAATATTCGAGTCAAAAGGCTCAAACGATATAACTTCCAACCTAAATTTCCGTTTAAAGATATGTTTACTTAAGAATGTGTTATATACATGAATGATACCAATTATATTATATTGCTGATGTAAAACACATCAATATTACTTAAGAATGTGTTATATACATGAATTGTACCAATTATATTATATTGCTGATGTAAAACACATCAATATGTCTTTCCATATTAATGACAAATTATCGAACAGTTCAATAACATTGCAAATTTCAAACTAACCAAACAAAACTACAAAACAATTTTATACGCCAAACCTTTAACCCTTAATCAGTCACACAAAAACTATCCAAAAAACAAATTACCACTAAAAACACAAGAAATTCAAAAAATAAAAGTACCATATCATATCATACCATACCTAGGCACATAAAACATAAGCCAACATCCCAACCAAACATTCTACAAAACTTAGTCCATAAAAACAACACCATTTAACCCCCTCAAATCCATCAATCAATCTTAACAGACGAGTAAATCAGCCTAGTAAACCAAAAACAAGCGTAAAACCCAATTGTACCTGTCAGGACGAAAAACGCATAGGAAGCTATGAGCATATATCCAAAGTACAGAATTCCCGACACAAACTTAGTAATCTCCAGCTTTGTGAAGAAATAAAACGTCGCGTATAAAAACAGGTACAAAGCCGACGAGCCAGCTGTCAAATACGCTCGCCACCACCATAAATAATCCTCACTACACAACTGGAAGTAACATAATACTATAGTTATCTCAGCGCAAGTGATAACCAGGATTATGAAAACCAGGAATAGGAAACCGAAAATATAGTAAAACTGGTGGAGCCAAATGGAGGTTAAAATGAAGAATAATTCGATAAAAACCGCGCCGAAAGGTAAAATCCCACCGATAAGGATTGAAAACACAGGATTCATGTACCAAGCTTGCTCAGGAATCTGTCGCGGGATTTTATTCGTCTTTACAGGATCCTCAATTGCCGGCTTCTTAAATCCTATGTAACTTCCCGCGAAAACCAAAGGAACCGAAATCCCAAACCAAAGCAAAACCAAAGCGAACATCGTACCGAACGGTACCGCTCCGCTCGACTTTTCGCCCCAAATTAACGCATTCAAAAAGAAGAAAATCCCGCTCACAACTCCAGGAAACATAAACGCGGTTTTCAAAGTAATTTTCTTCCATTCAGTCCCCTTAAACATTTTATATAATCTCGCCGAGCAGAATCCCGCGAAAATTCCCATGAAAACCCACAGCAAAACCATGGCCGTCATTAAACCCCCTCTATTACTCGGACTCAAAAACCCTAAAACCGCGAAAATCATAGTAACAAGCATCATCCCAAAAAACTGCACACCAGATCCAACATAAACGCATAACAAATCAGAATTTACAGGCGGGCGAAATACATCGCCGTGTACTAATTTCCATCCTGTTTCTTCCTGTGCTTCTTCCTGTGTTTCTAACTGGTTGTATTTGGAAATGTCGCGGTATAATGTGCGTAGCATTATCATGGCTAGCATGCCTGATAGGAAAAGGACGATCATTAGGGAGTTTACTATGGAAAACCAGTGGATTTGGTCGTCTGTCATTAGGAGGTACGTGTCCCATCTTGACGCCCATTTTACATCACTCTCCTGTAAAAATATCAAAAATAATAATAAATAAATTATGAGATTGTTTTAGGTAATATTGTATTATGGATGTTTGTTTTCGTTTGTGAGTTGTCATGCAATTTATTTTTATTATTATTATATTATTATTATTTTTATTTGCTGTATAATTAAATACTTTAGTTACCTTAAATCAATTTAAAACAATTACGTTACAATCCAAAGTTTTTTTATGCTAGCTACAGATTTTTTTAACTTTTTTATTTTTGTACCTCAAAATCTACGTCGTAAGTGAAAATAATAGTTTTCCCAGTTTCGACTTCCTGTGGGGAATCAGAGTTGATGACTAGGCGTTTCGAGTGAGGGTCGCAAGTTGTCAAACGCGTCTTGTTTCCATTCCACTCTCCTTCAAAATCATGTCTCGCACTAAATAAACAAAAAATATTAAAATATTAAACTAATAATAATAATGATAAATGATAATAAATATTAATAATGATGATAATGGACCTGAAGGGTTTGACTTCAAAGCCGACAATCCTGGCGAGTTCGGTTTGAGGGTCTTTGTGGAATTTCACCACAAATGAGAGGTGGTTGTGGATGAAATACTTCTCTTCTTTGCTCTGTGTTCATTTAATTTATTCAAAATTAGAAGTTACTAATTATAAAAATATTTATAAAGAAATAAAGAAATAAATAATGACGTAAACTTACGCCTGAATATTGGCCTTTTACGCCAACATGAAAACCGTGCTGATACACAGTTAATGATTCTTGATCCGGCCTCTTAATTGGAACCACTAGAGGCAAATTATCAAGTATCCTACCATATTAAAAATAATTCATTAATTAATATCAACAGTAATTTAAGTTTGTTGATAAGATCCAAAAGTGTAAGTCTTGATTTATATTTTACTAATTCTAAGTTTTTTTTAAGTCTCACATGTTAACACGATATTCATCTTCTATCTTTTCCTTCAATTCTTTCGCTTCTTTCTCGTTCAGAGTAATTTTGCACACGATCTGACACATCTGTGGCTCTCTCATTTGAAACTGAATAATCAAATTAATTAATTAATTAGTTAATTAGATAAAATTTCTTCCATTATAAGGGTTATATGTGGAATTACATAAAATTAAAGGGGTAAAACGGTAAACTTACCACATATGGAGAATTTTCAATGCGGTCCCCGCGAAGAACTTCGCCGAGATTTTCAGCACTATCAACTATTGTATCAGGCTTGCAATAAGGCAATGAATAATACGAATATGGAAGCTGAGTCTTTATTGAAGAAAGCTTGTTTACTTTCACAGATAGCGCATCGCCCTGTAAAAAAAGATAATAAATTAATAAAATAAATTTTAATTTTTAAGAATATAATTCATTATATGAAAAACTTCGTGAGAAGTATCTCTAGTGTTTGAACTATTAATTTATGGAGTTAATTTGCTCAAATTATGTTCCTTTCGAAATTTCTGGTGTTGAAATAGTAAGTTCAGATTTTATACAGCATGCGATTTATTTCAAACATTATTGCTTCCTATTTTAAGCTGAATCGATCGAGAATTCAAGTTAATTGAAGGAGAAGTATTTTATTTTACAACAATTAAGCGCTCTATTGAGAGTTCACAACATTTCAGAGCTGAAGCTCATGATTTATTGGCAAAACATCAATTCATTTCATTTCCCTTCATTCTCACCTCAATCAATCCAATAACCACTAAACAAAAGCTTCACAATTCACTACGATCCAATTAAAAACGATCAAACGAATTAACAAAAACATACCTTCTGAAAATCAGACGGGGCGACGCCAGGGAGGTAGAAGGAGCTGGCGAGAGGCGCCATTAGAGAGAGAAGCGCGATCGTCATGGCGATCCATGAGAGAGATCGAGATATCTCCATTGGAGATCGATCGAGAGAGGAAGCTAGGGTTTGATGGGAGAAAATGAGAGGAGATCTGGTGAAGAAAGAAAGAAAGAAGCGACGACCAAAACTGAGATGAATAGGAATAAGAGTGTGAGGAATTTAGCGTTCGTGCCCCTGTAAACTTCTTATTTTCATATCTTTTTTCGTTTGATAAATAAGAGAGTGGGAATTTAGTGTTCATGCCCCTGTAAACTTCTTATTTTCATTTCTTTCTTTTTTTTTTGACAAATATGAGAGTGGGAATTGTAGCGTGGATGACCCTGTAAAATTCTTATTTGCGCTGGTTTTAGTGTCGGTGTTAGTTCTTGAGTTAATGAGTTTTTTGGGACAGTCCCTGGTGAAGTTGTGTTTTGGACTACGGTCCTCAATGAAATTGTAGTTTGGTTGTGATTAGGAATTATCCAGTAATAGATAATAAGAAAACTGATGGCAATTATTTTCTTGTAAAAAATTTAGGTGTAATTAAGTAATAATTCTAAATTCGGATAAGAAGTAAAAAACAAACAAACTCCAATTTGATTTGGTCAAAAACGGGTACTTTTCACAAATCTCTTTCTTGAAAGAACTACTCAGGTTTATTTTACATCTAATTTTGAAAAAGTCTTTTTTAAACAGCTTCAATCAATATCAGGGACGAAATCATGAATTTGTATTAGAGGAGGCCAATAGAAAACACTTACCATTTAATTAGCAAATGACTTAAAATTCTAATTTGAATGCATGTCATACAAAACAAAAACATAGATAACATTGTTAACATACAACTAATATCCAAAATATGCTAAATAAAAAAAAGTTTCTTCAAAATAAGTTAATTATTTAATACGTAGAGGAACTCGTCTTGTTTGCATCATATCAAAATCGTCTATTATCTTATCCACCGCGAAAGTTTCAGCAATCTCCTTTTCAGTATAAACAATCAAATAATTCGTTAAAAACCCATCCTCCATTCTATTACAAAGCCTTGTCTTGACGATCTTCATTGCCGAAAAAGAAGATCTTTGATTTTTTGGTTCGTACTAACGCTTGACATAAGTCGAAAATTATAGATAAATTCTCCAATTCGGGTTCATTCGACGCATAAATTTGGTAATATTGCAATTGGGACCTTAAAACAGCTATTTCATGCTCGGTAAATCTATCGAGTAAAATTTCTCAGCTAACTCGCATGGTATTAATGTCAAATGCCTCATACGAGTTTCTTGGATCCAATGCGGTACTCAAAATAAAAAGAGTTACTCGTTCACCGAATCTATTATTTAACTCTTGTACTTGTTGGTCTATTGTGCCTATGAATATATCAACACGATAATAATGCTCAACTGCAACTTCATTCTTTACCCGGCGAGAAGAAATTATATCCGAGTATAAAGCATCCAAATTTGGAATTGGTATACTTTGGCATTCACAAAAAGATTTTACATTATTTCTTACATTTTCTCAACCGGGTTTTTCTTTTTTTTTTAATGAATATTATCTGTAATATGTTTTTCGTATGTAATTGCAATTTAAATAAATTCTCAGTTAATTTGAAGTAACTCAGGGAAATTAGAGCTTTATATGGGGATTTATTTGCTTGACTGATGATTAATCCAGAATAAAGTGAGTTATTTTGAGCCCTAATTAAGAAATTAGTTTGAATGACTAAAATGGGCTAAATATCACATTCACGAGGCCCAATAATTAGTTTGTTGAAGGCCTGCAATGCTACAGAACCCGGGTTAGATTCTTCTGATGTAGTTTTAAGTGTTTCCTTTTTTTTTTTACGAGCAGTTCAAGGGTTTCCTTAAATTCTGATGTTCTTTTTTTGATGTTTAAATAAATTTTGATTTTCAATCTTATTTTCTTTCAAACGAGGATCAACCTCACACTCAAAATTGGTAACTTGTTTCCCCTTTCTACAATAATATTTTGAACTTAAATAGGGTGCAAACCGCAATGTGAAAAGGAAATGAAATCTGGTATAAAATTAAAAAGTTTTATTTCCTTTTAATTATTTCTTTATACATCAAATTCATCTGAAATTTTAGCAATGCAAAAATCGATTCATGTACAACTTCACAAATCAAAATTGTTTCCTTTTATACCAGTTTCCTTCTTTGTCTCATACTTATATTCTATAACATATACCGTTTTTTCTTGTTCTCATATACTACAACTACAAGAGAAGAAAAATACCAATCTCAAAATTATTCCAAGTCCCAATATTTCAATATTTAACATGAAAAGGAGACGTATGATGACCAGCCATGAAACAAAATCTTCTTCTTCTTCTTCAAGGAGGAAACACAGAAGGAAGGAAACAAAATACATTCCTCCAGATATAATCGAGCAGATACTACTCAGACTGCCCGTCAAATCAGTAATAAGATTCCGATTGGTATGCAAGCTTTGGTGCGCTATTAGCTCTGATGCATCATTCGTAGCAAAACACCTTAGTTTCGCTAATAAGAACTCTTCTCTTGATCTTGTTGATTCTTCTATCTTGGAAAATAAAATTTCAATTTATGAAGATGGATTTTATAAATGCGACATTTGGACACCCGTACCACTTAACTTTCCTAAGACTCGCATCATTGGGTCATGCATTAATATTGGCCTACTTTGCTTGTATGAAGATGAGAAACTAATTATCTTTAATCCCGGAACTCGTCAATCCATTTCTCTACCAGATCCATATTTTAGAAGAAAATTAGACTGGCCATCGTTATATTTTCGAAAGTGCAAGTTCAACTTTGGGTTCAACCCAAATTCTAATGAGTATAAGATCGTGTATATCTATGAAGAAGAAATAGGAGAGATCGGGGATTTTAACCAAACCCCCTGGTGCAGATTGGAAGTGTTCACGTTAGGAAAAGATACAAGGTGGAGACAAATAGAAGGAGGTGCACCTGTGAAGTTTCAGAGCGAAGTCATTAATATTGGTGCAGCCATGTATTGGAAAGTATATGATCATTATTATACCGCAATCTCGATTCTCTTCTTTGATCTCTTAGAAGAGAAATTAGTCCGAATAAAAGCCCCAGATGAAGAAGATCATCGGTCGACTGTATTAATGGATCTGAATGGACGACTGTGTTGGGTTTCGGTTAGTAAGTCAGGTC
This sequence comes from Juncus effusus, assembly GCA_027726005.1. Classification (NCBI taxonomy): domain Eukaryota; kingdom Viridiplantae; phylum Streptophyta; class Magnoliopsida; order Poales; family Juncaceae; genus Juncus; species Juncus effusus. Next base: position 1,380,980 of record CM050898.1, read on the forward strand.
AGGATAAAATGATCATGAATTTATGGACTCTAGATGAAAAATCCTTGAATAACAAGTCTTGGACTCATCTGCATGCTATCGATCTCTTGAATTTGACCTGTGATATTAGTTGTTCTGATTTGTGGCTTTGGTACGTACCAAGAAACAAGATACTGGTAGGAGTACGAGATAGAAGGAAAGACTTTTATACAAGAAAATACTACATTTTTTATTTGACAATAAAGAATGATAGTGTTGAATATGTGCTATCTGTGCCTGATGACGGGAAAATTCTTCAAAATACTACTGGTCCTTATGTTGAGAGTTTGATTCCCTTGCCATAAGTGTAATATTTTAGGTGTAACATTTTCTATCTTGTGATCGAGAAAGAGTTTTTTTTTTTTTTTTTGTGATTGTTATGGCTTGTAACAACCGAAAAATGAATGACTTGTTTTTTATTTAATTTAATTTTATTTCACACAAAAAATGTGTGAAATTTGAAAATTTGAAAATTATATGAATGGTGGAAAACGAAAGAAAATCAAAAGTAAATCAGTCCATGAATTATTTCTCTGTCAGAAGAAGTTAGCATAATAAGTTGAAAATCACATTCCTTTTTAACTGAATGCAATGGGGAAAAATAGAGATGTATGCAAGCTTATTGAAGCTCCAACGCTTCACCCGAAGAAAGATATATTAATTTCGTTAAGAAAAGTTAAGAACATTCTTCCAATCTTTTCCCTGCTTATAGCAGGAAAATTTTCAATTTGCTAAAGAGTTCTATTTCATCGGAGTTCAAATCCAATCCAGCAAAACACAGTGTCACAAGCCTTGAGGGATCATGATTAATGCAATGACCTTGTTTGCCTGCAAGAACAAGTTAAAACAAACAACTGTATTTTGAACCAAAAGACCTTTCCAGGTTAGTCCCGCAATTAAATTACTCAAAAAGTGAGAACAATTCAAATTTTAACTAAGCTTGACTAACGATAAAATTTTCATTTTCGTTTTTTATGTGATTAATATTTTTATTTTATCCTAATTTTCCTCCGGCGAAGGATCTCATCAGCCTCACACTCAGAATTGGTAATTTAATTTTCCACTTCTGCAGTATGACTAAAAGTAGACAATATAAGGAATATCAGAACAGAATGAATCCAATCCTAAACGGCTGTTAACTCTTTTTTCTCTGTTAACCATCCCTTCGTCTGTTTTAGGAAAGAAAGATATCACCAAAATCTGTTTTGGAAAGAAAAGGGCGAAATCTCTCGCGGAGAAATAATGGCGAAACTTATCGTCTTCTTCTCCTGAAGACTGCAATGGTGAAATCGCTGATGTAAATTGCGCTCATCTCTTTTCACTTCGCTCGCGGAAGTCTCTTTCATCTCGTTTCTCTCTCACTGCAGACAGGCAACCTCTATGTACAGCGAGGGATCTTTCTTCAGCTAAATCTAGTTTGATTTGGTTTGACAGAGAGAGAGAGATTGATTCTTTCTGATTTTAGTTTAGTTTAGTCGGAGTTAACCCCTAGATGAAGTTTATGGCTTAATTAAAGATGTAATTGTCCTGTAAGGAGGTTCATGAACTATTCAGAATTAGTTTATCAGAGTTTATATTGTGATAACAGCAAAAAAAAAAAAGAGTTTATATTGTGAGCTCTTAGGAATTGGACATAAGGTTTGTACTATTTTGGTTTCTTATTCTAAATTTTATGTAACATTATGCTTTTATTCATACGGTAAAAGATGATTTACTTTTGAGTCGCATTTGTTTTGTGACAGGGTGTTCCAAATTTACAATATGAGGCCATCTATTTTGAAGCAAGATCTACATTATCTGAATAACAAGATGACACAATTAGAAGACTTGTACATAGATTGAACTAGTGCTGACACAATTGTGTTGTACAATTGTTGTTTTAATAACTCCTCTGCTTTGTTTCTTCTTTGGAGATAAAATGTAATTTGTTCATATATTTACGAGAAAGAATATAAGTTAGTTATATGTAAATCATAAATTTTTTCACTACTGGGTTTTATATCAAAATGTACCAATATGTATTAATCATTCTACTAATTTTGTGCATTTTCACCGCTGTAATTTTTCAATAACAGTAGTGAATTTTAGGTGTATTTTATTTTTGCGTTATTGCAAGTCTTGTATAATTAAAATTGTATGTAATGAAACGATTTTGAGCACAAAAGGGAAAATCATTTCTTCTATTTCCCTCAAAAAGGACAGGAAATATCATTCATTTATGCAAACTGGTTTAGATTTTTGGTGATGAAAGAGATAACAATGATGCGATTCAAAATTTATTCGGTCTAAATTAGTTGGATGACACGATTGAGCACATTCCTTGTCAGATCAACTAAAGGGATGTTGCATGGGGTTGAAGGAAGAGTTAGTGAAGCTAAATAAAGAGGTAACGGGGGTAGAACTAGACACAGGTTGACGAGGATTCTTAGAAAGAGATTAGAGAGAGGCAACGATTTCACAACTGCAATTTTCAGGCCAATATTTTCTTTAGAAGGGTTTTGTCTCCTTTCTTTTCAAAATTGAGCGTGGTGATTTCTAAAAAAGAATGGATGGATTACATTTACACCTAACGGACAGAGTGAGATAAGAGTTAACAGCCGTTAAGAGCTAATCGGAGATGATTAATCGTGATATTAATCCTAAGGCTAAGGAGGTGCTTGAGCACAATTTCTGCCCCCACGCGCTTGGGTATGATCCGCTCCCAATGAATCCACGTATGATCCGCTCCCAATGAATCCACGCCTTGTTAGTTATTTTCCTTATGAATCAAATCAATCTGCAAGAAATAAAAGTAATAATACTTTTATTTTATTATTACATAATATAAAAGTGCTTGTGATATTTTTGTAATTTTATATGCAAATACAATTATCCGGCTGGCTCCTACCGTCTTTGACGAGGGGTAGAATGGCCCGAATTTGACGAATGTACGTGTGAAACTTTAACAAATCAAAACTGCTTCCATTTACACCACGAATTTCCTTTCTCTCTCTCTCTCTCTCTCTCAATTCCTTAATTAAATGCCGCATTTCTCCCCTTATATACCGCATTTCTTCTAATCCCGAATTTTTTTTCATGAATTTCTCATCCTAAAATTATTCCAAGTTCCATTATTACAATTCCTCCTTTCAACAATTTAACATGAAAAGGAGAGAGACCACGACCAGGTTAGATGAAATCGAATCTTCCTCTTCAGGGAAGAAAGAAAGGAGGAAGGAAACAGCATACATTCCTCCTGATATCATCGAGCAGATAATACTCAGACTACCGGCCAAATCAGTAATAAGATTTCGATTGGTATGCAAGCTTTGGCACGCTATTAGCTCTGGAGCGTCATTCGTACAAAAACACCTTAATTTCGCTAATAAGAACCCTTCGCTTGATCTTGTCTTCGCCAAAACAAAATTTGCAATTTATGAGAAGGGAGTGTTCAAATGCGACATTTGGACACCCATAGAAAAAAAATTCCCTGAAAGTGTTATTGTTGGATGCATCAATGGCCTTGTTTGCATGCATGAAAATGAGAAAATAGTTGTCTTTAATCCCACAACTCGTGAATCTATTTCTTTACCAAATCCATCCGTTACAGAATCGTACGAGTCGAGGCCAATAAATTTGGGAAAGTGGAGCTTTGGATTCAACCCTAACTCTAATGAGTATAAGATCGTGCATTTCTTCTTTCAAACAAAAGAAGAGATCATGCAAGATGGGAACCGTAATTACACTGACGATTCAGGATGTGGAGTGGAAGTGTTCACATTAGGAAAAGATATAAGCACGTGGAGACGAATCGAAAAAGGTTTACTTATGGTGCCTCACAGCCTAGCCATTAATATTAGTGCAACCATGTATTGGAAAGTAAAGTTTTTCAAAGTAGACTATAAATCTGTTATGTCGGTTCTCTTCTTCGATCTCTTAGATGAGAAATTAGGACAAATAGAAGCTCCAAAAGAAGATCATTGCATGTCTGGAATAATGGATCTGAATGGGCGGCTTTGTTGGATTTCCGTTAATCCGCCAGGTCAGAATCGAATGATGAATTTATGGATCCTAGATGGAAAAACTGGGAAGAACAACTCTAACTGGACTCTTTTGCGCGCTATCGAACTTCCGGTCTTGATATGTGATATTAATTGGTCTGATCTGAGGCTTTCGTACGTACCGAGAAACAAGTTACTGATTATAGTATGTTTACAAGATGATATACAAATTAAATACTGCCTGGATTTCACAATAAAGAATGATAGTGTTGAATATGTGCTATCTGTGCCTGACCACGGGGAAGCTCTTGCCCATACTATCTGTCCTTATGTTGAGAGTTTGCTTCCGTTGCCGTAAGTGCAATATTTTTGTTGTAATATTTTTCTATCGTGTGATTGTACTTTTTTCTCTTATTTTTGGGATTGTTATCCTTTGTAACAAGTATGACTTATTTTTTTTATTTAATATAATTTGCGTCGGCAGACAAATGCTATTTGACTGCCGATATTCAAAAGAAAAACTGCGAAATTTGAAAATTAAATGAATGTTGGAAAACAGTTTTGTTGTCTACTTATGTTGTTACTAAACATATATATATATATATATATATATATATATATATATATATATATATATATTAAATGAATTGGGGAACAGATTATAGTTATAGTTTTTTTCATGCCATATATTAATAGTAGAATTTGTGTTTCTGTTATTTGTGTACCTCCAATTCGTAGTAGTAATATGTACTGGTATATGCTACTTAAAAGATTGAAATTAATTATCCAAGGGTGCTTTTTAATCAAATCAAACAAAAAAAAACTCAAAACAATCCATTAACAATTTTTTCATCAGAAGAAGTTGGAAAATATAAATGAATGGTGAGAAAAATAAGATGTATGCAAGCTTTAGTGAAGCTCCGACACTTAATTCACACAAAAGCAGCTTAATTTCGTAAATAAGAACCCTTTTTCCAATCTTATCCCTGCTCATATTGGGTAGGATAATTTTAATATGCGATAACGGATCAATTTTTCTTTGAGGGTATATAATTTGAATGGAAATAAATCTTTCTCCTTGTTTTGTTTTAAGAGTGAATTATTCATCCCAAACGAGTTTTGCACTTTTTGATGAATACTTGCTGTGATAATGGTTAAAGCAGATAATACAAGTATTATGCATTATCTTTTTTGTACTAATCTATTCAGATCCAGGAATAATTCACTTTTTTCAAATAATTTATGTACCAAATGATACTTCCCAATTATTTAAGATGCGCATTCCACAATAACTGACAGATTGAGTATTTCACATAAACTCAATCCAAAATGAATTAAAATAAAAAAGAAAAAAAAGGAAAAACAGAAACCCAAAATAGTAAAAACATCCAATTAAAAGTTAAAACCCGCCCCATGCTACTTCCTTATTCACATCCCTCTCTACAAAAAATAATTTAATTTAAGAGATTTATTTTTCCAAAAAATTAATTTAAGAGATTTTGGTAATTTGGGTGATTTGTATCTCCGAATTGGCCTTGTGTTTTTCACTGCCAAGATGAATTTCCATCATCATTCTTGTAGAGCAATTAAAGCCACACGACTCACAAAAAAGCCGGTTATTTTTCACTACTATTTCCTCACCTTTCACCTGCATTCCAAACCATATTTATTTACTTTATTCAAATAAATAAATAAAAGCAGATAAAATAAATAAATAATGTTTTATATATAACATACCAGTATTTTCTTCTTTTCAGGCTGAATATCTGAATTTGGAGCTCTTTCCTTCTCACAAGATTCCTTGTTCAACTTTAACTCCTCTGATTTTTCATCTCTATTTTTTCCCTCCAATTTTTCCTTTAAATTTGGATTATCAGCATAATATTTCTCAGCTTTTCTTGTGCTTTTTCCCATTGAGATGAGAAGACAAACACAACTCAGTAGTCACAGAACTGAGCTGGCAAATCACGCAATTAAATTCTTTCGAGGGACCTTTTAGCTTTTTATTCTTTTTTACACCTTCAATGTTAGTAGAGAGATTTACGAGTTTTCTCTTTGATCCAGAACTTTCTGCCCTCTTTTCACATTGGTCCTTCAATTTAGATAACGCATCTTATTTAACATATTTAATTATTTATATATACTAATAGTTAGAATTAATGGAAATTAAAATTTTGCATTAATTTCAACCTTATTTTGTTCCAATTGAGGCAGCTTCAACCTTATCAACACAGGCTTGTGCTTTGGTTCTGTGTTTTTTTCCATTAAGATGAATCATCCAAGAAACATCAGTGTACAAAGTGAGCTGGCAAATCACGCAATTAAATTCTTTTGAGGGGCCTTTTTGCATTTTTCCTTTTTTTGGTTCAGAACTTTCTGCCTTCTTTAAAGATTGGCCCTTCAATTAAGATAATTTAGCTTAACAACTAACATATTTAAAATTTTAAATATACTAATAAGTTGGAACAAAAGGAAATTAGAATTACAAAACTCAACCTTATTTTCTTCCAATCGAGGTTGAGCAACAGCCTTGTCTTTATTTCTCTTTGCAACCCAATTTTCTGCCTCCTTTTCAAATTGTTCCTAAAATTAAGATAACTTAGTTTATTGACATATATTTATATCTACTAACAGTTGAAACTAATGGAAATTGAAATTTTGACTTTCGACCTTTTGAATGTCAACTAATTGAGGTTGAGCAACAGCCTTGTCTTTATTTCTCTTTGCGACCCAATTTTTTACCTTCTTTTCAAATTGGTCCTGCAATTAAGATAACTTAGTTTATTAACATGTACTTATATCTACTCACAGTTAGAACTAATGGAAATTAAAATCTTGAGTTTCAACCTTTTGAATTTCGACTAATTGAGGTTCAGACACAGCCTTCCCTTTATATCCATCTACAATCTCAGTTGTATTTTTAGGCAGAGATTCTTCATCAGAATCTTCTAGATTTATTATCACAGGCGGTTCTTTACAATTGCATGAACACGGACCATTCGCACGATTAGGGTTAGGGTGTCTGAAACCATTTCGAACCCTAGATTTCCTCTCCATTGCAATCTCCTTTCGGACCTCTTCTTCTATGATCTTTCTACGCGCTTCTTCTCTCATTATCTCGTCTCGAATTCTCTCTCTTTCTCTCTCCAGAATCATGTCTCTCGGTAGAATTGGGACAAACATTTGAGCTGTGAAACACAAATTGAGAAATTAAACACAAAGATAGATAATAGATTAGTTCATGCAAGAAACCAGTAATGTCAGTGAATCAGATGCCAGTCTGACAAAACCAAACGATTTGAAAAGAGACGCTCATACCATGAATTGCCTGAGTAGTGAAATGAATCAAATTATGAGAAGAAGAAGAAGAAGAAGGAGGATGAAAGGGAGCCCGCACAGGGAAAAAAGGAGGAGGGAAATTTAGAGGATCAAACGGAGGCGGCATGTGAGGAAATTGACGCGACGGCGGAGCAGGCCTATAGTCGCCAGCTCTGTAACGTCTCGCCATGGCGATCTAAATTACGAATTTACGAAACTCACAGATCGATTTCAGATCTACAGTCAGCTAGGGTTTTGAGAAGAAGAAGAAGAAGAAGAAGGGGGGAAATAAATCAGGGGAAAAAAAGGAAACCAAGAAGCAAGAAAGGAAATCTGGTGAAAAGGAACATATGGCGGGAAATATAGATTCGGGAAATAAACATTTCATAATGTTTATTTTATATGGGACCCACAGGTCAGGGACTCATTGTACGGACGATTTTTAAGTACAGACTCAGTCATTAAGAATCCGGAATTGGATTCTCGGAGTTTAGTCTGGACCCGTTAACCTTGCAAGGGCCCATCTGTCATTAATACAAACACCGAGGGTCATTTGCGAGAAACTCACTTCCTTCTGAAACCCTTCAATTACTCGACGAGAGAGAGGGAGGCTTGAAGCTCGACTCTATTCTCTCTTATTTTTTCCGAAGAGAAAGAGAAAAGCTTCTCCTCTGTCAGAAAGCCGATTAGTGCAGAATAGTGATATTTTGTGGAGATTAGAGGCTTTTGTTACTGTTTGGATAGGTTATTGGTGGATTTGGAGGGGAGATTTTGGGGAAAATGGCGGCGATCAACATGGCAGTGAAGTACAAGACGGCAGTAAAGGAGCCGGGGATTCCAGGCGTGCTTAGAATGGTGTTTTTTTGCTAATCTTACTTTGAATCCATGGAATCTGAATTTGTTGTTAATTAATATTATGTTAATCATCGCCAGTTCAATTGAATGGATTGAGATTGAAAGGATTGCGATGGAATAAATTGAACTGATTGAAAATTAAAATATTCATATTTATGCATAATGTTTGAAGGAATTTGTGCGCAGTTAATAGAAACACTGAAGTACTTAGGAATTTACCAGTTTTAGGTCGTGTCTTATTTTAATTGAATTTGGTGTGTGAAATGCAGAATGAGGAGAAGTTTGTTTTTACGCCAAACGATCCTAGATCAGCTATGAAGGTTAACGTGGACTTTAAAAACATTAAAGGTGCAAACTATTTTGCCTCTAATTTGTTAAATTTTACTATCTCATTTTATCCTGAAATGAATTTTACTCTCTTTCTCTGTTAATTTAGGTCACAAGTTTAGTAAAGATGGTTCTAAACAAGCATTATTAAATCTCACACAAGATCCTGAAAAGGTATTAATTAAACTAGAAATAATATTTTTATAATTTGATTTAATTATATTTTGACATAATATTTTTCAGGGAAGTGGCTATATTTTTGAGTTTGATAATTTCCCTGACCGAAATTCAGTCCGTGATTTTGTAGGTACTATTATTTCTCTCAACCTTCTCTTTTGCAATCTGATATTGAATTTTTCTCGTCTTTTCATAGTACAATATTTTTTTTACATTTATTAATTGACCTACAAATCAACAGGAAGAGTTTTAGGAAAGATTCAAGCCGTACCAGTAAAATCAAATGAGAAACCTGTAGAAGAAAAACCGCCCGAGCAACTTAGCACAACAGAAATGGAGCGAAGAATAAAATTATTAAGAGAAGATAGGTAATTAATTACATGAAAATGATTATGCTTATTGCAATTATTTGTGCAGTAAAGAGCAGTTATTTTTATGTTGAGATTTTTAAATTGTTTTTTGTATCAGTGAACTGCAAAAACTACATAAACAATTTGTCTTGGGCGGAGTTTTGACCGAGACAGAGTTTTGGGCCACTCGAAAGGTTAATTTTTTTATATAACAATTATTCCATTTTGAATTCAATTTCTGTAGAAGAACTCTTCAATTTTTTATTTATTTATTTAATTTTTTTTTTCGGATTTGTAGTCTTTACTTGGTGAAGATTCGAGCAGAGGAATTAAACAAAAAGCAGGGTTTAAGAGTGCGATGCTCGCTGATGTCAAACCTTTTGCTGATGGCCGTGTAATACATTTAATTTAATTTATTCTTATCCCTTTATTTTACTTGTCGTATATTTGAAAATAACTCATCATATAATTACTTTCTTAAATTTTATTTCAGACAAATAAAGTCACTTTCAGCCTTACGCCCGAGATAATTCACCAGGTACTTCCAAACAATTTTAGTCTCTATACACATCTTTAACAATTATATAAATTCTAATTAATAAATATACCATTTTTTAATCAAAAATAAATAAATCAATCAATTTAACAATTTCTGGCAGATTTTTGCGGAAAAACCCGCTGTTCACAGAGCATTTCTAAGTTACGTCCCTTCAAAGGTAGCAATCATTTAAACACAACCTACTGCTCTTAAAGCTCAGCCCTATTAATTTTTTACTTTTTTTTTTTTTTTTTTATATTTTTCTTAGATTTCAGAAAAGGATTTCTGGACGAAATACTGCAAAGCGGAATATTTACACAAGACGAAAAACTCGTTGGCTGCGGCAGCAGAGGCGGCTGAGGATGAAGAGCTCGCCATTTTTCTTAAACATGACGATATTCTTCAAAATGAAACTCGCCGTAAGGTATAAAGTTTAAAAGATATATTAATTAAAATAATAAAAAATATATAAATTATAATATTTGTGGATGAGGACTTGGTTATTTTTCTTAAACATGATGATATTCTTGAAAATGTAACACGCCGTAAGGTACAAATATTTAAAAAAATATTTATATAAATATATATACCTAAATTATTATATAAATTAAATTGAATTATATATGTATATTTGTGGATGAGTCGGTTATTTTTATCAAAAAATATATACTTGAAAATGGAACACGCTGTAAGGTACAAATAATTAAAAATATATGTATATAAAATATTAAATTGAATTAAGTTATGAATATTATATATTTGTGGGTTTGACTTTTTTGTAATGCAGATAAGACGTGTGGACCCGACCTTAGATATGGAAGCTGATATTGGAGATGACTATCTCCACTTACCGGTTTATTTTATTTCCCTCCTTTTTAATCTTAAATTAAAAACAAATATTCAGTATAAAATTTGGTATATATTTTTATTTAATGTAAAATATTATGTAGGATCATGGAATTTTACGCGACGGATACAAAGAGATGGCTGAAACAGAAAGTGAGGTAAGCAAAAGAAGTCTCTCTCAAGATCTGAACCGACACGCTGCTGTAGTTCTTGAAGGCAGAACTCTAGGTTTGTATTAAATAAATAAATAAACCTAGAATCGAATTTACAAATTATAGTTAAAAGCTAATGTAAAAAAAACTCAAAAATTAATTTAATAATAATATCTCATTTTATTGGTAACTTTAAACTTCAAATGTTAGTAATTATTAAATATATTCTAATGTTAAATGTGCAGATGTGGAATTGGGGGATACTAGAGCTGTCGCCGAAGCACTTGCCAGGTCCAAACAAGGTTTTTGCAAATTAATTAATTTATTATTTACTTATAAAACTAAAAAAGAGAAAATTAGGTCGTAATATACTGTTTTTACACAGAATTATCAGCTGGAGATAAATCAGATGAGAATAATGTGAATATAGAAAGACAAGAAAGAGTTTCACGCATGACTGAAATCGACGATCTTCAAGCCCCACACGAGCCTCCATACGCTTCTCTTTGTATAAAAGTAATTTTAACTAAATTAATTAATATATAAATTGGATGGTTAACATTAAATAATGATAAATATTTATTTTTATGTTAGGATCCGAGAGAATATTTCGACGCGCAGCAAGCCAACGCTCTAAAAGCACTAGGCGGTGCCGGTACCAATTTCGGTACCAATTTAAGTAAAGAAGAAGCGTACCAATATTTAATGACTCAAATTTCTGATATAAAATCAAGAGGGTTTACTAATCCAGTCATTCAGCCTGACACTGCTCTTAAGGTATATATATAAAATCATTCAACGAAACCCTAAATAAGTATAATTTGTGTACGAACTGTGAAATGTGAATAATAATTAATAGGTAGTTATAAAAATGAATGAACAAGAAAAGGAAACCTAACTGTACTGAATGGTATGAGCTAGGTTTTGAGTGGACTTAGTCAAAATCTCTCAAGCACAAGATTTCAAATTGGAAAGAATCCGCAAGAGAGTGTACTTGATAGAATTCCTCATCGCACTAAGGATGAACTTTTACATGTAAGTCCCTTTATTGTTTAGTATTTATATTATATATAATATTTGTATATACGATTGTATAACACGTATATGTGTAATATAAATTTATATTTATTTCAGAATTGGACGTCGATTCAGGAGTTATTGAGGCACTTTTGGTCATCTTATCCTATCTCTACAGCTGGCCTTTATAATAAGGTATATATATTATATTAATATATGACTTTTATGTATTCAATTCATATATTTTTATAGGCTAGTTAATATATTTATGTCCAAGTAAAAGATAATTATAATCAAATTATGTATTTTTTGGAATTTGTTTTTTATTTGACTTTATCATGTTATATATTGTATTTAGGTGCAAAGGGTGAAGGATGCTATGGCGCAAATATATCAAAAGTTACAGGTATGTCTTTAGACTTATTATTGTATTAAATAATGAATCATATTAAATTACTACATCATAATTTTTACTTTTTTTATTAAATTTATTTTTCAGGAGATAAAGGAATCTGCTCAATCTGATTCCAGGCATCAGGTTTCTCTCCTTGTTCAACCAATGCTTCAGGTAAAAAAAAAAATTATTTCTAAATTTTAATATTTACATTATCATCCTTTAAAACTTGTAATTTTGCATATATACCCCTATTTAGTAATTATTTAATCAATTTTTCAAGGCATTGGATGCTGCTTTTGCGCATTATGACTCGGAGCAGCAAAAGAGATCAGCGAAAAGTCCAGCAAAACCTAATGGCTTTGTTAGATGAAAGGAAAACTAATATATTGTTTATTTGTTTTGTTTGTTTAATGCCTCCAATTAAATTAAATTAAATTAAATTTTGACACCTGATATTGTATAGAATATTTATCTACAAAATTTTGAATGCTAGAACAGATGTATTCTAGCCGGCAACCCAGTTTTTCTTGAGACTTTGTAATTCAGATGCTGAAAGTTTTGTATTATTTATGATAGAAATTTTCTAAGAACAATGAAATGAAAACAAATTTCATGACTATAAAATACAGAAATAATAAGTGTCAAGCATCCAGTTCAATCAATCATGAGAGTAGAAATAATTAAGGGTTTTTTCTTATTTTTGTTTTCGCCTTCCTTTCATACAATTTCAGAATTTATTTGAGGATTAACATACATGACTTAAAATTTGTGGAAAATAAATTTGAAATATTCAGAACACAGAACAAACTAGAGTCACGCATGAACATTTAAGAAATCCAAGTTACAGAATTATAGAGAAGAAATCCAGGTTACAGAATTATAGAGGAAAATTAGGAAATCACATGGATTTCTATATTTTTTTAACTAAACATTGAAACAAACACAAAACAATCACGTATCAAAGTATAGTAAGACGACAGTATATATGCACATAACAAAAAGATGCATACAATACAAATATTTAACCACATGAACCCTACTGATAAGTAGTAAACTAATGGTCATTTGCAAAAACATGTTCATCCCCCCTTCCTTTTTTTGTAGTTTCACATCTAAGTCCTTCACCTACGCGCCATTCTCCTCACTTGCTCCAACAAAAAAAAAATAATAAAAAAAGGCCAAGGTCTCTATGTAGGTTAAAATATTTTTTCAAAACTTTACAAAGAAGTCCTTGAAAACTGGAAAAGCTTACTGAATCTGTGAATCTGGTGAGGCGGGTTGAGCAGTGGCACTAGAAGACGAACTAGGGCTAGAAGACGAATTAGGGTGAGTAATAAATGGTTTTTTTAACTGAACTATAATGATGGTCATATTATCGCATCCTTCTCCCCCCATTGTTGAAGGTGCCAGACACCTGTCCATTATTCTCTCACATACAGCTGATAAACTACTCTCCTGTTAAATATTTCATAATAAAACATAAATATTGGTAAATGTATAAATTTAAAGGATGAAATATAGTTTAGTAAGTTTATGTTAGATGAGAGAGAGAATAACTAACTTTGTTTATATGCTCATGGATGAAATCCACCACTTGTTGACTCGTCATACAATCCCTGTAGAAAAATAGAGAAATTATTATTATTATTATTATTATTATTATTATTATTATTATTATTATTCATAATTCGATCAGAAAAGACATACCAAATGCCATCACAGGCTAGAACGATGAAATCATCATCGTCACAAAGTTCCACCTATCACACAAAAATCAAATTATGAAAATTCTCAAGGTTCAAATCGCAAAATAACTAGAAACGCTGACGTGGTATTATATTTATCATACTATTACATACAATATTAACATCAGGATTTGCAGTCACGACTTGCTTCTCAGCCGGCAAAAACTTGTTCAGCTTAAATTCCACATCTCCTATAAAAACAAAACAAAATTATGCTTAGAAGCCCCTTAAAAATATCATAATTATTAATTATTTTTAAAATACCGATAGCTCTAGTGAGATTCAAACTTCCATTAACTCTTCCTGCTTGAATATAACCGCCAGCTTTTACTATTCTTTCTCTCTCTGCTTGAAGCTCTGGCTTATGATCCCTCGACAAATTATATGCCTATAATTTCCAAAATAAATATAAATTATCCCAAAAATAAAATCATTCCAACTAAAAAAAAAGTCCACAATCAACAAAAAAAGATCACAATTCATTTCCAACTACGTTTTAACATTTACATCATACTGAAAAGGCCGAACAGCTCCGATTATCAATTTATATTTTTATTTTATATAAATATAAGGTAGATTTATATTAATGTAAATATAATGTATATTTATTTACCTGGCCCTTGCGAGAAATAATACAGCGAGAATCGCCAGCGTTAGCAACAACAAGTTGTTTATTTCTAATTAAAGCAACACAAGCTGTGCTTCCACTTGTGGGCCCCTCAAAATCCGCATGAGGCCCCTAAAATAAAACAAATAAATAAAATAAAAAATATAATAATATATTTTTGATTTTTTTTTCTACTTTTGGTACCTCTTCAAAAGGCCAATCGTCTATTGTGAGATTGTTCTTAGAATCAGAGGCTTTTGGAGACCAAATTAATCCTTCGACCATTCCAGCGAATTTATTTATTTTATCACCTAATTGAGATATTTCTCTCCAGCCTCTCTGTCCTTTCATCATTTCGTCCATTCTGAAATATTTATTATTTAAAAATTATTTTTTTCGTATTGAATTATAATGTATATTTTGAATTTTTGAAGTACCTGAAGAAAGCTTTGTGAACAGCTGTACCTAAATCACCAGTTGAGTAAGCTTCATTTTTCAGAACTTGCTTGTGTAAATATTTCGCGCAGAATTTCGAAACTACTTTGCCTAATTACATAAATTACATGAGAACTAAATGCCATTATCATTAATAAGAAGAATTAATTATATATTAAAATTCATTTTGATTTATTTTTACCGCCATGGCCATCAAAAACTCCAAAGAATGACGTTTCTTCATCAAGGTCTGGCAAGGCACAATGCTAACATAAATTCACAAAAAAATAAAATAATAAATATTTTTAAATTTTTACAGAATAAATAATAATTAAAAATAAAATAATTAATATTATTATTACGGCATCTTCCATAGTGGTACGCCATCCTTGCATGGAAGAAAGGCCGAATTTGAGCCTCTCATTTTCTCCATTTTCTGAGAATTTTTCTGTTTTTGGTGTGCTTAAATATACTCCCATTTCTAAAAATTAAAAAATAATAATTAAATGAATTAAGCAAATAATGAATAAAACGAAAGGAGATTTTTTAAAAAATAGTAAATTACCAGAAAGGTGTCAAGAATAGATCATTCCAGGCTCGGATTTATGAAATTACTGTACAAAAGGATAATAGATTTTTTAGTTCTTAAAGTGGATTGATTTGTGATAGATTGTACAGCTTTGACTTGGTATAGATCCTACTGTAGAAAGTAGAGCCAATAATGATATAAAAAATGTTGAATTTTTCAACTACTACATATATTTTATATTTATTCTCTGAGCAAGTTGCCAGATAAAACAAAAATAATTGAAAATTTAATACTAATTATTAGTGAAATCACATCATGAAAGATGAATTTACACAAATTAAATCACCTCCCCCAAATAGAACTTAGTGGAAAATGGAAATAACTGATGTCACAGTGTATTTGAAGTAGACTAGTAAGTAGTAACTGAGCTTTCAATTAACTACTCTATAATTATACTCAATAAATGCTTCAAATTATCCAATAGAAATCTAACTATCACATATTTAAATTAAAAACTTATCCGGAAAAAAATGATAAAATTGGACAAATACAAATCTAATTTTCAAAGAGCATACAGAGAATCAAACCCAGAAGAATAAAACTCATTCAGTAGAAAAATGATGGCTGCTCAGTAATTTTACACTCCGTACTGAAGAAAGAAAAACTACAATAAATGAAAAAGATCAGCAAACAAACCTGTAAATTACCTTTCACAAACTTAATTCTCTTTACAGAAGTGAGAGAATCGATAAGAGATCCAGACGCGAGAGAGAGAGAGAGAGAGAGAGAGGAGAGGAGAAGAGGGAGAAAATAAAGGCGGCCTTTAAGAATACGAAAGATTAAATACTCTTTTCTTATCTTGGCCTCTTAATTATAGATAGCATGATAAAGTCATAAAACTATTATGATAAGTGATTAATTATCTCGTACCTACCACAAAATATCACAATTCGGAATTTTAATATTCTCCAGAAAAATCATCGCCCACCTTTCTATTTTGGCTGCCAATAATATGTTTTAAAATACTTTATTATTATTTTTATTTTTTTCAGATTTAAAATACTTTATATTAATATTACATTTTTTTGTTAATCTCAAAGAAAAATATTACATTTTTTCTTAATCTCAAAAAAATATTACTTTATAGTACTTTTGGGCTGAAGTGAATATGGGGCTCAAGATATTTTTTTCTTCATCTTTCTTTCTTTGTTTTCAAAATAAATAAATAGACAAACTGTACCCTGATTTGGAATCTTGGATAAGAACAAGTGGATTTCACTTTCAAAGCGAAATGGACTTCTGACCAACAATGAAGGCCCAAAATATTTGTGCATTAAATTCCTTAATTCTTCTTTTTACATTTGGAATCTTGGATGAGAAGTGGCTTCCTTAATTCCTACAGAAAAAAAAAAAAGATTCCCTATTAATGGAGTCATTTCAACATCAAGAGTTTATTTGCATGTATACAGAGTAACAGAGGTAGATATTATCCTCAGGGGAAATTAAATCATGACTTAAATATAGTTTGGAGATAATTTGATTTGGCATTCCCTAAATAATAAGATATGTCTAAGTTCAAATGAAACATAAATAAGTGGTAATTAGAACATTTATTTTTTGGACTTCAATACAAATGCACTACCAATATGTCAAGAATTCTTTTGTATCCTTGTTGCTCGGTCCAGGATAAATTTGATATTTAGAGTCTTTGGAAAGATAAATTTGGTAATTGGTCATCCTAACTAACAAAGAATATTTATTAATTAAGCAACATCGTGGAGAGAGTTTAATTCCTAAATAAACATATACAAGGCATGCTCTGGAATAGAGTTTTCTTGTTCTCTTAATTTTCTTTTTATCTCTGGTTATGTGAAATGTACTTTTGCATATTTTCGTTCTTGCTCTTATAGTTAGTCTTCTTCTCTTTTCTGGTTATAAATTGTAATTGATATTCTTGTAATCTTTATAAAACTCTCTTTTTATTAGTTTATATTATGTCAGCAGACCTCTCAGCCTGCTGATGTTTCTGCTTTCGCCCTGCATGTATTTTTTGTATTATACACAATGTTCTGTCAAACAAGTGGCTCTAGAAGAAGAAGAATAAAATACTGATACAAGTTAGTGACATGCTCACCTCTAAGTCCACTATCATCCAAATCAACCATCATTTTTGTGCTTCTTTATGTATTAAATTATTTAGGAAATTGTTACTTTTTCCTAATTTTGCACATATGCCTGGGGAAAAGTTAGGGGATAGAATAATGAATCTTTCTGCAATGATATCACTTATCAGACTGTTGTGGGAGTATAATTTTCTCTGATTGATGATAAAGCAATTTCCACAAAAAGAGAAAGTAAGACGATGCATTAATTTTGTTATGATCACTTTTATTTGAAGTATGTTTATATTTATTTATTTATTTATAAATTTAATATATTTAAATAATTTCAGTTATAGTTAAAATTAATTATATTAATTAGAAAATTAACACATAAAATAAGTAAATAATCTTAATATTTTTTTTAAATGAAGTACAATTATAACTATACATAAAATGAGTATATATAATGATTATGTTGGACAATAATATTGAATTAAAAAAAATAATAATGTAACAAAATATAATATCTATATTGATTAAATATATGGTTAATTTCATATATAGGATATAATAATTATTTCAAAAATAAACAAATTAATACTCTGAAGAACCTAATTTTTTTTTTATGAACCTAAAATAGTAAAACCAAATAATAATATTTCCATAGCATAACAATATTATTTGTTTTACTATACGTTGCATTGCATTGCATAAATAATTCAAGTTCAGACCCAAACCGACAAGACAACAGGCCTATCCTAGCATTAAATCAAACCGTGCCTATTAAATTCCCCACCACACGTGGCAGTAAACTAATTCCCAAGAAATCTTGGACCCACTTGTCAGTGACTCATTGTTCTAATAATATCTCAGTATGTACACATTCACTCCCAACACGTTGCACAAATGCTCACCTAAAATAAATCACTCTATACCTGACTATATAGCAAATCATTATTTCATGTATTTCAACTCGCTACATGTAGAAAATAAAGTTCTAAGATAAACAGGACCGTTACTGAGTACAAAGTCAAGCAGCGAATGCAACTATTTAGTACGACCCTTCTCTTTCAATCTCTCTCTCAAATCAAATCAGAAAGAAAATCAAAGTGAGGAATTTAGATTCAGAAGGATAGAGAAGATGTGTTCAGGAAATACAGCGAGGTGTTTGGAGATTCTTCTGGCTCTCATCCTGCCGCCGCTCGGCGTGTTCTTCCGCAAGGGCTGCTGCAGTGTATGATTTTCAGTTCTTTGTAGGAATTATTTGTGGGTATTTGTTGGTTGGATGTGTTGATTTTAGTTTGTGCTGATTTGAATTTGGATGTTTTGGATTTTGCAGCTTGAATTTTGGATCTGCTTGCTTCTGACGCTCCTTGGATACATTCCTGGGATACTTTACGCAATCTGGATCATCGTGCAGGTGAAGGAGGATGATACCAGGGAGATTTATGAGCCTCTTGCCTGATTTTAAGTTTTTCAGGGACCAATTTGCATTAATGTGGCTTGATGATTTGTTGCTTTAGTTTTTGTTACTTGTTGAATTGTAATGTTGGGTTTGATCTGATGGAGATTTTATCTTGTTTTGAGTTGTTTGATTGTTGAGTTGTAATTTGGTTGCTGATTGAAATGAAGATGGTGGTTTTTTGTTTATGAAAAAATTGAGATAAATATTGGTTTCCGTTTCTTGCTTTAGTTATTTGGATTATTGAAGTGTAGATGGAAATTATGATACATTTTGTTCAGTCTTTGAATATACGAAATTAAATAAGTTCTGAAAATTCTGATATGCATGTGAATATAAGTGGGACTCAGTTAGATTGTATTAAAAAAACCTTCGAATTCTGAGATTTAAATAGATTATTATATTTATAAAAAAAATATAACTTAGTTTGTTTCAGAGATCTATTCAAAAAAAATATTGTTTCAGAAATGTTAGACCAAATAAACTACTAATTATACCCAATGTCCCTTCATTAAAAATAAAAAAAGACTTTGTTGGGCTTGTTATTTTTTATTTAAATAAGTTCCATTTTTTAAGACTGCGCATTAGTCAATTTATGCAAAAGCATTATTTAAACAGCTCATTTGCTTCTGGATTAAAAAACTTGATAACATAAAAGGAATTTGAAGTATATATACATCATATATATGAGTATAAATATCACATATATTTGAATTTCGTGCATATTCTGTGATCAAATATTAAAATGAAAATCCACATAATTATTTATTTTTTTGAAAGAAAAAAATTCACATAATATATAAAAGTAATAATCAAGGTTTCTATCAAGGGGTTTGGGCAGGATTAAAATAAATATAAATATCATAATCAAAATCAACACACAATTAAAAAATTTATATCAACTTGGTAATCAAACAAGGTGAAAAAGGTAATATTTAAAATTCTGTATTTTATACTTTTTGATAATTTAATGGTACATTTTCCAGTTGAGGATTGAGTTAGAAAATTCGAAACATGTAAAATATTTAATTTATTTGAATAATTCTGTATCCGAATTATTGGATCTCATTTATATTCAGTAATTGACTTTATACAGCTGCATAAATTATTAAATTATTATTTTAACCCCTCTTGTAATTTAATATTATTTTTAGACCCTCTTGTATTCAAGCTGTAAATTTGATTCAATTATTCTTTCCAAATTAGTTGTTCCAGTTCATGAATCAATACGTGCTAGCATGTTCGAAAAAATAATCTCGCAATAAATTTCTGCTCAATTTTTTTTTTGACCAATTGATACATTATTAGGAATATAATTGGAAACAAAACTTATATTTCAATCTGATGGAATATTCCAATATTTAGTGGATATACATGCAAAAAAGCCTTGAGCAAAGGCATTTTAGTTTTTATGACTCTTTCCTTGATATAGACTTATAGTCTAATTGTTTCTATATTTCTTCAAGAGAAAATAATAACAATCTTTGGAAAATCTAGAAAGACAGAGATGGCAAGAGAAGAAGGAGAGGAAGAGGGAGAGAATACTAATGAGTTTGGTTTCTTCATGAGATTCTTTGAGCTGGTGCTCTCTATTGCCTTTCCGCCTCTCGGTATTTTTCTTCGATACGGTTGTTGCAACGTAAGCTCTCTCATTATATCTTTAACTTATCAATTTTCACAAGTATATACAAAAATATACTCATGAAAAATAGTTCGCGGTTTCGGTTGTCTCTTGATTCTGGATTTGAAATCCCGGTTGTATCAATCCAAGATTTCTGTTCTCTATTCGTGATTCATGCTCAAGTATTCATACATTATTGTATAAATTTGTGTTTTAGGTCAAGTTTTGCGCAACTTTGCTTTTGACGATAATGGGTTACGTGCCGGGAATTATTTATGCGGTTTGGTTGATATTCACCGATCGTCATAACCAACATCACCGTCACAAACATCATCATCATGATCATCATGAAGGAGATATTCAAGAGCCTCTTGTATAATTTGTATTTTTTCAAATAATTCTATAATGTGCATTTTGATTTTATTTCTTTGTGTTTATATAGTTTCAGTCTTTCATGTGTTCTTGATACTGCATGTGTTGTTTGATTGGGTTGAATCATGATATTTAATTGGATTTTGATAAGTTATTATGATCTTATTTCAAAGAATATTATCTTAACTGACACCTTCTTGATCCAAGAGCATGTTCAAATGAATCAAAATATTCAAAATTGACATCAAAATGAAAATAACTATTGTGTGTATCCACAAAATTAGAAAAAACAAAATGAGCAGAAACAGAATAAAATGGATTTACCACAGTAACTAACATCAAGTCTTACAAATAACAGTCGTAAAGCTACACAAATAAAATAGTTATGACAGTTTTTAAGGAGAAAAATTACTCCTAATTATTTACCACAAATAACTATTGTGTGTATCCACAAAATTAGAAAAAACAAAATGAGCAGAAACAGAATAAAATGGATTTACCACAGTAACTAACATCAAGTCTTACAAATAACAGTCGTAAAGCTACACAAATAAAATAGTTATGACAGTTTTTAAGGAGAAAAATTACTCCTAATTATTTCATGAAAAGTCTATCTTAATAGCTGAAATTAAATTAATATTAAAATTAGGCTAGCCTAATAAGAGGCAAGTCTTTTGAGGTGCTGAAAAGCCTTCTGTTTAATCCATTGGCGATCATACGGTAAATAAGCCTGAATCTGATGGTCAAATCTGCAAAAAATGCAAAAAACAAAATATTAAAAATCAATTTCCACAAAATTAATTTCCTCAAGCTTCTTCATGATTCATCTTTTTTTTCTTTCATCGAAATTGGGTTTTGAAACTTCAAAAAAAATAAGTAAAAACTTAAAAAAGAGTGAATGAAATGAAATGATATAATACATACACAAGTGCGCTAAGATCAGCCAAGCCATCAATAAAATTGTAGAGGTCTGTTATGTCATAAGTGATATTATGCAGATGAGGATTCATTTCCTTTATTTTCCTCTCGTACATTCCGCAAATTCCTGCCCAATTTAACTTCAGTTAAATAAAATACAGAAGTAAAGTTCAGATTGATAGAAAAAACTAA
The DNA here is from genome assembly GCA_027726005.1 of Juncus effusus. NCBI lineage: Eukaryota > Viridiplantae > Streptophyta > Magnoliopsida > Poales > Juncaceae > Juncus > Juncus effusus. The sequence continues at coordinate 1,402,938 of CM050898.1, forward strand.
TAATTTTGAAGGAATAAAGAACCATCGATTGCTTGACTAATGGAATCAAAATCAATGAAGGTTCTTGAAGCCCGGCTTTGCGTGGTTTGCAACAGAATTATTGTGTGCCTGTTTGCCTGCACAAAACAACAATCAATATTTCTCCATTTCGTTAAAAATCCAATTTAAGATTATTGGTATATATTTAAGAACTGTAATTCCATAAAAGACATCTCTGGGTTGAATTTCTTTTCCAAATTCTGCCCAAAATTAACAAGCCAAGTAAAAAGAAAAAGAACTTTGAACCAAACAAGAAATGAAATTTCCACAAAGAAAGGAATCAAGGAAACAAAAATCACCATGAATTTAATGCTCTTGAGCCTTACACCAATGACCAATCTAGAGAGAGAGAGAGAGAGAGGCCTTCTTCAATGGAGAAAGGCCTTCTTCAACAGAGAGGTATTATTGACTTGAGTCTTGACTTAGAGCTATTTCATGGTAACTTGCAAGTCGCAAGACAAGACAAAAACAATCAAGATTAATATACGCGATGTTATATCTACACCACACGATCTGAATCGGACGGCTGAAAATGAGGCTAAATTCTCCAGAAGCTGACGTCCAATGAGAGACGTCACATTGCTGTCATTAGTACTTTTTCGTTGTGTCCAGTTTGTATATACTGGAGAGATTGCAACAAAATACAAGGCTTTATCCAGTGTCGGTTGGCTAATAATAATGTCAAAGAAAAAAATATATTGATTTAATCATTTAGTTGGTAACGAAATAAAAAAGATTCATTCATTTTGCACACTCAAGTCAGAAGAAAAAATAAACATAGAAAAAAAAGAAAATGTTATATAATATTCTCAACCATATTACAACAGCCTTATATCACATTTAAACCTATTTGGATACAAAATTTCATGTCGGAGCGGCAACGGATAAGATTCTAAACTGTGAAATCCCATTTCATGCCAACAACTTCTATTTATTTACATACAGAATCACATGGATTTAACAATATGACTCACAAAACGATTTCAATCAAATCAAAAAAACATCTATTGTACAAAGTTATACTGGTCCACCGTAGACCAGGTCTAGCCAGAAGTAGAAAGTTAACTGTACACAGACCCGCTCCTTCTCATTCTGACTCAGCAGCAAAATCACTGTCCATGCAAGTTTGACTCGCAAAGTGACGGCACATGTGAATTATATCATTCCATATAGTTTTTTTAACTTAGTTAAAAAAATAAGGAGAGTCAAGCACATGTCGTAAGTCAAAATCGCCGGTTTCAGGGAGAGGAGGGAATTCCAGCTCAGGAAACGATGTTTCAAAGCTCTCTAACAACTGCAAAACACAAAATCATATAAAAAATGAAAAAATATATATATTTATTTATTATATATAATAAAAAAATTAAGAGATGTACATTTTCTAAAATTGGAATACTGTAAAGCTCAACGAATTTCTCTCTCAAGATGCGATTCATCTTGTCCACATCACACGCATGTGTCCAATACGAATCATGCACTCCTGTAACAAATTACCAAATGTTAAGAAAGAGTAAACATTTCACAAACAACCCTGCAAAACCTAAAAATATCATAAAGATATAATTATATAATATTAATGGACCAGCAAAAGTTAAGCCGTGGCGATGACAAGCAATGGCAGTCATCATCATGTGAGAGCTATCCAATGAATGAACAAAATTAGGAGGAAATGCTGTCCTTTGCTGTCGTTTTGACACCTGTCCATTTCATTTCATTTATTTTATTTCGTTACAAGAAATAAATGGGGTGGTTTAATTAATATAGTTTGTTTAAAAACTTACCTTGTCGCCGTCCTTTCTTATGCAGAGCATCTGAAGCGAAGTTCTAACCTGTTCAATTTTAAGAGATTAATTAACAAAAAGGGGGTAAAATGTAAACCCTAAAAAAAGTTCTAGTGAGACGTGAGAGAGAGAGAGAGAGACAGACTAACTTGAACACGTTTAGAAACGCGATAAGGCTGAACGACTGGTAGACCGAGCGGAGTTGTCCATCTGACCGGTTCATTTTCTGACGTAATAACCTATTTAAAATAATAAAAAATACATATATATTAAATTTTATGAGGGCATTAATGCAAATTTACAAAAAATAAGTATTTTACCTTTGCACAGTCAGAAAGCCAGCCCATGATTCCACGCGCAGACTGAAACATCTCTCCTAAAGCACTAAGTGTCACCTTAAAAATAAAAAATAAACATTTCTCAATATTTAACTTTATATTTATTCATATAATTAATTTTTTAACGAAATACCTTAGAGGCGTAACAAGAAGCTTTGAACAGAGTATTCTCGTCATGAATAAATCCTTTCTCTTGAAGCCTCCTTTTGATTTGCTCTCTCGCTCCGATATACGTCACTCCATAAACTGACGTCATAACTGTCTGTTTCACTAGCTTTCTATCCACCTATTATTTAAAAAAAATTTAATAAATATTATAATTTTGAAGGAATAAAAAGAGTAGGGGCAAAATGGTAATTTCAGAAAGAGGTGGATGCCTGATTGACTAGGAGCTTAGCCAAGGAAGCTGAAGGAAACGTCTTGGGGTCTTTCTTGGAATCTTGTTGGATTATGTCCAACACCCTTTTGATTATTTCATAAAATATAATCAGAAATTAAAAACTAAAACTAAAATAATAAAATAAAAAGGAAAGAATTATTACCTGGCGGCTACGCCTGAATAAACATCAGCAGGTATATCGCCTGCTACTAAGTTTACAGAAGCTGCTTCTGGCTGAAATTAACAAATTATACACATAATAATAAGAAATTAATCAAATGATAGTCATAAATAAATAAATAATAACCATCATCTTTCAATAAGTTGGCATTATGAAAATCTGCTAATAATAAGAAAACGTACAATATGAACCAAAAAACGTATAAAAGAAACAGCTTACAGCAAATCTTCCTAGAGCTGCATAATGTTGCAAACCATTACACGAACCATCCTATCAAAACAAAAACAAATCAATTAACTACATATATTACATATATAACATTAACAAAACAAAACAAAATTGCAAAAAACCCTCTATTCTTCAAAACCCCCGTCAGATTACACTCAACACCATCAAATCCTTAACCAATTTTAAAAAACACAGGGACTTTTTCACAATTTCCAACAACACATGCTCTTTAGCAATTTCCAACAACACAGGGTCCTTTTCGCAAAATTTACCTGATGGACGTGAATGTGAGAGACAAAAGCGCGCGGATCCCAATACTTCAGAGCCCCGTTCAGCTCAAAACAAGCCGCCAAGCACTGAAACGGATCTTCAGCCTCAAGCCACCATTTTTGCCCTTTAAAAGGATTCTCAGCCGAATTGCAAATCTCCCCCAAATGCTTCTCCACAAAATCGAGTCTCAAATCGTACGATAGTTTCTCGATTCCGTTGCCGAATAAGTTGGCTATGTGGATTTTCAGCCATTTCAACCCCGATTTACCTAAATTGATTAGAAGGCTGAATTGTTAGTTAAGTTAATTATTTAATTAATTAGAAGGTTAAATTGTTAATTAAGTTAACTATTTAATTAATTAGATGGTTAAACTAATTATTGGATTAATTAAAAGGTTAGTTTAATCATTTAATTATATAGAAGGTTAAATTGTTAGTTAAGTTAATTATTTAATTAATTAGAAGGTTGAATTGTTAGTTAAGTAAATAATTGAATAGAACGACTATTTATTTAATAGTTTATATTTAATACCTAAGGGTTTGCCTTGGGAGAATTGGAGAAGGCCGCGGCACAAATCGGAGGACAAGTGAGAGAGGTGAGGGTGCATCGGATAAGCTCTGCCTCTGAAATCCATGTTGTGTGGGTAATGAAATCCTGCTTCACTCCTCATCCTTCTCGCCACCTGTCATGTTTTTATTATTTAATTAGGGACATTTTCAAATAACCCCCTAACTTTTAAAAATACCTTCACTTTTTAGATTTCTCAGAGAACCCCACTAAAAGTGAATTTAATTTTCAAATATGCCCCAATGGTGTTAAACTTAACAGTTTGTGGGGTCAAATATTTTTTTTTATTGATGAAATTAGGGTTTCTTTTGTAATATTCAGAAAAGTTAGGGTTTTGTTTTGTGATGGAAGTAGAATAATCAAAGGATTATTATTACAGAGAGGACGAGTTCGGTGTCGCATCGTAAAGCGTGCATCTCGCTGTTGGCCTTCCTGGCTTTCCTTCTGATCCATTTCCATTTCTTTATCTCTTCCTGGTCCTCTGTCTCTGGTTTTTCTCCCATAGGAATCTAAAAAGAAAAATAATAAATATTTATTAAAATGTTTCTTTTATTTTTTTTATTTATTTTGTTTTATTGGTACCACTTACATCATTTCGGTCAACCAAACCGGCAATTCCGCCACCTCTACTCCAAAGACTCTCAACGACGTCCAACACTTGTGTGTTTATTCTCCATTTCGTGCTGCCTAAAGCATCCAACGCCTGAAATTAAATAATTAAATAAATAAATAAATATGAACAATATAATTCATAATTGCGTGAAAATGCGAAGGAGAGTTGAAATTGGGAAAAAATTAACAGACCTCATATACTTTGTCGAGTTGGTTTGTAGGTGAGTATTTCATTGCGTTTTGTTGGTGTTTCGATCCGTGAGTTCTCATTATGTAAGATGGTAAGCAAAAATACGCACCATCATTATACCTGTAATAATAAATTAAAATAAAGCAATAAATAATCAAGAAAAATGACCTAGTAATATTGCATATAATTATAAATAATAATTATAAAATCATACCCTTTCCAAGATTTTGGAGGTACCAACATAGGTAGGTACGGAACCATCATATGTCTGGCCTGTAATAACCAAAATTTAGATTATAAAAAATATATATTTACGAAAAATAAATAATTAGTTTCTGAACAAATATATTTTTTTTTAATTAAATGAACTTACACTGCTGCTGTCAAGACCCTTGTATACAAGCGGGTCACACACTAACACACCATGTGAAAATTTCAACTTCCTGAAAAAGTATAAGATAATTTTTATTTATTTCTTTAAAACATAATTTGAGGGCTGATTTTGATATTAACTTACCCATCTTCAGTTTTGGCTGGTTGCAAGTTATGTCTAAATGCAGGTCTCATTTCAAATGAGCCTTCATTTGATTCCTTTTGAGGCACTTGCACATATGCTGATTCAATTAACAATTGAATTAATCGGCACGCCAGCTGTACATAAAGGCAAAAAGAGAAACATAGAGATTATTAGTTTGAAACTTTTAAAAACATGAAATAAATAAATATAATTAGTAAAAAGGTAAGAATTTCACCTGTACTTGGGCTTCTTTAGGCCAGGGCTTCAATTCAATTTTCTTCTTCTTTATGAGCCTTTTAATATCAAGGATTTTCTTTCTCGGTTTTTTAATGTTTGCAATTCTCATCTCGCGTAATAAATTCTCGTTTCTTGCCAGCTCATCTTCTTGTTCCTCTCCTTTCACTACTCCGTCTTTTCTCTTTTCTGAATTTTTCATTTTTTCTAGACATACCAGGATCTTGTACTGCACATTGTTTCAAATTAAAAGTTAAAATCTTAAATTCAGGCCCCTACTGTAATAATCTCCCAAAAAATGGAAAAAAGGAAAAATAAGAGAATATCAAGTGATTGATTAAGTTGAAACCTCTTGTTCAATAGCTTCTCCAATTCGAATAGCAACTTGAATAATAGGAATGGATCCTTCAGGTCTGAGCGGCATAATTACTTCCATTACTTTACTCATTACTATCACTGCCATTTTATCAGCTGGCAAAAGACCTGTAAAAAAATCTTCAATTAGGTTTAAATTCATGACAAACTAATGCCTTTACGTTGTAAAATAAGCTTCGATCAGGTTTTAATGAAACCATGATTTGACATAAGAGAATATTAAGTGATTAATTAAGTTGAAACCTCTTTTTTCCTTTTTTTTGTATTCATGTCTTTTTAACTGGGGTTTAATTGCTCAATTGAGGCATGATAAGGCTTAATTGAGTTCAATCCAGTCATAAATTAAGCTTAAACAAACTATTACATTACGTTCTAAAGTTTTTTATTACCAATATATTCGGCGTAACCGTGTTTCCACTGAGCCTTCTTCTGCTCCTCCGTCTCTCTCTCAATAGCATCCGTCAACTGCTCGAACCAGCTCAAACACAATGACTTAACGTAAGGCAAGTTCGGAGCGAGCTTCTTCTCCAGCATCTTCCTCTCCAGTTCCTTATACTCCTCCAGCGCCTTATCCCACGCCTCCGTCTCAGCCCTCACTTGCCTCCTCTTCAACCTCTCGTATTCCTCTCTCATCCTCTCAATCGAACTCTGACTCTGTTTCCTGTCCTCAAAACTGGGAGATATCCTGTCGGAAAAGAGCAGATCCAGTAACCCGGTTGGGAAATCCAGAGTTTGGGTCTGTCCTGTGTTTGTCAGCGGCTGTTCTATTGTGAAGGTGGAGGATTCGAGCAGGAAAGATGAGGAACGGAGAGGTGGGAGGAAGCGGAATTTGAGTTTTCGGTTGGATTTGGAGCTCGGTTGGAGCCAGAGAGGGGCGGGGGTGGAGAGGAGCGTCGCCATTGCAGATGAGAGGGTTTAGAGCTCTCAGTGGCTTGGCTTGGGGAAAATGGATAGAGAGTTGGCTAAAACCCCTCTGGAAATTTAGTGTTGGATTTACACGTTACGATATTACGACTGTTTGCTTAGTGAGGCGTGGATGAGAGCTATTGGTTTCTACATTCCAGCTGTGTATTCGGATTCAGAAATTTCTGCTGATTTGGATAATATATAATTGGGTAACTATATATGAACATGATATATTTTTTATAATTTTTTTTTGTTAACTAGAGAGCTAGTCCTATATTTTTAATAATAATAATAATAATAGTGATATAATATCCAATAGGGAATATATATTAGAGCATTCAAATATTATTTGTATAATAATATCGGGACATATAGTTAAAAAAACATGATTGTTGGTACAAATATTATTTGCATCTAGATGTTTGGATACTACAATTTTTTACTTAATATTTGTATTTTGAGCAATGTTATTTAATATAGCAATTTGTGTTATAAGTGTTGTTTATTGTCTGATAATACTATCTATATTCTTATAATAATGTTTTGTGTAGTAAAAAAATTACATGAGTTCATAGTTATTTGGAAAATACTAATTTAAGTATGTAATTTTATCATAATATTTGCCAAAACTTGCCAGCTCAAGCAGTAAGGGTCAACTTTGGAGAAGACCCAAGTTCGAATCACGGCGAACGCATTTAGCTCAATATTTAGCAAGTCTAACAACCCAATCGGTTATCTAAAAAAAAAATTTATCATAATATTTGTTTTAATACTTAAAATATATTTATAATCATACTTATATTCAACAATATTCGGGCTATATTTGTATCCAGTATTTGTCTAAATTGTACCATATTTATATCAATCATTTTTTTTTTGTTTTTATTTATGTATATTCAAAATTTATATACACATATCATCAATGACGGATCTTTATAAATATCGGGATTCATGGCATCCTGAGATTTTTGACATACTAATATATTATTATAATTTTAGTGTATTTTAGTATAATTATTTTTTAGATATATGTATGTTTATGTATTTATCTCCTTTCAACATTTTTACCAAGTCATCTTTAACATTCATCAGTGTATACTATATAATAATATACAAATAATTTACAGCCAAAGTGGTTGATTGCAAAATAGAACAAATCATAAATTATATGTTCAAAACTCATTGACATAAAAAATAAAAATGAAACAAAAAAGCTTACATAATCAATATAAAAAATATATTTTATGATGTGGTGTCATTATTCTAGCTCCCTCAATATCCCTAGCTGTGTAAAATAGTACAACTTCGTGAAATTCGCGAGTGGCTTTTGCATTGCATAGGAACCAACCTCAAGACTCAAAGATTCCAATTCTCGATTCCTTTAAAAACCGGGAAAAGCTTTCCCGGGTTTACTTTCTACCAGCTCCCGGGAAATTTATCCTTCTCTTCTCTTCTCTCTCGTCGACTGCCAATCCGGAAGCAAAATAAACCCTAGCTCTCCCAAAAAACAAAGAGAAAGGGCAAACACTCTATTGCTCTCTCTCCCTCTCTCCCTCTCTCTCCGTGCGACCTGGCCTGTTGAATGAGCTTCGTACTTGGCTGGTATTAGTTTAAGATTGTTTATCAATTGTTGCTTTTATGGTTCAATCGTTGATTGTTTTGTTTGGCCAATTAGGGTTACTCGAGTCTCTAGTTTGAAGTTTTGAAAGAAATTTTATCGAGAAATAATAGAAAAAATAGTTTTTCACATTGTTTTTTTTTTCAGGGAGTTTGGAGATATTTTACGAGACGATGAGTGCTAAGAAGTCGTTTCTGAGACACAGGGAAGCTGAGGAGGCTAGAAAGAAGGTAAAAATCACATACACACCCTCACACCATTTTCTTTTAAAAAAAGTACACATAGATCCTTGCAATCGTATCTTTCGATCGGCCCACATTTATTTTTTGTGAATTTTGCTTTAAAAATTTATCAAAAATTGTGTGTAGAGAGAAGAAGATGAAGCGGCTAGGGTTTATGAAGAGTTTGTGGAGTCATTTAAGAGCGATAGAGAGCCGGGTTCAAAAGCCTTTGTCAGAGGGGGAGTTATTGACCCGAATCGGAAGCATGAGGGCGACTCACAAGGTTAGATTCGTAAATTCACCCGCTCTTACTTTTACGCTTTACCCCTCTTAACTTTTAATATTTACAACCAAGCCCTCTGAGTTTTGACCTTTAGTATTTACCATGCATGAATAAACGCCGAATTAGGGTTTTGTTAAGGGTTCTAGTGATGGATTTGGGTTTAGGGGGCTGAGTGTAAAAATTCTGGAAGCGGGATTGTTCACGTAAAAGATCATTTTTTGGGGTGTTTAGTGTAAAAAAAATGAAAATTCAGTTTCTCCATTTGTGATTCTTGCACTTTGTATTTTTGTGTTTCTCTTTTTTTGCATGCAATTGCATCATTTATTTATCTTGTATTAATAAAAAGAATGGGCCAATGGCAGGTGGAAAATCCAAAGAAGGGATGTCTATTTCAAAGAAGGGAAGTAGGTAAATGGAAAGCAGTTAAATTTCTGAAGTGTCTCATACCAATTGTACCAATATTCACAAATAGCAGTAGAAGTGAAAAATGTGTATTTTTTAGGGTATACTGTAGATGTACTTGGTTTCCTGATTTTTACACCGTCTTATTGATTTGTTAATTATATAAGGATATAAATTTAAGCAAACTAGTCTGAGATTATTAACTAATAATTTTCTTAAAGTCTTGCATACTTTAGAATTTAGATGCTCATGTATTAAAAATTTGGGCGTAAAATATTCTGCTAAGAATTATTGCATTTTCTGTCCAAGTGGTATTGAATGTTGCTTTCATGATAAGTGTCGGATTTACTAGTTGATAAAGAGATATTAGAGTCTTAATAAACTCGGTACTTATGAACGAAAATATTACTTAAAAAATTGTATATCTGTATTAATAGAGTCGATTAGAAGTTTGATGATGTTTTATCCTGCTATTCATGAAATTGCTATAAAAATTAAATGATAAATGGCTATGATTTGATTCAATTTAGGTATTCATTGATTTTCCGTAGGTTAGGATTTCTTGGGGTTGTTTTAAGTCATAATTTTTTTCTTGATAGGAATAGATTCATGCATAGTAATACATAAAAATACATATTTTTCTAAAGACAATTATACACCCTGTATTATTCTATGATTATTTTAATGCAGATACGTACCGTCTTTCTTGCCACCTTCATCTCTAGCAAGAGAACCAGACAAGAAGGTTACAACAAATCATCTCTTCTTCTTATTATTAAATTACGCCCAAACATTGCAAAACATCTGTAATTTTATTATTTTTATATTTTGTAGAGAGAGGAAGAGAAGCCAAAGGAGAAAGAGAAAGGCAAGACGCGAGCCATCGACAAGTTCCTCGAAGAGCTCAAATACGAACAGGAAATGCGTGAGAAACGCAACCAGGAGCGCGAGGCCAGACGAAACGCCAGCTCTGCAGAGGCAATTAATCAATTAATTTCTATTACATCTTTTATTTTTCTAAATTTCTTATTTATTTATTTATTTATTTTATTTTTATTTATTTTTGCAGCCATCGAGCCATTTTGACGAGCCGCCCGACCCGTGGGACCTAAAATACGGCTCGTTTGACGATGGAGACCCTCAAACTACAAACTTATACGTCGGAAATCTCTCAACTAAGGTTTGCTTCATTACAACATTTAATTTTTCATCACAAATTCATCTATTAAACCCTAAACCCTAAATAATTCCAGGTGGATGAGAATTTCCTACTTAGGACATTCGGCCGATTCGGGCCGATCGCGAGTGTGAAAATAATGTGGCCTAGAACCGAAGAAGAAATAAAAAGGAACAGAAACTGCGGTTTTGTGGCCTTCATGAATCGGGCCGACGGTCAGGCCGCTAAAGACGAAATGCAAGGTTAGTTGATTGGTTCTTTTTCATTTTTATTAGTTTATTATTTGAATTTTGTTTTTGATTTTTGCTGTTGTGTTGGTGTTGTTATTTAGGTGTGATAGTGTATGATAATGAGATGAAAATCGGGTGGGGAAAGTCGGTTTCTTTGCCTTCTCAAGCTCTCGCTGCTCCTCCGCCTGGCCACATGGCGATCAGAAACAAAGAGGTATTATTTATTATGTATTTATTCAAATATACCCTTTTAACTCTTTAAATTTCGATCCTAACCCTTTCAAATATCTTCTTTTTTCTAACAAAAAAAATATATACACATTTTTTAAATTTATCCAGGGAAATACTGTGGTTTTATCCGGTCCTGGTTCCGGCCCTATCGCTCCAATTACTTCGCAACCCTCAGAACTGGTACGCATTTATTCCCTTTTCCTAAATTTCTATATTTAATCTTTTAAGGGTATGAATGAAAAATTCCAACATTTTCTCTTTCTCTACCAGGTGTTGACTCCGAACGTGCCGGACATAGTGGTGGTCCCGCCGGAGCAGGATAAGCTGCGCCACGTCATCGACACGATGGCTTTGTATGTTCTTGACGGCGGCTGCGCTTTTGAACAAGCTATAATGGAAAGAGGGCGTGGAAACCCGCTTTTTAATTTTTTGTTCGATTTGAAATCCAAGGAGCATACTTATTATGTCTGGCGACTTTATTCTTTCGCTCAGGTTCGTTGGTTTTAGTTTTGATTTTTTTTTTTGATATAATTGTTTTGATTTTAATTTAGAATTTTGATTTATATTTCTTTGTGTTGAAGGGTGATACGCTGCAAAGGTGGCGGACTGAGCCGTTTATCATGATTAGTGGAAGTGGGAGGTAAATTTAAATCTATTATTACTATATTATATGTACCTTAAAATGGTAATTAGTTAAATTAAAGCATATGAGGTGTAATATTTGAGTTTAATTTTGATATTTTTTTTATTAAATAAATAAATAGGTGGGTGCCACCAGCTCTGGCAACGGCGAGAAGTCCAGAGCGTGTGAAGGAAAGCAGCAGCGTTTCATCTTCAGTCAGAGATAGAAGCAGGGTGAGCTTTGAGCTCTCTTTTCTGAATCTGATCAGACCATGGATTAATTATATTATTAGATATGATAATGTGCTTGTGTGTTGATAATTGAACAACCAACTATGACAAGCTTTGTTGATATTTGAGTTGGGCGGGGAATTGACAGTGTTTGTGTGTTTGTATAGCGTGTTGAAATAGAGCGTACATTGACAGATTCACAAAGAGACGAATTTGAGGATATGCTCAGAAAGCTCACGCTTGAAAGAATCCAAATTAAGGAAGCCATGGCCTTCTGTTTGGACAATGCCGATGCCGCTGGAGAGGTAAGTCCATTTCTTCCTCTTTTTACCCTCTTTTGTTCTTTTCTATTTTTCTTTGATTAAAAAACAAAATGTGAAATTTCCGAACACCCCGTATGTTTTAACATATTTATAGAAACCCCCAATTAATCCTTAACTTTTCATTTCTATAACCCCCTCCCTGGCTTTTGGAAATTTCAAAAGAAAAAAAAAACTCCCTACTTAGAACTTATATCATTTAAAAAATAAAACTTGACTCCTTTTTTCTAGTATAAATAATACATAGACAAGGGTATTTATGAATATTTTTTTCCTCAAACTGTAACCTCTTAAAATTTTGTAAAAAAAAAAAACATTTGAGATTAAACTCCAAACGTCAGGGATTTTCCTTAAAAACTTGATAAATTGGGGGCGAGACCATAAAAGAAGAGAACTGTTTCTTTAATATTCCAAAACTTATATATATTTTACAAACATGAGAAAAACTAAGGCGTATGAGAAACTTGTGATTTTCAGATAGTCGAAGTCCTAACAGAATCGCTAACCCTAAAAGAGACTCCGATCCCGACCAAAGTCGCTCGATTAATGTTAGTCTCGGACATCCTGCACAACAGCAGCGCGCCCGTCAAGAACGCCTCCGCCTTCCGCACGAAATTCGAGGCAGCCCTGCCCGACATCATGGAGAGCTTCAACGATTTGTATAGAAGCCTCACTGGCCGCATCACCGCCGAAGCTTTGAAGGTGAGTTTTGGAGAAACCCCCTGTTTTTTTCTGAATGTTTAATTTGTAATGTTTTGTGATGTCATGTTGGCTTTTTAGCCTTTGTTCGATGTTTTTAAAAAGCCCCTGTTTTTTCTGAATATTTTGAATAGCTCCTTGTGGTTGGTGATGCTCGGTTATGTCTTGTGTGAAGTGGAATGGGTTTCCTAGCCCTCATTTTTTTTGTTCTCTGTTTTTTCAGTAGAAAATGACAAGTAAATAAGACTCGATAATAAAGGAGGAAATTAATATTTAATATTTTCAAAGAACCCCTATTTTTTTGGTCATATTTTAAGGCTCAATACGTAAATAAAGGAGAAATTTAATATTTTATGATACGATGGTTAGCTTTTTAATCTATTTTCTTGATGTTTTTAATCTCATTTATTTATTACTTTGCACTTTGACAAAAAACAAAACATTTAAATAAAACAAGTTTATGAGGGGTATTTTGGTCCAAAATATAATCGATTCTCATCCACATTTAGTAAAAAAAACTAATTTATCATCTTTTACAGGAGAGAGTGAAGAAAGTGTTGCAAGTATGGGCCGACTGGTTCCTCTTTTCTGACGCATTCATAAACGGACTCCGCGCCACCTTTTTGCGGTCCGGCGGCTCAGGCGTGGTCCCCTACCATTCTCTTCTCGGAGACGCGCCGGATCTGGATAACAAAACCCAAGCCGAGGATCACCAGACCAGCTTATTGAAATTAAACCAAGACGGGGCTTTAGCGATGGGTAAAGCTGCTGCTAGAAATGAGCTGATGGATTTGCCTCTTGCTGAGCTGGAAAGACGGTGTAAGTTCAACGGATTGTCGTTGGCTGGCGGGAGAGAGATGATGGTGGCTAGGTTGCTTAGTTTGGAAGAAACGGAGGAGAGAGAAAGTGTTAAGTTGGAGGAGTTGGAAGAAGAGGAGAGAGAAAGTAATGGTGGGGCTGAGGCTGTGATTGAGAGGGTGGATTCGGTACCGGTACCGGTTTTGATCGAGTCGAAATGGAATCGGGATGAGGAGGAAGAGGAGGAGAGAGAAGATGCTGATGTGGTGCAACTGGTCAATGAGAGTTCGGTTTCGGTTGTGGCACAACAGGAGAGTAATACTATTATGAATGAGGAGCAAAGGTAAGTTTAAACTTTTCTTTTGTTTTTGAACAAATAAATGATTGGTAATGATTGAGTTTAAATTTTGAGTGAAGTGAAAAATGAGTGTTTTATTTTTTGGTGAATGATGAAAAAAAGGCAAAAGATGAGGAAGGTTGAGGTGGCGGTGATGGAGTATAGAGAGTCGCTTGAAGAGAGAGGAGTGAGAAACTCGGATGAAATTGAGAAGAAGGTGGCCCAACACCGGACCCGGCTCGAGTTCGACTTTGGATTGTCTCAACAATCAGATGATGCAAAAAGCAACAAAAGCTCGTCAGGTATTAGAACTCTCTCTCTCTCTCTTTCCATTTTGTATGATTACTTGAGATGTCCAATGATTTGATTATAGCCCAAGTTTTTCTTTTTAGAGAAAAAAGGGAGTGAGATTAAAGAGAGATCTAAATCGAGAGATGGAATGAGTGACTCTTCTAGAAAAAGACGGAGGAGCAGGAGCAGGAGTAAGAGTCCTCATAGAAGATCGTCAGAGAGAGACAGAGAGAGAGACAAAGGGAGAGATAGGGAGAGAGATAGAGAAAGAGAGAGGGAGAGAGATAGAGAGAGAAGCAGGGCCCGTTCGAGAGAGAAAAGCGGTAGTAGAGACAGAGATGACCACCATAGAGACCGAGATAGAGATAGAGATAGTAGGAGGAGAAGGTGAATTGGCGAGTTTCTATGTGAGGTGGTTCTATTTTGTAATCAAATTTGGGGTTTTGGACTTGGGGTTTTTTGAGTTTGTGTGTGAAACCCATGCGGTGTTGTTTGAATCTATAAGTTGTAGGGTGGTTTTTGTATGAAACCCGTTGGAATTGAATGGCTTGTTGTTTTTATTGTTTTGTTACTAGACTAGTTGGCAATTGTAGAATGAACTTAGGTCAGTTCTTTGAATGCTATCCTTGTTGAAAATAAATTTATTTATATGTTTATTTATTTTACACAAAATGAACTTAGGTCAGTTCTTTGAATGCTATCCTTGTTGAAAATAAATTTATTTATATGTTTATTTATTTTACACAAAATGAACTTAGGTCAGTTCTTTGAATGCTATCCTTGTTGAAAATAAATTTATTTATATGTTTATTTTTTTTCACTTTGTGTAATTGGCTTAAGTTGGATTTTATTTTCATAAATTTAATAAAAAAATATTAATCAATTTTTAATTATGGCTTAAGTTGGATTTTATTTTCATAAATTTAATAAAAAAATATTAATCAATTTTTAATTAAGTCTGAGTGTTAATTAACTCTAAATGTTGCATGGGCGTTTTGCAACTCCCAATATTGCATGGGCTTTCTGCAATTCCCAATATTGCATGGGCTTTTTGCAATTCCCAATATAGTATGGGCTTTTTGTATTTCCCCTGCATAATGTACGGGCCTTAGGCAATTTTCCCACAGGAAGTAAGGGCCTTTTTTTTTTTGGGGAGATTTAAGGGACTTGTTTTGTTATTACAAGCAGGAATGTTAGCTTAAACTATGTACGCATTTATTTCTATATATTTGCCCAGAGGCCGTCACCAAATAAAAATAAAGTGATTCGCATACCTGCTTAATAGATAAAAGCACAAAAGACTTGTTCAACAAAAGAGCTAAACATCAAACTCAAACTAATTTTGACAAGACGAGAAGCTCGCAGAGAAAACCTAAGAAAAAGAAAAGAAACAAGGAAAAGCCGATTGGAGTAATATTACACACTAAAGCAAAACTTGAAACATATAATGCACGCGCTTAAATACATCTCCTTGGGTCATAGATAAGTCTTTTAGAGTTCATCTTTTTCTCTTTCCACCTGAAGTAGAAGCTTTCGATCTACTTGCTGGAGCGGCCTTTTTCCCCTTTGAAGACTCACCTGTATTTTTCAAATCAAGCTGCACTTGAATTCCTAGTAAAAAAAATAAACACAAAAAGTTAAACAAATATTTGTCAGCAAAATAACTAGAAATAAAGGTTAACAAATTGAAATGCATAGGAATAAATATAACCTTTCGATTTATCGCTCTGCAGGTCGAGCTTCGGCTTTGATTCACCATTATCCTCAGCATCAGAAGAATTCTCTTCATCTTCGTCTTCTCCTTCTTCGCCTTGAGCCAACGCAGTTCCGTTTTCTTCTGCAGTCTCGGTCTCAACTGGAGGCTCCAGTATCGCTGCTATGCGTTTTTTTGGAGCCTTTTTCACGCCAGGTAGATTTATCATATCAGCTGCTCTCACCACTCTTGAGCTGCTCCCTTGTTTATACGCCCTTGTCAGAGCAGATTTCACTGCTGCTTGAATCCCTTCCATTGGATTTGGACGACCCTATAATTAATACAATAAAATAAATATGCATAAAATTAGTATAATAATAAAATTTACAGCATTTTAGGATGAGAGAGAGAGAGAGAGAAGGACCTTGAGCTTGGATACTTCAACAAGAGTGTCAAAGTCCTCTTGGCTTAGAGAGTACATATCCATAAATTCTACAACTTTCTGTACAGCTTCATCCTTTTGTATAAAATAAAAGAAGACAAATCAGTTGGTGTCAAAAGAATTCAATCATTATAATTTATATCCAATTTTGTAATTACATCAGGGGAATTAGTAAAACAATAATAATACCTTGGACATTGTGCGCAAAGGATCAATCAACCGTCTCAATAGAAGACTGAGGTAATCCACTCGCAATGTCTCCCTATTTCGGAAAAAAAAATAGTAGCAACAAAATAATAAATATTGAATAGTAACAAATTTAGTAAAATACAACAGAAATATTTTAAATAAATAAATAACATGTAAATACCGGTCCAGATTAGTCTGTTGAGAAGCAAGAACATGAGTATGGACATCTTCCAACAGGCGGATGTTCTTTCCCATCGTGGAGTTTTTACCCAACCACCCTCCAAATCTGTTGAAATTACGCTCTCCCTGTTTTATACAACCACATGAAATTTTCAAAGATTAAAGAAAAAGAAAAAAGCACAAGAAAAGAGCAAAAACAAAATGAAGAAAAGGGTATAATACCGGTTCGAGCGTCTCCCTATTACCATGCATCAGCGCAGCCCTGATTAACAAAAAAAAAGTACATTGCTAAGTATAATAATATGACATCAGCAATACAAGTTTCACTTATAAGCAACTTTTGAACAATCACTTGCCACCTATTTGCTTATAAGCAACTGTTCATGTTTCAATTATCACGGGTACAGCACATGTTTCACTTATAATAATTTAAGGTCAGTGACAAACAAATGGGGAAAATAAGGGACGAATCCAAAGATCAAGAAATTAAGAAATAAAAAATCAATCGAAATAAGAGAACAAGAGATAAAAAAATGAGTAAATATTGAAATTAAGAAATCAATCAAAATAAAGAGAACGAGAGAGATAAAATAATAGGTACGGGACGATAGTAGAAGCGAAGGACGAGGCTTGAGAGAGCTGCCACTGGCGATATCTCCTGATTTGGATATTTACGATATCGCCATCCGCTATCGACTCTGCCGCCCGGGCCAGCGCCTTCAGTCTTTTTATTCCGTGCTCGTCCTTTCCGAGTGTACATGGCTTATAATTTATGTAATTCTCCTGAAATTATTATCATTGCCATTATAATTATCAATATCATTATCATTATCAATATTACAATAATAATAATAATAATAATAATAACTATTATTATTATTATTACCTGGATAATAAGAGGGACTAAATCAGGATCACTCATGGCAAAATCAAGTCTCTCATCCATCCGCAACTTGCCACCGTCATAACCAAATAACCTGCAAAGAAAATAAAATACTCAAAACAAGTGAAAATAAAAATACTCAAAACAAGCGAAAAAAGAAGAAAAAGGTACTTGTCTACAGCAGTGAAGGGGGAAATATCCTCATCCTTGGCACTGCTTTTGAGGCGCTCTCTCACATCATCATACTTTATGACCGACATTTGAAGACTCATGTATTGCAACTGGTTTATCGCCATGCGCATGTCTCCGTTCACCCTGTCTGCAAGCTCCTCAAGCGCAATCTATTTGAAAATAATAATTATAATATGTTTAAACATCACATATCAAGATTTATTTCAGTAGCATATCATGTTAGTGAAGAATATTTAATTACGGTTTATTATACCTCATTAACTTGAACACCTTCAGAGTTTGCGATCTGCATCAGCCTTTTCGCCATCTAAAAAAACATTATTTCGATTGAAAAAAGTATAATAATCAGTAATGGAAAGAAATGAAGGAAAGAAAGAAGATATAAGCTGACCTGTTGTTTAGTGGGTTTTCTGAAGTTGAGCAACAAGCAGTGATTAACAAGGCTCTTCAGCTTCTGGCTGTAGCGGTCATTACATATACAAATAATTGGTATTTTAGATAATTTAATACTCGCGATGAGGTCAGCGACTCCGCCTCTGTCTCCAGCCGACATTCCATCAACCTCATCCATTATCAACACAGCTTTAGCATTCTTCCCCCTAATCACAAACAAATTTCATATTACTTATAATAATTAATGTTACTACAAAGCCCTCTCCAAATTTTCTAAAATAAATAATAATTAATATTACTTGTCTGTTCCATAGTTTAGTGTTGCATTGTTAACCAGCTCCTTGATGGAATTTGCAGTGCTTCCGCTGATTCCTTTCATGATCTTCGAATCCGCCTTGCCTCGACTATCACTTGCATTAACCTACAATCAAACCATTCATTCATTACCAATCAAACCAACATTAGCAATCAAATTAAAGAAAGAAATACCTCGATGGCTTGGAAGCCAAGCATCTGAGTGACAAGCTTAGCGGTAGTGGATTTACCGATGCCAGGCGAACCGCTCATAAGAATCGCCTTTTTAGACCCGCTATCCACTTGCTTCTTGCCTTTTCCTTTTTGACTCGCGTGCAGGAACTGACCGTCCCACGATTTTAACCAATCATGAAGTTGCTTCACCTTTATGAAATATAAACAATGAGAATAATTCTTATTTGTTTGCTTTGCATAGGATATTGTTAATTAATAAATAGGGATTCATACAATGGACTGGTTGCCAATAATGTCGTTTGGAACCTTGGGCTTGTATTTCTCAGTCCACGTAAGTGAACTGGACACTCCAGTTTTCGCCTTCTTAGCAGGGGAAATGCTTGCTTTGGTGCTTTTTGGGACTTCCTTTCTTTGCATAGTGCTACTCTGATCAGCTGAAAAAGGCCAAATATTTCTTAAATAAATGATTCAAGTAAACTATTTACGTTTTTTGCTTAAGAAAAAATGAACTAAAATTAGGCATACCTTTCTTCTCAGCCTTTACTGGACTGCTCTTTACTTGTTTCTCTATCTTCTCTGAGATTTTGCTCTTCTCATTTTCTTGCTTTATTGAGGGTTTAGAAGGCTTTGATTTTCGGATCAAATCAAACAAACCATCTTCAGTTAGAAATGGAACCCTACATATCACAAAAAAAGAATAAAGAAATCGTTAGAACAAGACCTGATAATTCATTTGCTGAAGCATATGTTTTGTATAAAATGAACGTAAACATACCCCAATTCAGTTGCTTTTTGAGATTTTCTGCCACCTATATCTTCATCACATAATAAATAAGTCTGCAAACCGAAAGAATTATAATGACAGTGCAGTTAGTATATGCAGCAACAACAACAACAATAACAATAATAATAATAATAATAATAATTATTATTATTATTATAATAATAAGTGGTAGAATATAATATACCGTCTTTTTGCTAACAGAACCAGTGATACGTCCACCGTGGCGCTTGATCAGGTCCTCTGCCTCTTCTCGTTCCAAGCTGCAAATTGGATATAAATTTACCAACAAAAAAAAATAACAAACTCATAAAGTTAAAATAATCCTTAAATTTGTACCTATCTAGTGTACCGGAAATGACAAAGGTCAGTCCCGCCAAACAATCAGGCTTCCCTTCTGGCACTTCCTGCGATAGAGTTAAAGTTAAAGAGACATCAGTCGGCATATAAGCAAAAGATTGACCATACCCAAAAGAATCACCATAAGAAAAAAACTACGATACAGTCTGGCATCTAAGCATGCCAGACCCTAGTTTATTACTTAAACAAAACTAAAGGGTCAAAGTCAAACGTCAAGACTGAAAACATGAAACAAGCCCTCACTTACCTTCTCTCCTTTATGCGGCGGATCCTTTCTCTCTCCAAAATTCATAAAACCTCCCCTTCCTCCTCCTCCTCCTCCTCCTCCTCTCCCTCCTGAAGCGGCTCCCCTTCCTCCTCTTCCTCTCCCCGCTCCCTTCTTTGCACTCATTTCCTCTTCCTCCTCCAAACCATCTTCTTTTTCGATTGATTTCCTTGAACCCCTTCCTCTCCCCGCACCCTTCTTCGCACTCATTTCTTTTTCTGCCCCCAAATCATCTTTTTTTGATCTCTTGACTGGTGCTACAAAATCATCATCGTCTTCCTCTTCTTCTTCTTTCACTTGCTCTTCTTTGGCTTTCCGTTTCGGAGTTTCGGTCTGGAGCTTCTTAGACGGTGTATGTTTCACCTCCTCTTCTGTTTTTCTTTTTGCTGGGGTTTTTTCGTCCTTTTTAGATGATTCTTTTCCTGCGAAGTATTTGCTCGTTTTCCTTCTGCTTGAAGAAGTCTCTTGGCCTCCCGATACCTGGGAAAGAACAAACAATATTTATATGTTGTTTTTCAACATGTAAAAGAGTTGTTTTAATGTAATAATAATGTAATAAATTGAGAAAGAAGGAAAAGAAAGGGGTAGTTACTGATTTATCTGGAATGGTTAAAGATGGTTTGTCTGCTTTTGCCTCAGGATTTGAGGCCGCACCGTTGCCTTTGTCATGCTGCTTTATGAACCACTTCCTTATATCAGACTTCATTCCATAGATAAGAGAAAACAAGGATTCAGCAAAAAAAAAAAAATAGATTATTGTGAAGTTCAAAGATGAGATTTTGTGCATTATCGTTTCGACAAACTCAATTACTTCCCAAGAAGCCAATTTGAAAAGAGAATCTTGGCAGCAAAAAGGGTTTTTGGCAATAATTACATATCACCATGTGACAACAACCAATGTAAAAAGAAATGAGGGTTTACATAAATCCCTAGTCGTTATGGAAATGCTAGCAAAATCAGACATGCATATACCAGCATCAAGAAAAAGAATCTAGTTCTTGTGGTGGATAAAAATATTCAAGCTGAAACACCCAAATAACGAAGAAACACACAATGGACGTATTAGATAATACCAATTCCCCTCAGGGTTTCAAAAGCAAGAATGCGGAACTCACCATCGCTGAAACCCTAGCGTTCTGAGAAACCTCTCAGAACAACAAAAGCCTCACGATTAGGTGCGAATAAGGCGACTATGGTCGACGACTAGTCGGCCGTGGATTAGGATCGGCAATCGGACTGAAACGGCGGCGCTGGAGGAGGTAGATGGCGCGCGATTTCTTTCTTTCGTTCTTTGGTTCGAACGAAAATAGAACTTTTGACACGAATATTGAAATAGTAGTCGGGTTGTATTGTATTGTATCTTACTGGAGAAGATACGGACAGGCTTGATATGATATGTCACTGAAATAGGAAAAAATAGAGATGTGAGGCTATTGTAAGTTCAGGCACGGTCCAAAATTAAGGCCCATAAGGACCGGACCTGAGATCGAAAATATGACTTTTTTTTTTGAACTCCACCCACCCCCCCCCCCCCCCCCCACGCAACAAAAAAAAAGATTAATTAAGGCCTCGTTTGGTATGGTTGCGGTTTTCTGTTTTATGTTTTTTTCTCCAGAAAAAAAACAAAACTTATTTGGCAAAATGCCTCTGTTTTCATTTTTTCTATCCAAATGGCAAAAAATAAAAGAAAATAGCTAAGTTTTCAAATTATTTACGAAACTAGTCATTTCGCTTTATTATTGGGCAAAACAGCTAATTTTTTATTTTCCGTAAAAATCGAAAAAATATTGTTTCGCCCCATGGCTGGGCGAAACTTAGATGTTTCGCCCCGCTATTGAGTGACAGTGATTGGGCGAAATGGCTAGTTTAGCAAATAATTTGAAAACTTAGCTATTTTCTTAGGGCTCGTGTGGCATCATTTCCGTTTTTCTGTTTTTCATTTTTTAAAAACAAAAATCAGTTTTCTGTTTTTTTGTTTTTGTTTTCAAAAAAACTGTTTTTTGTTTTTAAAACCGATAATATTTTTCCTAGTTATTATTTTATCAAATGTATATTTATAACATTTTCAGCGGCAATATATTAAGTTTTCAGCGCCAATATGCCGTTTATAGTATCAACATAATATTTTCAGCGTTATTCGTTTTAAATACTAATATATAATTTCCAATATCAATGTACCGTTTATAATGTTGATTTATCATTATTAAGTATTAATATCCTATTTTCAGGAATCATTTTTAGAGTTAATATGATATTTTCAATTTCAATATATTGAGTATTTAGTGTCAATCTACCGTTTACAATATCAATGTATCATTTTCCGTGTTAATATATTATTTTCAGTGAAAATATATTGTTTTTAATGTATCAAAATACTATTTTTTAGTATCAATATATACTTTTAATGTCAATATATCATAGTATTAAAAATGTTAATATATCATTTTTAATATCGGCATGTATTTTTTTCTAATGTCAATATACCATTTCAATGTGAATATAAGGATTTCAGTATTAATAAACCTTTTTCGGTATCATTATATTATTTTCAGTAGTAAGTTATTTTATTTTTACTGCAATATAAAGTTTCATGGTCAATATTTTTAATTAGTGTCAGCTTACTTTTTTTAGTGGATATAAAGTTTTACGGTCAAAATTTCTTTTTAATATGAATATACTATTTTTTACGCCAACTTACCTTTTTTAGCGCAATACAATATTTCAAGGTCAATATTCTTTTTTAGTGTTATTATATTATTTTCGTGTGGTTTCGGACATTTATATGTTTGGCAGTGAAAAACAGAAAAGAAGAAACAACTTTTTCTTGTTTCCAATTAATCTTGTTTTTTTGGACAGTAAAAAAAAAATTCCCAAAATATACACCCTTGTTGGACTTGGACTTGATTTTGAATGGCGTGACAGGTTTGCATGTTCTCTATTTTTGTTTTAATCTTTTTGTTGTTTTTCCTTTTCTACCAGACTAGTTGTCAATTGTTGAAGGGACTTGTTTAAGTTCTTTGAATGCTATCCTCGTTGAAAATGAATTTATTTATTTACTTTTTTCTCTTTGGCTTTAATAAGATGTTATTATGTTACACTCTTACAAATTTTGCTTTGCGTTTATATCTTAGCTTTTGGGCATGTAAACTAAAAGGGATGTAATAATACATGAGGTGGTCCAGTCCAATGAGCTTTACATGAGATGGGCCAGTACAGTGAAAAGCACCTCTAGATCTAATTGGGGAAAAGTAGAAAGAAATGATAGGGGCATGTGAGGTCTATTTATTAACTGTGCATCACATTCACATTTCAAGGAAAGACATTAAAATCTAACCCCCAATTTATGGGGCCTGATTAACCAACTTGAGAAAAATGTGGAGCCCAAACTCAAGCATGTGAAATCATTCTTCTTCTTCTTTTTTCGGAATTTGATGTGAAATCGTTCTTACTATGTTGTTCTTTTTTATTTTTTTAACCACTTGTCATCAATTGATATAATAAATAGCTAATAATAATTTATTAATGCAAGTTGTCATTTGTTACTATACATCACCAAATGAAATCTTTGCTACGCACACAGACATGATTATTGACTAGTTCTTGCTAAAGGGAAATTTCTCACTGGGAAGATGTCTAAATCATATAAAATCAACTCTAGTAAACTTCCTAATGCATGAGCTTATACATATATTTTTGATGTATTTTGCTTTATAAAGGTTGTCACGAGGTTAATGGTCACGATGGTAGGTTGAACAATCGTAGACGGTAAAACTTCCAATAAAAAACTAAGGTTTGGTGAAGTTCATTAAGACAATATATAATGCAAGTTGGTAACTTCATGATTAATTATTACTTCACAATATTATAACTTTGTCCTATATGGCTATATGTTGAACATAAATATCTTATTTTGAAGGGTGCATATGAAAAACACGAATAAATGCCAGTCAAAAGCTATACTGAGCTGCTTTGGTTTTCCTTCCTTTCCTTTCTCAACCTGCCTTTCCTTTCCTTTGCTTTTCCTTTCTTTATCTTTTATCCCCTTCTCTTTCTCTCGCCGAAAAGAAATCCTTCCTTCGTTTATCTATCTTCTCCTTTGGACTTTGGAGAGAGAGAGAGAGAGAGAGAGAGATGCCGTTTACTTGCATCCCAAGTTTTCAATTGATTATTAACTTTGACTAGGGTTTCACTTCATATATTAGTATTACTTCTGGTGTTGTGTTTCTCTTTTGTTTTTTCAGTAATAATAATAATAATAGAAATATCTAAGAAGAATTATTCCCTTTCGTCTTTCTTGGTTCTCCCAAAAATTCTCAAAGCAAGGTCTTTGCCCGTTATTGCTTTGAAAGGGGATTTCGGTTCTGGGTCTGATCGTTTTGTTAACGAAAGATATTTATTGCGACGAATTATTGGATTTTATTCGCTCTTTGTTTAGGAAAGGATGCGAGATTTTCTCAGTTTGATAGAATTTCCATTTTGGGATTAATCGCTATTTGTAACGTATTGGGTCGTTATTGTGAAAGTAAATAAGGAAAGAGGAGAAGCTGATAAAGGAAGAGAAACGGAGCCTCAATTAGCGATCGATTTTCCCAAAATTGGATTTGGAGGAGAGCCGAATTTGAAGCATTTGGGGATAAATTTCGCTCTGAGTCTTATCCTCGCCTGAATTTCAGGTTTAATCAAATTAAAAGAGAAAAATAATTCTCTTTTCGTCGAATCTCTCTTATGAGTCTGATTGCACAACCACATCTTAAGAGACCTAAATCATTTTTCCTAGAATAAGGTTGATCCATTTTGGGTCCTAAAACCACACAAATTTCCCAATTTTAACAAAATTCTTTCAACCCCTCATCACAAAACCATAAAAATCATCATCTTTCCTCAAATCGAGGTAAAAAAAAAAACCCACCCAATTTCACCTCCTCAACAAAAAACAAACAAAAGAAATGAGCACCGGCTCGTCTCTAACCTCAGGCGGCGACCCGACCAACGCCAGCGCGACACTTGGCAGAAAGCTACTGGTCCACGTGGCAGAAAACGGCCGCAGTTTCGAGTTCGAATGCGACGGCTCGACTCTAATCGGAGCAATTTCCCTCTCTGTTCAAAACCTAACTGGAATCCCCATTTCCGACCAATTACTCTTATGCGGCCACGTTTCACTCGATTTATCCCACCCTTTGTCCTTCTACAAACTGCCTCAAGATGAAAGAGAAGTCTTTTTATACAACAAATCGCGCCTTCTTGCCGATTCTCCCTTACCGGCCCCCGAAAATATTGAAATTCCAAATACGCCCTTGCCTCCACCTCCCAGTTCGACTCCTCCTATTGACTCTCAATCCATGGACCCGGCTTTGAAAGCTCTTGTTTCGTATGAGCACCAGTTTAGGTACCATTTCCAGCTGGCGAACTCGGTCTACAACACCAGTAAAACGAGATTCGAGGTTTGTAAAAGACTCGTCAGAGAGCAAATGGTTCAAGAGAGAGCTCTTGAAACGGCGAGGGAAAACCTGGAGTTGACTTTCCGGAAACTTCAACTACGGTATTCCGATTTCCTGAAATGTTTCTCAAGGCAGCATAAATCGCACGTTGAGATTCTGAACAATTTCGAGCGGGATTTGGAGAAGCTAAAGAGGATTAGGCTCCATGAGAAGTTGCAGAGGGAAGGAAGGAGAGTTTTGGGCGATTTGGTGCATGAGAATGAATTGAGGAAGTGTGCGCAAGTGTGTGTGGGCTCGCACAGACAGTTCGAAGGGAAGGTTTTGCAATTGAAGAGCAATTTTGGGGATTTGAGGAAGAAAGTTGAGGGCTTGTTTGAGTCTATGAGTGCTAATGGGGCGAAGGAGTTGGACGGATTGGTGAAGGAGCATCAGAGGGTTGTTAATGAGCAGAAGAGCATCATGCAGGCCTTAAGGTTAGTTAATTTAGGGTTTTATTTGGATTTCGCTTTGGTTTTTAAATTTATCGTGTTTGTTGGTGATTTTGTTATAGTTTTACATTTACATTCCTTCTAGATTCATAATTCATTCTTTAATTTGACAATTCGCGAAAAAACGATGAAAACACTCTTACTTCTACCCTATTTATCATTAATTTGCTTTAAATTTAAAGTTTAAGGTCTGAATTGTGTTATAGACTATAATATTTTAAATCAAGGCCCACAAACATAACAAAAAAAACATAATAATATGAAAAAAAAAACAACAACTAGCTACTACTGCCCATAAGCTTCCTACCCCTTCTTCTAGCATTGAAATAATTCAAATTCAAACTCAAACTCTAATTTCACAACTCCACAAAACCTAACTAAACCACCCTCGCTTTCTCAAATCCCAGCAAGGACGTAGAGACCTCCAAAAAACTCGTCGACGAGTGCCTCCACGACCCTCACCTCTCGGCCTCGCTCCGTCCTCACGACGCTGTCTCGGCCGTCGGGCGGATCTACGAGGTGCACGAGAAATCCCACCTGCCCAAAATGCAGTCCTCCGCCCACGCCCTCCACTCCCTCCTCAGCTCCCTCCTCTCCTCCAAAAACTCCACCAACCTGTTGGTGCACCACTCCATGCAGAAAGTCAAGGTTGTTCAGTTTCAAATTAAGAACACGATGAGCGAGCTGCACGCGTTTCAGGAGGTGATGACTCATCAGGAGCGGGAGTTCGAGAGCTTGAGGTACGTGTGATGTTTCTGTCATAGACCGATTTTAATAATATAGCAAGTATATAGAATATTATTTAATGAGAAAATAACGCTATATTATTTATGTAATTCAAAATATTTGTATTTATTTAAAATAGTCCGCTAAATGTTTCGTATTATAATATAGTCTAATATTGTAAAATGAGTATCACAAATTAATAGTATTTACATGAAAATAACCGCTAGTAATATTCATATATATGCCCTCGAAAAATCGAATATTTATAAATTAGTCCATTTTGCATGTTTTCTGAATATATGTTGTGTTACAAGGTTGGTGAGCGGGGTCGGGCTTGGTTATAAAGCTTGTTTGGCTGAGGTGGTGAGGAGGAGAGAGGGTGGAAAATTGTATTTAGGGTTAGCAGGACAGCTGGCGGAGAGATTGGCTGTAGAGAGAGCAAGTGAGATCAGGAGGAGAGAAGTGTT